>CM040628.1:18665187-18812067 GCA_022817965.1 Solanum lycopersicoides | reverse complement strand
GTAGTTCGCAAAATCTGCGAACCACGGAATCAGGTCTTGTGAGGCAGCCAATACATGCTCATCGGGGAACGTGTCATCAATATCAGTCTTATCCCCAACTCTCGCATAGCTTCATCTCTAAACGGGACAAGTGATCAGCAACTTGATTTCGGTCCCTTTTCTATCCCTTACCTCAAAGTCAAATTCTTGCAGTAGTACTACCCAACGAATTAACCTTGGTTTCGCATCCTTCTTCTCCATCAAATATCTCAGGGCTGAATGGTCAGTATGCACTATAACTCTAGTACCTAGCAAATAGGAGCGAAATTTTTCAAAAGCAAATACTACAGCAAGGAGCTCTTGTTCAGTGACTGTATAGTTCTTCTGAGCTTCATTGAGGGCTTTACTAGCATAGTAAATGGGATGAAGGATTTTGTCCCTTCCTTGTCCCAATACCACACCAAGGGCAACCCCACTTGCATCACACATTACCTCAAATGGACTGCTCCAATCCGGAGAAATAATAATAGGTGCAGATACCAGTTTTTCTTTGAGATCGCCGAATGCTTTAAGACAGGATTCATCAAAAGAAAATTTACAATCTTTTTCCAACAGTTTGCACAATGGATGTGCAATTTTTGAGAAATCTTTGATGAATATCCTGTAAAAACCTGCATGCCCAAGAAAGCTTCTCACACCTTTTACAGAGATAAGTGGAGGAAGTCTCTCTATCACCTCAACTTTGGCTCGATCAACTTCTATGCCTTTTTCTGAAATACGATGGCCTAAAACAATACCTTCTTTGACCATGAAGTGGCATTTTCCCCAATTGAGAACTAAATTGCAATCTTCACATCTCTTAAGAACCTCAGATAAATGGCTCAAACATTGCTCGAATGATTCACCAACCACAGAAAAATCATCCATAAAAACCTCAATAGTATCTTCTACCATGTCGGAGAATATTGACATCATACATCTCTGAAATGTGGCGGGTGCATTGCACAACCCAAACGACATTCTCTTGAACGCAAAGGTCCCATATGGACAAGTAAAAGTGGTCTTCTCTTGATATTCTGGTGCAATAGAGATCTGATTATACCCTGAATAACCATCAAGAAAATAGTACCACCCTTTTCCGGTGAGTCTATCCAACATCTGATCCATGAAGGGCATGGGAAAATGGTCCTTTTCGGTCCATGCATTTAATTTCCGGTAATCCATACACACCCTCCATCCAGTCACCGGCCTCATTGGAACAAGTTCATTTTTTTCATTGGGGACCACAGTCATTCCCCCTTTCTTAGGTACACACTGAACAGGGCATACCTAACTACTATCGGCGATCGGATAAATTACTCCAGCATCCAACCATTTTATGATTTCCTTCTTCACAACCTCTTGCATAGGTGGATTTAAGCGTCTCTGGTGTTCAATACTTGGCTTATGATCGGGCATGAGTTGGATTTTATGAGAATAAATACCAGGGGGGATCCCAATAATGTCCGCAATGGTCCACCCAATAGCTCTTTTGAACCTTTTTAGAACTTTGACCAAACTCTCAACTTGTTGTTCATTCATATCTGATGCAATGATTACCGGCAATGTATCACCATTTCCTAAGAATTCATACCTGAGATGCGGTGGGAGAGCTTTTAGTTCTAGCTTTGGAGCCTCCTCTATGGATGGTTTAGCGGGTGGAGACTCGCGATTCTTCATGTCTAGCTCATATTTCTTCGGTTTGAACCGAATATTACCACGATCAAGGGCAGCGACTAATGACATATATTCTTCAATGCCTTCATTATCAAGATTCATTATCACTGCCGCCAGTGCTTCTACACCTAGCCGTTCTTCTATTTGTGTTTTGGATGATTCACCAACTTTGTAGGATATGGAAGATACCGATTGGAGCTCACCACTCTGCCGCATGGACCTACAAATGTTGAAAGTCACTTCTTCATTGTTCAACCGAAATTTCATCTGGCCTTTTTCCATATCAACTAAAGCTCTACCCGTAGCAAGGAATGGCCTCCCAAGAATAATAGGCACCTCAAAATCGACTTAACAATCAAGAATGACAAAATCTGCTGGAAATATGAACGACTCTACTTTTACTAGCACATCATGGAGTATCCCTATAGGCCTTTTTACTGTTCGATCGGCCATCAGTAGCCGCATCGCAGTGGGCTTTGGGTCGCCCAAACTCAACTTCTTGTAAATCGAGAGGGGCATGAGATTTATGCTTGCCCCTAGATCACATAATGCTTTCGCGAAATGTAATAACCCGATTGTACAAGGAATAGTAAATGCACCCAGATCTTCTTTCTTTTGCACCAAAGACCTTGTAGCAATAGCACTACAATGCTGCATTCTGTCATCATCCTCAAAAGTGACCGATATTTTCTTTGTAACCAAATCTTTCATAAACTTGGCATAACCGGGCATTTGTTCAAGAGCTTCTACCAAAGGGACATTGATAGAAAGTTGCTTCAACATTGTTATAAAACACCGATATTTGCCATCCTCGGTCTTTTTCACTAATCTTTGAGGAAAGGGGGGTGGAGGTCTAGGCATGGGAGTTACCTTTTTAGGCACTTCAGCATCTTTATCAGTGTTATCTTCTACTTCATCACTAACCTCTACCACTATATTATTATCTTTCATCACCTTTTCCACAATATACGGCATAGGTGGGTCAATAGTTTGTTTACCACCACGAGTAGTAATTTCCATACAGTAATCATTTTTCGGATTTTGGACAGTGTTGCTAGGAAGAGTGCCCGGTTGCCGTGTGTTCACAGTTGCAGATAATTGAGCCATTTGCAATTCAAGATGCTTAATTGATATGGCATGTGTATCAACTTTCTGTCCAATACCTGCTACATCACTCCTTAACTCTTTGGTGTGCTCATCACTAGCATCGAACCTCCTCATCATCTTGTGCAACATATCCTCAACTCGCGCCATACTACCTCCACCATCCCTAGGAGCAACTTCACGATTTTGAAGAGGAACATAGGGCCCACTCCTCTCATTTCTGTTACCATAGTTACCCCTGTTGAAGTTGTTGTCGCGGTTGTAATTTCTATCACGAACATAATTACCCTCGCGGTTGTAGTTACCATAGTTCCGACCTTGATTTCCTTGACCTTGGCGCCAATTCTCCTGATTGGAGCCTTGGGCATTTGGTCGGAAACCCCCCGTCTGATCATTTACTGCATAAGAATCTTCCTCATAATAATATTCATCAGTTGGTGGTGGTGGTTTAGACAAGTAGTTCACTGCGTTTATCTTTTCTGCACCCCAGTGACATGTTTTAACACTAACCCAAGCTCAGTTCTCATCTGTGCCATCTCTTCACGAATCTCATCTGTGGCTGGATTGTGTGTGGATTGCACTTCAAAAGTATTTTTCCCAGTATATGTCTTCCTAGTACTCCATGCTTTATTATTCCGGGAGATTTTCTCTAATATTTCGGCAATTTCAGCATAGGGACACTCCCCATAAGAACCACCTGCTATAGTATCCAATACCGCTTTATTATTATCATCATGTCCCCGGTAGAAGTATTCTTTCAGTGACTCATCATCTATGCGGTGATTGGGGACACTTCGCAGAAATGAAGTGAACCTATCCCAAGAACTACTAACTGACTGTCCTGGTAGTGCCACAAAGTTGTTAACTCTGTCTTTGTGATTTAGTTTCTTGGAGACCGGATAGTAACGTGCTAAGAAAACGTCCCTTAGTTGGTTCCAAGTGAAAATTGAGTTATAAGGGAGCTCAGTGAACCAAATGGCAGCCTCTCCCGTCAGTGAGAGAGGAAATACTCTTAGCCCTATTACATCCAAATTCAAATCAGGCCTCCCTACACAGCTTTTACACACTGCCCTCACCTTAGCTATATGGGCATGTGGGTCCTCAGACGTTAGTCCATAAAACAAACCTCTAGCCGTGAGCATTTGCATTAGACTACTAGTGACTACAAAGGTGTGACCTTCTGGTAGAGGGGGCAAGACAAGTGGCTCATCAGAATCTGCAATATTGTCATAACCTCTGTAGTATTCTTGAGGACGTGGTGCGGGATTTTGTCCCCTTTGTGCACCTAGATCAGTATTATCAGGTAATAATCGACCATGAGCATCAACAGGAGCTGGGATGTTCAGGTTTGGATCATCATCATTTATACCCAAGTTTCGATTCATTTTGCGTAGTGTACGCTCTAACTCGTGATCGTAGGGAAACAAGGGTTCTCTTCCTCTCCGTGTATTTGGCATACAAGGACGTCAAACCTAGCAAAATAAAAAACAACAGAAAAAGTAAAATCAGGAAAATATTGACTAAATTTTAGTAATAAATTTAAGTTAATCTAAAAGCTACATTCTCCGGCAGCGGCGCCAATATTTGATACGCTCAAATTTACCTCTCAAATAAGAAGTAAAGCGGTCGTATCAAGTAAAGAACCCAACTAATGAGGTTGGGATCGATCCCACAAGGAAAATAGTTCAGACTTAACTTTATTCTATTATTACTATTATTTAGCCAACTATCTTCCAAGATAACAAAAGACAAAAAAGGGGGGTTTTATTTCTTAAATAAATGAAAACAATTAACTAAATAAGAATGAACAACTAACAAATTCAACTTCCGGAGTTTAATCAAATTATAAAAGTAACTAGGGTTTTAGTGTTCCCCACAGGTTCCTAACTTGGTAAATCTAACTATAACAGTTCTATCCTGATATCTTGCATGTAAAGTGATAAGTTATGTATCTCTAAATCCTTGGTCCGGCATCTAGAGAATTTCACTCCGCACCTTGGTCCAGCTACGTGTGTTGCTATACTAACCCTTATCTTTACCTCACATTAAACATCGTATTCGGTATTTTACTAAGCTATTAACTCGTACCAACCAATACTAGTCTATTAGATAGTATACACTAAATCTATGTTAATAATTCTTTTCCTATTATCTACCTCCTTGGTCCGGCAAGTAGCATTAAGGCAAGTTCTAACGTTGGCCACCGTTAAAAAGAATTCTAAACGAAAGAATTATCAATACATGCAAGACACCACTCTAGAATTGTTATTGAAGTTAGATTATTACCTTGTTATTCACCCATGATTCCCACAACCCTAGCTATGAGGTTTAGTTACCCATGTTCGTAATTACACAATTCATATGGTTAATGGAAGAATTCATGCACTTACTTTTATGAAAACGAATAATTTCCCAGAATTTAACTTGATTAATCAACGAAATCCACAACAATCAATTCCCGGAAAAAATCTTAATTCCCAAATTCGAGAATTTAATAATATAATTGAAGAACTATAAACTAAAAATTATCCAGAAAGTCTAACCCCAAAAACGAGGTTTTTCCAACTATTTATAATAAAAACAAAACCTAATCAAATAAGGATTCTATTTACTAAAAATCTGTCCAAACGCGTCTGGGTCGACGGACCACGTGACGGACCGTCATGGACACGACGGACCGTCATAGTCTCCGTCGTCCCATACTTCACATCTTCTCATGTTGCTTTCTTCATTCCCCTCGACGGACAGGTATGACGGACCGTTTCAAGCACGACGGTCCGTCGAGGGTCTTCGTTCCAAAACACTTGAACTTTGGAATTTTGGGTACTGGGATTACTCTCTGATCATTACGACGAACCTGCAGGACAGACCGTCGTAGCTGTGATGGTCCGTCATGGACTTCCGTAATCCCACACTTGGTCAGACTTCCCCAAATTTCCTTCAGCAACTTCTCCCTTCACTACGGTGCCACCTACGGACCGTCACAGACGCGACGGACCGTCATAGGTTCCGTAGGTGGTCTCTTCTGCAATTTTCTCTCAACAACTCCCGCGTTCATCCTTGGACAGATTTTCTGCAAACAAAGAGAAACTTATATCAAAATTAACACAAAAGGGCTCTCGACACACACTAAACTTAAGGAAAAAGCATTAGACATACCGTGAAACCACGGTACATCATTATCAACATATGATTTTTGACGACTATAAGCAGTAGTCAATCCTTCTCACCTTATCCAAAGCCTCATGTATGATCTTGGGGCCAAGGATGGCAGTTTTAGGAACATCCTCTTGTCTTACGCTAAGTTGGTGATAACTCGACCGAAGATCTATCTTAGAAAAGAAACTTGAACCTTGAAGTTGATAAAAAATATCATCGATTCTGGGAAGAGGATATTTGTTCTTTATAGTGACTTTTTTGAGTTGCCGATAATAGATACACATTCTAAGAGTTCCATCCTTTTTCTTAACGAACAACACTGGAGCGCCCCATGGGGATATCTCGGCTGGATGAAGCCCTTATCAAGTAAATCTTTTAAGTTCAACTTCAACTCTTTAAGTTCCGCTGGAGCCATTTTATAAGGCGAAATGGAAATCGGTTTTGTGTTGGATCTAAGTTAACACCGAAATCAATTTCACATTCTGGAGGGATCCCTGGTAAATCCTTCGGAAAGACATCTTGAAACTCATTTACTACGGACACAGAGTCTATGGAAGGGACTTCTTGTTCTAAGTCTTTGACTCTAACTAAGTGGCATAAGTATCCCTTAGATAACATCTTATTGGCTTTAACATTGGAAACTATTTGGCCTGTTGGATTTGAACCACGCCCTTCCCATTTTAACTCTAACTCATTTGGAAACTGGAAACTTACTACCCTTTTTCGACAGTCTATGGTAGCATAGAATTTATGAAGCAAATCCATACCTGAGCCACATCCTTGAACTTGCATACAACCAACTCGTCCTTCTCCTCTTCATTAACACCCCTAGTAGGCAATAGAACTTATCATGCACTCACCTCCATGCGAACGGCCACACTTACCACAAGTCTTTCGTTCACGCTGGGCATTTCTATCATTGCCCTTCTTGGGAAGGCCAGATCTTGAGTCTGGCGCCTTAGACCACTTGGCCATCCTAATTCTTGTGTGTGTTCTTCTACGCGCTCACACAAGAAGGAAGTTAGATACTTAGAATGACACAAAGTGTGAAAGCTCTAGATAGCACGATAAAGAGTAGAAGAAAGGAAGATTCCTAATCATCACAAAGTCTCTAAGTCATGATTGTGGTGCACTTCACAACCAAAAGTTAGAAACTACGCAACGTGGTTGTGTTGAGCTTTAGATCCTAGGTAATTTGACCTCATGCTCTGAAACCAAGTTTGTCACGACCCGGATTGTGGAATCCGAATCGCAACCGGCGTCGTTAACCTCTCAGAGGTCGTAAACAAGCCTCTTCTTAGCTTTCATCACAATCATACAGTTAAATTTGTGGAAATTTTAAAACTTTTTAATACTTAGCGAAGTATACATAGACTTCATATAGTATTGTATAAGAGTGATATTCAAATAGCTTAAACTCAACAACTATCTATCAATAGATTAAACAAATGAAATAAATGATCGTAATAATAATAATAATAGTTCGCCAATTGGCCTTATTACCACGCTTGAACAAATACTTGTAAAGAAACACTAGGGACAGTAGTCACTAGCTATATCTAATGTACTAATCTAGAATAATAAAGTGTAGCATCCTCGAACTCAAGAGGACCTACCAAAGTCTAGAGATCGCTATTCCAAACTGCTTCGTCGAACTTCAACCTTCTTGAGAACCTGCGCTAAAAATAATAAATATATATGGGGTAAGTACACACTTGTACTAAGTATGGGTGTATGCATATAAACACATAAGGGCTATGCATGAACAAGGAAAGCTCTTCCTAAGCAACATGTCATTTTCTAGAAAGTGACGTTACTTTCTTACTGATATCGTTAATCTTGAATTATGATGTGTATATGACACGTTCTCATGCAATTAAGGCACACAACTCATTTTCTATATGAACATAAGACCTTGGAATCATGAACAAAATTTTAGAACAACTTAAACATACGTTTATTATTTTGCTCACAAGGCCGAGAGATGCCTTTCTCATACTTAGATTATTTTTCAGTATTTTCTTCTTTCTAATGTGTAGTTCAATGATCTCCTTTGATCTTATGTTTTACTTACAAGTGCAATAATTCATTATAGTCCCATACCTACAATGAATCTAGTAAGCAATTCACAAGACTAAGGAAATGATTTGGCTACCCTACTTACAAGTTAGATTTCTCATTCTTCTTTATTAAATTGAGATGAATGTACTTATAAGCCAATATTTATTGGCTATGCCCATTATTTGATTATTTGCATAATATATAGTTCTTGGGACATAATCCATACTCCATTATTGTCTCAAGCCACTAACTTGTTTTTTCTATCAAACATTAGTGATTAATGTTCATTAAGCAATTAATTTACTTTGTTCACTATGAACTTATGATTCTACTTCTTTGCTCGATTGTTCACTTTGAATATGCTACTTTATTCATTCTTACTATCTTAAAAAATTCTCTTAGCATTAACGAAAGTAGATCATGCGAGCTACATGAAAACTAGTGTCTCCCCCACACACCCATTAAGATGAACCAAGTTCTGTGTCTTCCCCACACCAAAAAGAGGGGTTCACCGGCTAAGGTGATACCGTGTCTGTGTCTTCCCCACACCGAAAGGGGGGTTCACGGCTGACGTTAACCTTATACTTTCCTGAGCTATAACCGACATAGATCATGTGAGATAAACATGAAATCTGGTGTCTCCCTAACACCGAAAAGAGGTGGATTCACCGGCCAAGGTGAAACCTACTTCCTAGCGTTCTTAGTGGGTTGCGTCCACTAGCTAGGTGCCCCTATGTTGGAAAAATAGTTCTAAGACTAGGAGACGTACGGAGACCCTGGTCCATCGGGGTGGTGATCTCATCTCATGAGTCTACATGTGCTGGCACAAGCTCATTGCTAGTCTATCAGTGCTAAGCTCAGATTTTTATCTTCTTATCTTTTAGAGTTTACTCACACATTATGGAAGCTTGCTTCTAGTTATGAGGTTTACTTACTCTATGGATGAATGGTCATCTCTATCTTTACTTGATGAATATGATCTTAAGTCTTTACATTATCATCATGGTGCGAGTGAGACTTGTCTCACGGACTCTAGCACCCTCTTATATGAGTATTTTTTTGACATAACGATTATGTGTATTTGAGACTTGTCTCACTTATTTCTAACACTCAGTATTAGGTCAATTACATAACTTAAGCTTTTAGTTATTTCTTTACTCACCTTAACTTGTTCATGTTACTTACTAGTCTTGTATCATTCTCTATGATAATTATCATTTTTATAAAATGTTATTACGTTAACAAGTTTGTGTGGATAGGGTATGTTGGGACTTGTCCCATTGATTGGCATACCCTATGTTATGAGTTGATTGAATCAAGATTGGCGTAACTTTACATATTTTGGGAGATAATATTATTAAGACAATTTGCTGGCATAAATCAAACTATGATATTATCACAAGCCAATTCAATCATCCATGAATATAATATAGAAATCTAACATGTTAAACAAGTCAACTTTTAACCTTTGATTTTGATTAACATATAAGACAATTCAATGAATACTCATAACAATCTCATATTCTCGAAACATAAGTAGGCATTATAACATTCAACGTTCATGTAAATAACACCCTAAGCATGCGGATCTAACATGTATATCTCATTCCACATGTAATCACTAAAACATACACATAATGATCAGTTTACACGACATGCAAACAATAATGCATCGAGAATTACACTAATAATACTACAAAAATCGGAAATCGGGAGAACTAGGGAGATGAACATGCGATTCGTTGGAAACAACCCTAGTTTCGATATTCTTGAAGTAAAAATATTTGAAAATCCTCTTGGAGAAAGAATTCCAGGAGAGAAAACCCATACCTTATTGTAGAATTAAATCTATGAAGATCACCTTGAACTTTGCACGAAAAACCTTGAAGAATGCTTTCTTGAAATCGTCTAGGGTTCTAACGTTTTTCTCTTGTTTATAGTTGTGGCGTTTTTGGGTGAATAACGTGGAACTCATTCTTTAAGAACTGAATGTTAACTAATTCTACTTGGACTATATAACCTAATTAAGTTATACCAATTAGCTAATTACAAAAATGCCTCTCCTAGATTGACTAGGATTAAAAGAATCTTGTGTTAACCGAAATCTGGATTTTTCCTTAGTGGTTTCGATTTTAGTCATTTAAATTAATTAATTAAGTTGTTAAATTAATTAATTAGGTAACCTAGGGTAATTACTAAAGTACCCTAAGTTGTTAAGACCATAACCAACTTTTTGGACCATCCTAGGTTAGGTACTAGCTTGTCTCTTACTTGTCTTTACCGAAATCTGGAAATTTCCTTAGTAGTTTCGGTTTAGCCTTTTAAATTAATTAATTAAGTTGATAAATTAATTAATTAGGTAACCTAGGGTAATTACTAAATTACCCCTAAGTTTTTAGGACCATAACCAACTCTTTGGACCATCCTAGGTTAGGTACTAGGTTTTCTCTTATTTGTCTTAACCAAAATCTGGAATTTCCTTAGTAATTTCGGTTTTAGCCTTTTAAATTAAATAATTAAGTTGTTAAATTAATTAATTAGGTAACCTAGGGTAATTAATCAAGTACCCCTAAGTTGGTCGGACTATAACCAACTCTTTGGACCATCCTAGGTTAGGTACTACGTTGTCTCTTACTTGTCTTAACGAAATCTGGAAATTGCTTAGTGATTTCGGTTTTGTCCATTTAAATTAATTAATTAAGTTGCAAAATTAATTAATTAATTAAGTAACCTAGGGTAATTCATAATGTACCCCTAAGTTGTTAGGACCATAACTAACCTTTTGGACCATCCTAGGTTAGGTACTAGGTTATCTCTTAGTTAGTTATGCGGTTTGGTGTCACCCGACTAGGTCTTAGGTTGTCGGTCCCTTAGTTAGTTATTTTTGGTTGGTCCTAGTTTAGTTAGTTAGTTAGGTCAGTTAGTTAGGTTCTAGGACTGGTTAGGGATCTTGGACCCATGTGGTTGGACCCGCATGTGCTCTTGTCCCCAACCGCCCTAACCGAATCGGTTAGGGTGGTCCCCTTGGCCGGTTTGCACATGTGCTGCCTCCACTTTCCTAACTAACTCTTCTGGAAGGTTCATATGGAGTGTTTACTTATTGTCCCAACGATCCTCACTATGTCCTTGGGCACTGCTTAATCTACATGATCATTTTAAATGGTTATGTGCTATGGTACTAGGCTTGACACTTGGATGCCTAGTACCTAACGTGTTATGTATGAAAATTAATATTTTAGCTTAGGGTCTTCATTGCATGTACAATTCTTATACAAGCTTGGATTATATTCTAAATGCTTGCGTATACATAGAAATTGGCTAACACCGCTTTGCCAATTTTCTACTCTATGCCCAATATTTCTCAATATTGGGCATTGGGACGCCTATGTACCCCAATACGCATTCTTAAAGACCTAGTAGGCTCTTCACTAGACATGTAATTTTCTTGAATGTTACAGTATAATGTTATGAACTCTTATATGTACTTGTTATTATAGCATGATGTTCAGGTTGTTTTGACTATGTACTCTAGTATGCTATTATACATGTTGACTTGATTAGACTTGATGATGTTGGTCTTGTGATATATATGATCTTGTCTTAATGTATATGTGCTTATTGACTTATATGGGTTCTTGGGTGTGCATAAAGCTTTTCAAATAACTTAGCATGTTTTCTAAAATAAAGGTGCCTTTCTCATGCATTCTTTCAAATGTTTTATGTGCATGTTTCCATACTTAGTATAAGTGGTGTACTAATCCATTCTCTATGATTCTACAAAATGTAGGTTCTGGCCGTTGAGTTTAAGGTGGCCATTTGAAGACTACTTGGATATTTCCCAAGTGTTCGGTAGGTCCTCACTTTCCGAGGACGATGCCACTATCTACCTATTGAATGTTTTTTAGTCTTAAAGACAATTTAGTTCATTCTCCTTCAATTGAAGACTTTTGTATATGCCTATATGAGACATTTATTGTAATGTAGTATGGGTTAAGCCCAATTGTTGTATTCGACTTAGATGTTTTAATATGATACGTATCTTAGATTTCTTATCAGTCTATATGGTTATATTATGTGGAGTAGAAGTAGAAGCCTAAGTAGTACTTCCTATTGCGAGGAGTCTTTGTAAACTCCCAATATATATATATATATATATATTATGTGTAAGCGAGAGGTCTATTTAAACCTCAATGTAGAAGTAGAATCAAAAGTTTTAAACTTTCCGCAATTTAACCTATGATATGTTATGACGAATGCTAAGAGGCTAGTCTAAATCCTCTTCGAGGATGACGACGCCGGTTACGTCTAAGGGGTGCTCTCCAGATGTGACAAACTTGGTATCAGAGCATGAGGTTGAATATCTTTAGGATGCATATCTTATTAAACCATGTCTATGTAGATTATTATTCATAATTGTGAAACGCACCACACTTATGAATGAGAGATTACAAGATTCTTAGGAAATTCTCATCTTTTTGTAATCCTATGTCGTGCCTCTAGAGTCTACTTTATTTATGCTTTCACCTAAGCCTTTTATTGTGGTTATAGGTATGAATACTCGAAGAGAAACTGCACGAAGGGAGGATTGCAAATGCGGGGACTCATGACAACAAATCTCCTCCGCAATATAATCAAGTACCTCCACCACCCACTCACATACTACACATTTTCAATCGAATCCTCAAGAGACTTTCTAATTCTTCCAACTCCAAGAATATACCTCTTCTTTCCGTCGCTAAAAGAGACACCTCCACCTTGAAGTGCCTTGAGTGAAAGAAAGTTTTTGGCATTTCCAGTCATATGCTTTAAGAAACCATTGTCCATGAACCAACACTTTCTGCTACTTTCTTCACTCACCTGCAACAAACATTACTTATTAGATTTGGGAACCCACTTCAATCTGAGTTACCAGTATACTAAAAAAGGATTACATAGAGTGTTTTTTTCCAATATGGAAAATTAGTCCTTTTCGTGTTCGAGGCCTTATGAACAGGAGCATGTATCCTTCTTTTAGCAGTTTTTTGTCTAGAAGATTTAACAGTGGGATCAGGTCCCCCTAGATGGGCCTTTTTTCTGTCTAGAATAGACACAAAATTTCTCTTGTGAGGCCTTCCAGGTAGGACAATTCCTCTTTAGAAGGCCATTACGACCACAGTGAAGACATAATAAACTATCTGAAACAGATACATATTTTCTGTGGGGGTTGTAGGGGCAGTAATGTTTAGACTACAAAACCGCTTTCTGTTATAGTTGCTTTGACTGGTGATGTTTGAGAGCATTTTGGTGGAGCTGGTCCATTTTATAGAAATTTGAAGTTCTTCATTAAGACGGACATAGTCCCTTTCAATCTGATCATTTCTTTCCAAGGCTAGGGCAAGTCTAGTCTCAATAGTATTTAGATTGCTTTTTAACTCTACATGCAGATTAGTGGCTTCCCCCTTCCTTTTTCCAGATTTCTCAATCATTAGATCCAGTTGCTCCCTAAGTTCTAGTTTTTTAGATTCTAGAACCGTCACTTGTTCCTCAAGAGAAGACATCTGAACCTCCATCATCATCTTATATTCATTTAGACTATCGAGACTGCTTTTCATAGAGTCCTTTTCAGTGGTTAACTCTATGACAGAGTCGATCAAAACATTTGCTAGATTCCTCAGCCTTCAAACAGAGTAAGTATTTAAGTTTTGCTTAATTTCAAAGAGGGTTATATTTTCTTCATTGTCTTCATCATCTGATTTCTCCATGAAAGCAAACAACCCATTAACCACTTTTTCCTCATCTTGAACAAACACCATGGAGGCAACATCAGGGCATTCTGATTCTTCTAATTCACTTGAAGAGTCTCCCCATACTGCAAGAGCTTTCTTCATGATGTGGTCAGCTGCAACTTTCATTGCATTTTTATCAAGGACCAGGTACCTTCGTTTGTATTTTTTGCCTCTAGGTCTATGATACTCTTAGTTTTCAACTGTAGCCATCGGACAGTCTCTCATGAAGTGCCAAACCTTTCCACACCTGTGATAGATATCACTAGCAGTTGCAGTTCTAGGACGATTTCCCCATTTCGTGAACCCTTCTTGTTTTCTCACAATTTTTTGAGAAATCTCTTGGTGAGATGGGCCATGTCATCTTCTTCACTGGATGCTTCACCAAATGAAATTTTGAGGACTAGTGACTTGTCCTTTTTAGCTTCCTTCTTTGAGATGTCCTGATTTCTGTTCATCTCATGGGTTTTAAGATTCCCAATGAGAGCATCCATTGTCAAGACTTTCAGACCCTTAGCCTCAGTAATAGCATCCACTTTACTTGCCAAGACTTAGGAAGGATACGAAGCACCTTCCTAACTTTCTTGCTTTTGCTGATAGGTTCACCCATGCTTCGTAGCTCTTTGGTTATGGATGAGAGCTTTGTATGCATGTCATGAATAGTTTCCCCCTCCTTCATTGTGAAATTCACATGTTGGGGGGCGGGGGGTCAACATGTCCACTTTTGATTCCTTCACTTGTTAGTGCCCTCATGAGCAGTCCTCAAATAGTCCCAAATTTCTTTCGATCATTCGCATGCAGAATTGTGGTTGTATTCTTCAGCACGAATCCCACACACCAACAACTTCTTCGCTTTGTAGCTTTTTTCAGTTTTCTTTCTGTCTGCTTCATTTTATTGTTGTCGAGTCTTCGAACAACTTTTGTTATTTCACCATCCTTCACTTCAGTAGTTGGAATGAAAGGTCCATCGAACTCTATTTCCCATAGCTAGAAGTCTTCAACCATCAAATAATCGTGCATCATTGCTTTCCTCCATCTATAGAACTGGCCATTGAAACGTGGTGGTCCTGTTGATGATTGTCCATTTTCTAGGTTCAACGGGGCAGCCATTCTTCTACAAGAGTATCTCCCTTGGTATTAAACAGCAAGAGAGCATCTGCTCTAATACCAATTGATATAATGCGTGCGTCCACTAAAAGTCAACGCACCATGTCCCTTGCCTGAACCAAAAAGAAATTTAAAAGTAAATAACAATAATAGCACAACAAAGACAGTTTACGTGGAAACCTCCTTGCTCAAGGAAGTAAAACCACGATCTATTGCATTGGATTTCAGCTGCTTCACTAATCTTCCTTAAGAAAAAGTGAACCCAGTTACAACCAATGTGAGAAAATGTTATTAATCTCATGTCCAAGTAATCAACCTATTACTTGAAGAGTCTAATAAGATACAACACTTCCCACTAAGCTATCACTCCTATACAATTTAGACTTTTTCTAAGTGGATACAACACCGCCCACTAAAATGCCAAATTCTAGATAATTTAGAATTTACCCGAGCAGATACAACACTGCCCACTAAATCACTTACCTCTAACTAATTTAGAAATTTAGCACCAAGCTGATATATGAGTCCTTTATAGATGTAGGATCGGATTTACAATATATGTTCAGAAAAATAAATCCTAAGACCATTAATCTTGCAGCTCCATCTTGTTCGAGTTTGATCTTGAGGAAGAATCTTCACTTTTCCATCAGCCTTTGCAAGAGTTCTTGAGAGTTTTTTTCATGTTTCAAAATCTAAGGTTGTGACTATTGAAAATTAGGTTAATGAAGAATAGTCACAACATTCAAGACCACGTCGTCATTGGTCAAGGGCTCTGCCCTTTTTGCCATAGATGGAGACTGTGCACCAGCCAACTGTACTTTTTCAAGCCTTGAAGTGAGGAGTATGTCAAACTGTGGACCAAGGTTGGAGTATGTGCACCAAACTACTTGTACCTTTTCTAGCCTACAGTGGAGAGTGTATATCGAATTATGAACCAGGTCCCTTTACAAGGTCCCTGGGTTTGTCAAATCATCAAAACTACAAATAACAATACATTATTCAAATATTCTCTTAAGTGTTTGTCATGCCTTGTGACCCCACCCTAGATGCGACAGGGCACTCAGAACACCCATAAATGCGAGAGTGCCAACAAAACTACTTAATATAGATAATTCATATTAGATATGAGTTATAAATAACAATGCTGAAAGTAAGGCCTATTCTAATCAACCTTAAAGAAAATTCAAAAGAGAAAAAACAATTCGACACTTCAATTAGAAAATCATATTCAACTAACCATAGGTATACGAAACCTATATTAATAGAATAACAATATTTACACCGACACATGCTTTAGGGCTTGATTGAAGTTGAAAAATTGTATGTTTACCCCTCGGGACCAAATGACTCCGTTAATAAGGTCGTAAGAGAGGTCCATGAAAAATTTTGTCAAAAAATTCCGGAATCATGTATCACTAAATATCCATAGACTATAGCATAGAAAATTTGTAAAATATGGTTTTTCCTGTTTTGGGGCTCGTTTGAACTTGAAAATGTGTCTGTTTTCCCCTTGTGACTAACTGTCGCCTTTAATAACGCTGTAAGGAATGTCCATGAAAAATTTTGGCAAAAAAAGTTCCAAAATCCTATCACCAAAAATTCATGGACTATAACACACAAAAATCGGTAAAATATTTTTTTTCTACTTTGGGGCTCATTTGAACATTAAAATACACCCTCTTTCCCTTAGAGACAACCTGACGCCATTAATAAAATTGAAACAGACGTCCATGAAAAATTTTGATAAAAAAAATTTGGAAACCTGTCTCACCAAAAATACATATGCACACAAAAATAGGTAAAATCTGGTCTTTCCTCCTTTGGGGCTCAATTGAACTTTAAAATACACATGTTTGCCCCTCGGGACCAACTGACACCATTAATAAGGTAGTAACCATTAATAAGGTTGTAACGAACGTCCTTAAAAATTTCATCAAAAAGAATCAGGAAACCCGTATCGCAAACTATGGATTGTAGCACACAAAATTAGGTAAATTTTGTTTTGCTGCTTTGAGCTCATTTGAACTTAAAAATTAGCCAGTTTGTCCCTTGGGTGGCAACGGACGTCCATAAAAAAATTGGCAAATATGTTCCGGGATCCTATCACCAAATATCCATGGATATATAGCACACAAATATCGCTAAAATCTGGTTTTTCTTTCTTTGGGGCTCATTTGAACTTGAAAATGTACATGTTTTCCCCTCGGGGCAAAGTGACTCCATTAATAAGGTTGTAATGAACGTCCATGAAAAAATTTAGTAAAAAAATTCTTGAATCCTGTATCACCAAAAATTCATGGACTATAGCACAAGAAATTTACTAAAATCTAATTTTTCCCTGCTTTGGGGCTTGTTTGAACTTGAAAATTCACTTCCCTTCAGAACCAACTAACGCCATTAACAAGGTCGTAAAGGACGTCCATGAAAATTCTGGCAAAAAAAATTCTGGAATCCTATCACCTAATATCAAGGGACTATAGCACATGTAAATTGGTAAAATCTAGTCATGCCCGTTAGAACATGAAAATGCGCCCGTTTTGCCCTTCGGGACCAACTGCCGTCACTAATAAGGTTGTAACAGCCATCTATAAAAATTTCAACAAAAAAAGGTTCCAAATTATGTATCACCAAAAATCGATAAACTATAGCATACAAAAATCAGAAAAATCTATTTTTTCCTACTTTAGGGCACATTTGCACTTGAAATGTGCCCGTTTCACCTCGGGACTATCTAGCGCCTTTAATAAGATCGTAAAAGAGGTTTTTGAAAAATTTGTGCGAAAGAAATTCAAAAATCCTATCACAAAAATCTATACACTATAACACACGAAAATCGGTAAAATACAGTTTTTCCTTTTTTGAGGCTCGTTTGAACTTTAAAATGTACATGTTACCTCTCAGGACCAACCGATGCCATTAATAAGGTTGAAACGAACATCCATAAATACTTTTTAAAAAAAATTCTCGATTTTTGTATCACCAAAAATTCATAGACTATAATACACAAAGATTGTTAAAATCTAGTTTGTTTCTGCGTTGGGGCTCATTTCTAACTTTAAAATGCATCTGATTTACCCTCAAGGAAAAATGACGTAATTAATAAGGTTGTATAAACGTCCATGAAAAATTTTGGCAAAAAAATTACGAAATCCTGTATCACTCAAAATCCATGAACTAAGCACACGTTAATAGGTAAAATCGTGTATTTTCCTTTTTGGGGGTCGTTTGACTTGAAATGCTATCGTTTGCCACTCTGGACCAAATGACTCCATTATTAAGGTTGTAACGGACATCCAAGAAAAAATTTGGTGAAAAAAGTTTTGGAGTCTTGTATCACCAAAAAAACATTGAGACTATAAAGCACAAAAATCGATAAAATTTGATTTTCCTATTTTGGAGCTCGTTTTCATTCCAAAATGTGCATGGTTTCCCCTCGGGACCAACTCATGCCATTAATAAGTACATAACCTAAATCCATGAAAAACCTCGGGAAAAGCATGTTGAAGTCTTGTTACACCAAAAATCTATGGACTATAGCACATGAAAATTGATAAAATCTTGTTTTCCTGCTTTGGGGCTCGTTTGAAATTGAAATGCTTCTATTGTCCCCTCGGGACCAACTGAAGCCAATAATAAGGTCATGACTGACGTCCATGAAAACATGTCAACCAAAAAAAATCTGGAATCCTTTATAACCAAAGATCCATAGAGCATACAAAAGTAGGTAAAATCTAATCTTTCATGCTTTTGGGATCGTTTGAACTTGAAAATGAGCATGTTTTCCCCTCAAGAAAAATTGATGCCATTAATAAGGTCGTATCATACGTCCACTAAAAATATTAGCAAGAAACTTTTTAGAATCCTATCACAAAAATTCCATGGACAATAGCACACAAAAATTAGTTAAATATTGTTTTTTTGCTCCGGTGCTCGTTTGAACTTGAAAATGCATTTGTTTTCCCCTTAGGACAAATGACACCATACCATTCATAAGATCGTAAAGGACGTCTATGAAAAATTTATGCGAAAAAATTTCTGGACTCCTCTATCACAAAAATTCCATGGACTACACGAAAATTGATAAAATTTTCTTTTTCCTGCTTTGAGGCTCCCTTGAAATTGAAAATTAACAATTTTCCCCTCGGGACCAACTAACTCCATAAATAAGGTCATGATGGATGTCCATGAAAATTTCAGCAAAAAATAAATCTGGAATTCTATCACCAAAATACATGGATTTGGACTGTGGTATACGAAAATCGGTATAATCTAATTTTTCCTACTTTGGGGCTCATTTATAATATAAAATGCACCCTTTTTCCCTTTTGAGACCAACTGAGACCATTAATAATGTCGTAACAGACAACCATGAACTCAGCAAAAAAAGTTTTGGAATCTTTTATGACAAAAATTCATGGACTATAGCACACGAAAATCACTAAAATTTGATTTTTTCTACTTTGGAACTCATTAGAACTTGAAAATGCTCTGTATTCCTTCGGGACCAACTGACGCCGTTTATAAGTTCATAAGAAAATCCATTAAAAAATTGGTAAAAAGATTTCTGGAATCCTATCACAAAATAGTCTTGGACTATAACACACGAAAATTAGTAAAATATACTTTTTCCTGTTGCGGGGCTCATTTGTACTTGAAAATGCGTCAGTTTCCCCTCAAGAAAACCTGATTCGATTAATAAGTCTGCAACAAAGGTCTATGAAAATTTTTGGCAAAAAATATCTAGATTTTTATCACCAAACATATATGGACTATACACACAAAAATCGGTCTGCTTAAGGGCTAGATTGAACCTAAATGCGCATGTTTTCCCTCGGGACCAACTGACGCAATTAATAAGTTTGTTAGACGTCCATTAAAAAATTTGGCAAAAAAAATTCCACAATCCTGTATCACCAAAATTCTATGGACTATATAACATACAAAAATAAGTAAAATTTGGGTTTTCCTACTTTTGGGCTTCTTTGAACATTAAAATGCGCCTTTTTGCCCCTCGGGACAAACTGACACCGTTAATAAAGTTGTAACAGACGTCCCTGAAAAAGACAGAACAGAAAATATCAAACCCACTTAATGCACAGTCTCCCCTTAAGTAAATTATTGCCCTCTAGTATATGAGGTTTGAGTTGGACTATTACCTCCCAATATAGAATGATCTCAACCACCAACGTATTAATACCAAAAACTCTATTGTCAGTACCACTCAACAACAATAAAGTACACGAAGAAACTTTTGTGCAAAAGAAGAAGAAGAAATTAGAAAAGTTAGTAAGGAAAAATATGAAGAATCAATGTATTTATAGGCAAGAGGAACTGGTTCTGAAAGGTTGCAATCCTTTCAGAATCCACACGACTATTCATGAAAGTTTTAACCTTTCAAATAGGCATGGATGATCTTGAAAGTTGCCTTTCAGAATAGTCACTTCCAACGACGACAAATTCAAATAAAATGGGAAAGAATTTAAATAAAATGGGTCGCACACAGATCTCAGTCGAGTCGGTCAATAAAATGAATAATTGAAATGTTTCGGTTAATTAACTAATTAATTGAAATGTTTTGGATATTTAATTTAATTAAATAAATAACTAATTAATTAAAACAAAATTTGTCCAAAAATAATCTCTCGATCGATCATTTTCCAAATCCAAAGTAAAAGCCAAAGCCAAGCCCAATATGAGCCAGCAACGATGACTACGACGTGTGGGGGTCCCTCTTTCAAACTGTTTTAACAATTAATATGAGTGTTTCTATATTTAAACTCTCTTATTTTTCTTTGTACCACCGATGAGGGACAAATGCTTTTTCACTAAAGCATAAGAGGACTTTTCAAGTTTCAAACTTTCCAAGTTCCTCTTCTTTTCATCTTCCCTCTATTTCCATATTAACTCTTGCTACATACAAAACAAAAATTAGTAAAATCTGGTTTTTCATGCTTTATGGATCGTTTGAACTTGAAAATGCGCATGTTTGCCCCTCAAAACCAACTGACGCCATCAATAAAGTCATAACGGATGCCCATGAAAATTTCAGCGAAAAGAATTCTACAATCCTATCACAAAAAATTCATGGATTACACCATACGAAAATCGGTAAAATCTTGTTTTTCCTGCTTTGAGGCTCGTTTGAACATGAAAATGCGCATGTTTGCCCTTTCGAGAACAACTAATGACATTCGTAAGATCGTAATGAAAGTTCATAAAAAATTCAGCAAAAAAAATAAATCTGGAATTCTATCACAAAAACTCCATGGATTATAACACACAAAAATTGGTAAATCTGGTTTTTCCGACTTCGGAGCTTGTTCAAACTTGAAAAAGTGTTTGTTTGCCTCTTGTGACCATTGACGCCATTAATAATGTTGTAACTAATGTTGATGAATAATTTTTGTAAAACAAATTCTGAAATTTTGTATCACCAAAAATTCATGGACTATAGCACATAAAAATCAATAAAATCTATTTTATCCTGTAGTAGGACTCGTTTGAACTTGAGAATGTGTCTCTTTGACCATCGGGACCAACTGACGTCATTAATAAGGTTGTAATAGACGTCGATAACAAGTTTCACAGAAAATATTCTGGAATCCTGTATCACCAAAAATTCATGGACCCGCGAAAATTGGTAAAATCTGGTTTTTCTTGCTTTAGGTCGTTTAAACATTAAAATTTGGACTTTTGCCCTACTAGACAAATTGACGCCATTATAAAGGTTGTAACGAACGTACATGAAAAATTTTGGCACAAAAATTCCAGAATCATGTATCACCAAAAATTAATGGACAATAGAACACAAAAATCAGTAAAATCTTGTTTTCCCTGTCTTGTTTAAACTTGAAAATGCGTCCGTTTTCCCCTTGGGAGAAACTAATGTCATTAGTAAATTCGTAATAGACGTTCATAAAAATTTTGGCGAAAAAATTCTGGATTCCTATCACAAAAAGTTTGTGGACTATTGCACATGAATATTTGTAAAATCTAGTTTTTCCTGCTTTGGGCTCGTTTGAACTTGGAAATGTGCCCGTTTACCATCCTACACAACCTGGCACAATTTATTAGGTTGTAGCGGACGTCCAAGAAAAATTTTGGCAAAAGAATCTGGAATCATGTATCACGAAAATTTGAAAAATCTTATTTTTCCTGCTTTGGAGATCGTTTTAACTTTAAAATGGTCATGTTTCCCATCTAGAGTAATTGAAAACATTAATAAGGTTGTATCAGGCATCATTGAAAAAATTTGGCAAAAAAATTTCTTGAATCTTGTATCACCATAAATCCATGGACTATAGCATTTGAAAATTGGTAAATTCAATTTTTCCTGCTTTAAGGCGCATTAAATAATTAAAATGTGTCTTATTTGCCCTCGGTACCAGCTGATGTCATTAATAAGGTCTTAACTGACGTCTATTAATAAGTTTGGTTAAAAAGTTCTGTATTCCTATCACAAAATATTTATGGACTATGGCAGAAGAAAATTTGTAAAATCTGGTTATTCTTGCTTTGGGGCTCGTTTGAACTTGAAAATGCGCTCGTTTGCCACCCAAGACAACCTATGCCATTTATTAGGTTGTAACAGACCTCCAAGAAACATTTGGGCAAAATAAATTTCGAAGTCCTGTATCACCAAATATCCATGGACTATGCAGACGAAAATTGGTAAAATCTCAGTTTTCCTACTTTGGGCTTGTTTAAACTTTAAAATGTGTCTTTTTGCCTATCAGGACCAACATAAACTATTAATATGGTCGGACTTGACGATGAAAAATTTGGGCAGAAGAAATTCTAGAATCCTAAAAATGCATGGACTATAGCACATGCAAATCGGTAAAATCTATGTTTTCCTGTTTTGGAGCTCATTTGAACTTGAAAATGAGTATGTTTACCCCCGATACTAATTGATGCCATTAATAAGGTTGTAGTGAACTTCCATGAAAATATCGGGAAAAAAAAATTCGGAATCCTATCACAAAAAAGTTCATGTTAAATAGCAGACAAAATTAGGTAAAATCTGGTTTTTCCTCCTTTGGGGCTCGTTTGAATCTAATAAATGTGTTTGTTTTACCCTAGAGACCAGCTATCACAATTAACAAGGTTGAATAGATTTTCATGAAAATTTTGGAAAAAAACTTCTTGAATTTTGTATCACCAAAAATTCGAGCACTATAGCACACAAAAATCGATAAAATCTTATTTTTCCCTCTTTTGGGCTAGTTTGAACTTGGAAATGTGTCAATTTTCTCCTCGGTACCAACTGAAGCCATTAATAAGATCGTAACAATAAAAATTTTGGGAATTTTGTTTTTGAAATTAACAAAAATTCCATGGTTTATATAACACAAGCAAATTGGTAAAATCTAGTGTTTCATACTTTCGGGCTAGTTTGACCTTTAAAATGCGCATGTTTTCCCTTGAGGACCAACTGATGCCATTAATAAGGTCGTAATAGACGTCGATAAAAATTTAGCAAAAAAAGTTTCAACTTTCTTTCACCAAAATCTATGGACTATGCACACGAAAATTGGTAAAATCAGATTTTAATGCTTCGGAGCTCGTTTAAACTTGAAATACACCCGCTTACCCTCAGCACAACCCGAAAGCATTTATAATTTTGTAACAGACATCCAAGAAAAAATTTAACAAAAAAAATCCAAAATTCTATCACAAAAAATCTGCATAATATAGCACACAAAAATTAGTAAAATCTTGGTTTTCCTGCTTTGGGGCTCGTTTGAATTTGAAAATCCGCCCTTTTTCCACCTAGGACACCTGACACCACTTATTAGGTTGTAATAGACTTCCAAAAAAAATCGGCATTTTTTTTTATAATCCTGTATCACAAAAAATTCATGGACTATATAGAACACGAAAATTGGTAAAATCTTGTTTTTCCTTGTTTGTGGCTCATTTGAACTTGAAAATGTGCATGTTTTTCCTGCGGGACCAACCGTCTCCATTAATAATGTTGTAAGGACGTCTATGAAAAAATTTAAAAAAGAATTATGGAATTATGTATCACGTAAAAATTCATGGACTACAACACACAAAAATAAGTAAATTTTTCCAGGTTTAGAGTTCGTTTGAACTTTAAAATGTGCATGTTTGCTTTTCGGGACCAACTGACACTATTAATAAGGTCATAATGTACGTCCATGAAAATTTCAGCAAAAAAATTCTGGAATCCAATTATCAAAAATTCATGGACTATGCATATGAAAATAGGTAAAATATGTTGTTTTTGCTTTGGAACTCATTTTAACTTGAAAATATGTTTGTTTACCCCTCGGGCCAACTGACTCCATTAATATGGTTCTAACAAATGTCCATGAAAAATTTGTGCAAAAAAAATTTCGGAATCCTGTATCACAAAAAATCCATGAACTATATAACATCCGAAAATCCGTAAAATCTGGATTTTCCAACTTTAGGGCTTGCTTGAACTTGAAAAAATGTTTGTTTGCCCCTTGAGACCAAGTGAAGCCATTAATAAGGTCATAACATCTACAAATGAAAATTTTTGGCAAATATAATTTTTGAATCCTATCACCAACAATCCATGGACAATAACACACGAAAATCGGTAAAATCTAGTTTTTCCTTCTTAAGACCATCTCCAACCCATCTCTATTTTACTCTCCGTTCTCTATATTTGGAGAGTGAAATAGAGAATGGGTTCTCCAACCTCTCTCTACTTAAGTCTTTATTCATCAATTATAGAGAGGTGAATAGTAGTTCTCCAAATTTGGAGAACTACTATTCACCTCTCTATTTTACTTTTTAGTTATTATAATATTATTTCTATTATATTACTAATTTAATGTTTATCATTTCTAATTATTTTCTAATGCAAACATTTAACGAGTTACTACTTCCGTCAAATTAATTATTTTTTATTTTATTTTTAAAAAGAAATTGTCGCCTTAAATATGTAACTTAAAGTTATTTTAATATTATTTATACTATATAAGATTATTAATTAAGTCTCTAATATTTGTATTTATTTTCTAAGTAATATAACATCTAAAAGATATTATTTATTTTTAATTTCATTTGGTCATTTTAATTATGTAATTTAGATTATAATTATTTTTCATTATGAACTATGCACAAAATTTACATGTTAATTTAAACTACACTTTTTAAATAACATGAAAATATTTGATTCATAATTCAAAATGGAATATTGTAAGTAAATTAGTCTACGAAATAATTGGATACAAGATGAAAATGTTATTTTATAAAACTGTAAGCTACACATAAAAAATAAGGACAAAAAATGCTCATTTAGGACTCCGTAATACATTAATAGAACATTCATGAGAGTAACATAATAGTCTTGAATGTTAAGTATTCATGTAAGATCTAAAATAAATTTTATGATGATACAATATTTATGATGCTATTATATTTCATCAATGATTTAACTTTTATTTGAATTGTTCGTTAATATGTATTATATATAATATTTATCACAATTAATGTTATTTAGAATAAAATATAATTTTGTATTTAATGAAGAATTTAAAAAAAATTGTATTACATAAAGAATATAAAGTGATTATTTTCAAAAAGAAGAAATGATTTATGTTATGAAATAAGAAAATAAGAATGAAATAGAAATAATAATATAATATTGATGAGAGAGAAAAAAAATTCTTTTTTTTAGAGTAAAATAGAGAATTGATTTGGAGTTAATGATTGTCTGAAAAAATAGAGAACTTTATATTTAGAGAGTAAAAAAGAGGATAGGTTTGGAGATTTTGACCAATAAAATTATGTAATCTTTTATGTAACTGATATCCATGAAAAATTTTGACCAATAAAATTATGTAACTGATATCCATGAAAAATTTTGAACAATAAAATTATGTAATCTTCTCACCAAAAATCCATGGCCTATAGCACACAAAAATCAGAAAAATCATTTTTCCTGACTTTGGGCTCGTTTGAACTTTAAAGTGCGTCCATTTGCCCCTCGAGACAAATTGATGCCATTAACAAGGTTGTAACGGACTGCCGCAAAAATATTCGGTAAAAACAATTTCTCCGTAGATTTCCTCACCAAGTATGTGGGATTTGACTGGTGGATTCATTTCATCCCCTAGGTCCCTACAATTTAGTCAATTCTTGATTCCCTTTATCTTGTTTAGACCTAGGGTTTTAAGAACTTAAGAAAATTTTTGCGATTTAGCTGTTATAATGTCCTTAATTAGATTATCACGTTTTCGTAACGTTACTGCTTAGTTTCTTGCATGAAACTCAGAACCTAGTTTTATAGATTCTTTAAGTTCATGAATTACACTTGCTATGTCAGTTTAAATAGACATACATGCTACAATTAAGAATGTTTCATTGTCCGTATTTAAATGTTGCATTCTCAGATTTGCATGTCAGAATATTGAGCTATCAAGTATTTCATTTTTGTTTTGTCGTACACATTCCAGTTGGGAGTAGGTTTAGACCGAGTTGGACTAGGTTTCAACGTACCCTCATAGTCCCAAAACTATGTGCCTCCGTAGGTTTATCAGTCCCCTATGTTGGGCATCAACTTTATGATCACGACATTCATGCCTTTATACCCCTGACAAGGTATATTGGCTCTTATCGATGATAAGTATACATCGAACAGTCATGCCATCTAGCAACGCATATTGGGTCATCTTGATAGGGCGTATACATAGGACTCCACATTTAACTCACGTGGTTTTATGTCAGTTAATACTAGCTCCCATTGTCAGACTTCAGTGCATTTGACCAAGTCTTCAGTAATATTTCAGCATTAAGTCTCAGTATGTCATGTTCAAGATTAGTACTTTGTCATTGCATTTAGCTAAGCCTTCAGTATATTTCAAAAGTTACATTCAATTCATATTATGTTATTTCTCTGTGTGCTTTGTTCAGTTGTGTATTTTTTCAGCTATACTATGTATCTTGCATGCTCAGTACATTCCAAGTACTGAAGCATACTCTGCGCGACATCCTTTCATAATGTACGTTTAGGAACTCAACATCTAGATCACGCATAATTGGTTCCTGATCTCCAGTTCAACAGCTTTAGTGGTGAGTCATCATACTTCGATGACAATAGACATGCTTTACACTTCAGTCTTTTTATTCAGTTTTTCAGTTTTTCTAGAGTTACCTAGGGCCATGTCCCAACAACTTAAGTCAATATGAGGCTTTTTCAGACATATTGATCCTCAGTTGTTACTAAGCTCGTATTGTTTTATACATTCACATCAGTATTGGATATTTTCCACTTTTAGTTATCACTGTTTAAGCTTCTGCATAGTATAATTATTTAGTAATCTTTTAGTATGCTTATGATATGCTCACTCATGGGTAACTTGGGGTCACTCGTGATCCTAGGTCACGTATTTATTTCCTGGGGTAGCCTTAAGGTGTGCAACTTTTTGCATAAATATTTTTGGAAATTCCCTATTCAGCTCAATCTAATGGAATTGCATAATTGTAAAAAAAGGAACTTTGAAGGAAATAATGGCTACACTACTTATAAGTTCAGTCTTACCACAAAACGTTTGTGGAGAAGCTATCCTTACAACAAAAGAAAACAACAAAAAGTTTTATCTTTTCAAAAAGAAAGCAATAAAAAGATTTATTTGTTTATGACACAATATATTCTATATGAGAAATGAAAAGGAAGACAATTGAACTTTAAATATTTCTAAGTGTGGGGTGTCTAGCCAAAGTGTAAGTTCTTATTCCTAAAATGATAAAAAAAAAAAAGGACCTAAGACTGTGGACTTTAAATTTAGACTTGAGTAATCTAGTCAAGGGTCTAAAAGACCTTTGAAAGAACAAAAGTAGAATGTACTTTGTTGACACCGAATTTTGCGCCCCCCCCCCCCCCCGATAATAATTAATTAACGAGTTTCTCAATTTTGAACGATTTGAAATAATTGAATTTCATAAAGTTTAAAATGTTCTTAAGTTATTTTAAATTAATGTTTATTACTTTTTATATATTTTTTAGATAATACATATGATTTACTAATTATGTATACACCCAGTATATTTTATGATTATTCGAAATTCATCTAAAAAATTCTATTTTTTTTTGTTTGAACATTTTAATAATTAGTTTAGTTATATATTAGTTTACACTTTTTGAATTAATTATTTTATAATTACACCGGTTATTTTATTTCGTTAAAATTAAGAAGCTTGTTTAATTAATTTGAATTAATTTATCTTATGTAGTTACGAAATAATCTTAATCCATTTGGATAAATCAATTTTGGGTCATTTATTGATACAAAATTTGACCCCAATACCCACAAAAATCAGCCCAATACCCTTCCTAATTCCCATCACAAATAATCACAAATAACCCAGGCCCAATTTTTTAATTCCCCAACCCAATTCCCATCCATTTCAGCAAATCATTTTAATCTCAGCCCATTTCTTAAAAACTTGACCCGGCCCTGTTCCCAATCCTGAAGAACCCAGAAATCGTACAGCAGCTCGCAGCAACCCAACGCTCCTCACTCTTAACGGCAAGACGCGTAAGCAACTTCACTCGACGCTTGTACGCGCCTCTCGCGAAGGAATGCAGTAGTGAGTTCACGGAGATAGCACGGCGTGAAAATAGCATCAACAATCTTCTTCTCCAACGTTCACAAGCAAACGCAACAGCACACGGCAAGTTCACGTCCTTGTCCCTTTCTCCTTTTGACCTCGTGCAGCTTTAACAGCGCCGTTCCAGACCTGTGACCTCGTCCTTGACTCGCGTGGATGGACGCCACTTCGAGCCAAGGATGATGAGTTTAATTTGAGCCGTCCTTTTGATCTGGATCACCGGATTTTAAGGGATTTGGCCAAAGATCTCGTACAATACTGCTTGCTCCTTGTCCTTGGGATTTTTTTTTGAATTGAGAATTGGGTGTGGGATTCTCGATTTTGCCCCCTGTTTTATCCAAAATTTCTCATTTTTTCCCCAGTTTTTTTCACCGAATTACCCTCATATATAAGGCCTCTTCCTGTTCATACCAATGGGGGAGAAAATTTTTTATTTTTGAAATTCTGGGCGAGACAACAAAAGAAATCTAAGAAAATGAGGCTAGAAACTCATATAAAAAACATCTCAGGGAAACGAGAAACAATAGTGTTAGTGTTTGGAAGCGATAATTTATTTAAGGTCGGGTTTATATTAGTTAGAAAGTTTGTATAACTACTTTATTATTTTCGTTAGAGTAAGTGCTAATGCTTTATTTATGTTCTTTGTTGCATGTGAATCCCGAGTCCGCATGGGCTCATCCTCCCATCCCCGCATCTTCTTATTGGGCCACAGAGGCTCAATTCTTTACTCAGGTCAAGCCCATAAAAATGCATAGGTCCCGATGTCAGAAAGATTCAAAAATCCAAGAAGTTGAAGACTTTGGGCAAAAAGTCCCAAATATATTTTGTAAGTCCTGTATTTTGTGTTTTTGGGGGCTTAATTCTTTGTCGCCTTTATTTACTCTTTATTATTTGTTTAGTTTAGGACAGGTACAAATAGAAATGGGCCAAAGGCCCAAAATAAATTGGGTCCAAAAACCGGTCCAGGCGGACAGAAATCGGACTTGGACCCAACTCTCCCTCTCTCTCTCCTTTTACTTTTTGCCTATTTGCTTATCGATTTCTGCCGTAGTTTTAGGGTTAAAAAAACTGAATCCCCGCAAGATGCCATCTCGTTTTAATCACTTATCTAAATCAATCAAGTATAAATAAACTTTAAAAATAAATTTTTGCAAAGCTCAATTAGATAACAAAATTGGTACTTCACCTTCCAAACTATTTTAAATAATTTTCATCTCAAAATTTAAGTTAGAAATTTTAGTCAAACAAGTTAGTTGTCGAATAATCGCGAGTTAGTGAATATTTTAGGTGCCGTAAAAACCTTCCTAAAATATAAATAAGAATTTCCGAACCCCTTTAAGTTTTCAATCGATTTTCTGTTTTAAGTCTTTTGAAAACTAAGTTTTTCTTGATTTTTCTTAACAAATTAAGTGGCGACTCTAACAAAGTCAAAAACATATATAAAAATATCTTCTGGCGGTGCATGACATTTTCCGTGAGACATGAATATCTTCCCGCAATGCATGAATATCTTCTCGCGATGCATGATTTTCCGCGAGGCATGAATATCTTACTGCGATGCATAAATAACAACTCACGATGCATGATTTTCTGCGATGCTCGCGATGCATGACTTTCCGTGAGGCATGAATATCTTCCCGCTATGCATGAATATCTTCTTGCGATGCATGATTTTCTGCGAGAAATGAATATCTTCCCGCGATGCATGAGTATAAACTCGCGATGGATGATTTTCCACGATGCATGAATATTAACTCGCGATGCATGACTTTCCGCGAGACATGAATATCTTCCCGCAATGCCTGAATATCAACTCGCGATGCATGATCTTCTATGATGCATGAATATCTTCTTGCGGCGCGTGGCATTTTTCGCGAGACATGAATATCTTCCCGCGATGCATGATTTTCCGCGAGGCATGAATGTCTGTGGTACCAAATAAAGACAGTGCTTTTATCGAGCCACATAATGATCTTCTTGGTGCCCCCTGGATAGTGATATCGTCTCAATTGACAATACGGTAAAATGACTTTCGAGGTAGTGTATAATCTGAATTGATAACACGAATAAAATGACCCTCCGGGTGGCATATCATCTCAATCGACAATACAAATAAAATGACCCTCCGAGTAGTAATACTGTCACGTCTGATAATACGATGCAGATGAAGTCCTTGACGAAAAGCTGTAAAGCGTCTTTCTCGAGATTTTCATTTGATTTTTCTTGAACATAGTTGTATCTTCGCTTTAAACATCGTGTTGTTGGAAATTGGATGAAACAATGTTGTTCACGTTCCCAAGTCTTCGATATAAGCAACATAAAATAAATCATGTATTCACAGAAAAATTGTAAATTTTGGGGAGAGCTTTTTGCCCCCTTGACTTCTCCATATTCCTTGATCGGAGGAACTTGCTGATTTCAGAGCAAACCTATAAACCTGCGTTCACAGAAAAATCATTAGTTTTAAAGCGAACTGATCTGTGTCAATTTCTTCAGTTGTCTGCTCCTTATTCTGCTATCTCCGATTGATTCTGAACTCCTGACTATTGATATAAGACAAAATATTTATGCCAAAACAAATGAAACATAAAAGGGAAAATCTTAAGAGAAAATAAATTTCGAAAAGTAGTATTTTGAAAATGGTTACTTTCAAGTATCATGTCACGTCAGGCTTAGTGAACTTCTTTGAGTCTGATGCTTAGAGATCGATCTGATTATTCGTTGGGGAGTATTCCAAGTCACTCCAGACTGCCGATAAAACTATGTTGAAATTTTGAGGCCATCCTCAAAATTTCTGTCCCAGTTACATGTCTCGGCTTATCTTCAACAACCGGTAGGTAAATCATGGAATTATTGAGATCCTCTCGGAAATTCTGTCCCAGTTGCCAACTTCAAAGTAACTTCAGTTTCGACTCGTTGAGGAAAATCTTCTTCTCGAGAATTTTTGAGTCCCTCTCAAAAATTTTGTCCCAGTTTCTATTTTAAGGAAAAATAGAAATCTTACAAGAGATATAACCGAACCCTTGTGACGCCTACGTATCCCGTTGAGGAAGGAATCAGGTCAAACATAGTTCCCCTCAAAGGTTAACAATAATGAGAAATTTACAAAGAAACCGGTTGAGGCCTACATAGGCCGCCTACGTATCTTATTCTTAAGAATTCAGGTCGAACGTAGTTCAAATACAAAGAAATATTAAAAGGGATAAATTGGGTGACCTATGCCGACATAGACCGCCTACGTATCTCATTCTTGAGAATTCAGGTCAGACGTAGTTCATTACAAAAGGGATAAAATTCAAAACAAAGCAATTACAAGCAAAAACAATACAAATACAAGGAAATGATAGAAATACGAACTAAGATTTACACGTATATCTTTTGACAGCATCTGAGTTGATCGACTTCGGCCATGAGGTGCCATCCATCTCCACAGGACGAAGGCACCTCCAGATAATACTTTGCGAACCATGTAAGACCCTTGCCAATTCGGTGCGAATTCCCCTTTGTACTCATACTAATGAGGAAAAATACGCTTGAGGACCGACTGACAAATTTCAAAACTTCTGGCTCTGACTCTCTTGTGGAAAGCGTGTATCATTCTATGTCGATATAGCTGACCATGCCAAATAGCAACCATCTCTTCTCATCAATCAAGGTTAACTGATCAATCCGCTGGCTGACCCATTCAACATTACTCAACTCAGCTTCTTGGATGATTCTCAAGGATGGTATCTCAACTTCAGCAGGTATGACTGCTTCTGTTCCATATACTAGCAAATATGGAGTAGCTTCGATCGATGTTCTGACAGTCGTTTGATAAACCAAAAAAGCATATGGAAACATAACATGCCAACCTCGGTGATTGTCGATCATTTTCCTCAAAATCTTTTTGATATTTTTATTGGCAGCCTCTACAACTTCGTTCATTTGGGGACGATAAGCGGTTGAATTTCGGTGAATGATCTTAAATTGCTCACATATATCTCTCATCAAGTGGCTGTTGAGATTTGCAACATTATCAGTAATGATGGATTCTGGTACTCCAAACCTGTATATCAAATTATTGCGAATATAATCCGCTACAACTTTCTTGGTTACCGACTTGTAAGAAGCTGCTTCCACCCACTTGGTGAAGTAATCAATGGCAACCAAAATAAACCTTTGTCCATTAGAAGCGGGTCGCTCTATCGGACTAATGACATTCATACCCCAAGCTACGAATGGCCAAAGTGAACTCATAGCATTGAGTTCGTGAGGCGGAACTCGGATCAAATCACCATGTACTTTACATTTATGACATTTCTGCACAAACTTGCAGCAATCATGTTCCATAGTTATCCAAAAATAGCCGGCTCGAAGGATTTTTCTCGCCAAAGTGAGTCCATTCATATGCGTAACACAAACTCCAGCATGTATTTGTTCGATAAGCTTTGCAGCTTCAACAATATCGATACATCTGAGGAGACCTAAATATGTAGTCCTCCTATAAAGGACTTCTCCACTCAGAAAGAAATTGAGGGCCAAACGGCGTATCGATTTCTTCTTGTTAGACGTCGCATTCTCATGATAAGTTTCGAACTCTAAATATTTATTCATATCAAGATACCATGGCAAACCGTCTGGTTCTGCTTCAATATGGGAACAATGTACTGGCTGCTCCTTTATCTCTATATTCATAGGATCAATATAATCAGCATCTGGATGTTTAATCATTGAGGCGATGGTGGCAAGAGCATCGTCCAACTCATTCGTGTTCTGGGAGTATGTCTGAACTCAATCTTACGAAATCTTTTGCACAACTTCTATATGTACTGCACGTATGGCGTAATCTTTGGGTTTTTCACAGCCTATTCTCCTTGAATCTGATGAATCAACAGATCTGAATCTCAAATAACCAGCAACTCGTGGACATTCATGTTGATGGCCATTTTCAAACCAAGCATACAAGCTTCATATTCAGCCATAGTTTTCGTGCAATTAAATCGGAGTTTAGCTGCCATGGGATAGTGTTGCCCTTATTCTGACACCAAAACTTCTCCAATACCTCTTCCTTAGTTATTTGCCGCTCCATTAAAGAATAACCTCCAACCCGGATATGCTTTAGAAATATCTTCACCCACAAATGATACTTCTTCATTGGGAAAATAAGTCTTTAGTGGTTCATACTCTTCGTCGATAGGATTTTCCGCAAGATGATCAGCCAAGGCTTGTGATTTTATCGCCTTCTGAGTCACATACACAATATCAAATTCACTCAAAAGCATTTGCCATTTAGCCAACTTTCCAGTCGGTATCGCCTTCTGGAAAATATACTTCAATGGGTCTATCCTAGAAATGAGATATGTAGTATAAGAAGACAAATAATGCCTCAATTTCTGGGCATTCAAAGCTAAGAACAACATGTTCTTTCTAAAAAAAGTATAACGAGACTGGTATGGAGCGAACTTCTTGCTTATGTAATAAATTGTTCTCTCCTTCTTCCCTGTCTCGTCATGTTGACCAAGTACGCATCCAAATGCGTTATCTGAAACAGACAAATATAGCAATAACAGGCTCCCTTCTCGCGGAGGAACCAACACCGGTGGATTGGACAGATAGTTCTTGATAGCATTGAAAGCAGTCTGACACTCTTGAGTCCATTTTGTCAAAGCATCTTTCTTCAACATCTTGAAGATAGGATCACACACCACAGTTGATTGAGCTATGAATCGACTAATGTTGTTCAACCTCCCTAAGAAACTCATCATTTCCTTTTTAGTCATTGGAGGCGGTAATTCCTGAATCGCCTTGATCTTTGAAGTATCGAGCTCAATACCCCTCCTGCTGACTATAAATCCCAACAACTTGCTGTCCGGCACTCCAAAAGCACATTTGGCGGGATTTAGCTTCAAGTTGTAACGACGTAGACGATCAAAGAACTTTCTTAAATGAGTTAAATGGTCCAAACTCTCGCGGGACTTAATTATGACATCATCTACATACACATTGATCTCCTTATGAATCATGTCATGAAATATGGTCATCATAGCTCTCATATAGGTAGCACCAGCATTTTTGAGACCAAATGGCATCACCCTGTAATGATATACACCCCAAGGCGTAATAAAGGTAGTCTTTTCTGCAACTTCTTCATCTATCAGGATCAGATGATAGCCTGCGTAAAAATCCACAAATGACTGCATTTCATGCTTAGCACAGTTATCGATCAGAATGTGAATGTTCGGCAATGGAAAATTATCCTTTGGGCTGGATTTTTTGAGATCCCTGTAATCGACATAAAAAGGCCACAAATCCCTTCCCCAAGGTCATCACGATTGGTGTACTCACGGACTGGAAATGATTGATACAGATGAGGGATTGGCTTATCCAATGTTTGATCACCGTTCTTCTTCATCTCAATCTCATCATCTGTGGGGACGTACCCCAAACCTCGCTACTTTGACGGGAACTTAAATAGGCTTAATAATTCCTTGGGAATTCCTTCCCAATCCGAAACCTGGCTCGAACCCATTCTGCAGCATCACAGTGGAGATCATCTTGTACATAGAAGGCATAGGAGGCTGTGGGGACAAATCCTCACTGGTGGCACTTACCAGCTCTACCGTGTAGAAATTGGTGTCTCGAGAGACTTCATCAATAATTGGTGTCTGCCTGTCGTAGTGACTCTCTTTGCCACGAATAACCAATTGATCCTTCCAAACGAGCTTCATCATCTGGTGAAGAGTAGAAGGCACAACCCCAGCCATGTCTATGAAAGGCCTTCCCAAAAGAAGGTTATAGTTGGTGTCAATGTCCAAGACCTGAAACTGTGCACTTTATTCCTCCGTACCCATTCGTATGACTAAACTCACTGCTCCCAATGTGTCTCTTTGTACCCCGTCGAAGGCTCTTACATTGATTTGGTTTTGTTCCAGCTTCCCCAAGTCAAACCTTAACTGCCTCAGAGTCGACAGTGGTCAAATGTTTAGACCATACCCATCATCCACCAGGACACGGTTTATGACCCTTTCATGGCATATGACAGTGACATGCAACGCCTTGTTGTGTGACCTCCCTTCAAAGGGAAACTCTTCCTCACAGAAGCTAATCCGATGCCCTCAGATAACTTGGTTGATCATAGCCGCTACATTATCACTGATTGTGCCCACTGGAAAATACGTGTCATCCAGAGCCTTCATCAAGGCCTGCTTATGCAGGTGGGAGCTCATCAACATGGACCACACAAAAATCTGAGCTGGGCTTTTCTCTAGATGCTTAACGATCAAATAGTCTTTGGGTTGCATCTTCCTCCAAAATTCTTCAGCCTCGCCCTCCCTTATTGGCCTTTTCCCTTGTTCCTTCTTATGCCCTCCAAGTGACAACTCTTCGGGAGTATAACACCTCCCAGATCGGGTCATACCCTGAGCGGCTCTAACATTCCAGAAAATGTACTTGTCTACTGAAGAGACTATTAGGTTTTAAGAATGTGTATTGGGGTACATAGGCATCCCAATGCCCAATATTGAGTAATATTGGGCATATTAGAGAATATTGGCTTAAGGTTGTTAGCCAAATTTTATGTATTAACAAGTAACTTCAACCAAGCTTGTTTAGAAATTGTACCTGCAATGAAGACCCTAAGATAAAATTCTTATTTTCATCGCTCATACACATTAGGTACTAGGCATCCAAGTGTCAAGCCTAGGTACCATAGCACATGATCATTTAAAATGATCATGTAGATTAAGCAGTGCCCAAGGACATAGTGAGGATCCTTGGACAAGAAGTGAACTTTCCAAAATGCAAGGTTAGGAAAGTGAACAGCAACACATGTGCTACCGGCTGAGAGACCAAGCTTAATCGATTCGGTTACATCGGTTAGGGGACAGGCACGCGTCGGGTCAATCCACGTGGGGCCGAGCTTCCTAACCGGTCCTAGGCTCTAACTAACTAACCTAACTATATAACTAACCTAGGACTAACTAAAATGAACTAACTAGTGCACCCGACAACCTAAGACCTAACCGGGTGACACTAGCCGAGTAACTAACTAAAGAAACATCCTAGTACCTAACCTAGGATGGTCCAAAAGAGGTTAGTTATGGTCCTAGCAACTTAGGGGTACTTTAGTAATTACACTAGGTCACTTAATTAATTAAATTAGCAACTTAATTAATTAATTTAAGTGGTCAAACCGAGACCCTTAGCAAATTTTTAGAATTTGGCTAAGTCAAATGTTCTCCTATTTTTAGTCAATTTAGGAGGGGCGTTTTGGTAATTAACTAATTGATTTATTTAATTAAGTTATTAAGTCTAAGTTGAATTAGTCAATATTTAGTTCCTAAGACTTAGACTCACGTTTAACCATTAGAAAACCTACAACTGAAAAACAGTGAACAACGTAAGAAAAACCTTAGGCAATTTCAAGGCAGTTCTTCAAGGTCTTCGTGCAAAGTTCAGGGTGATCTTCGTAGATTCAATTCTACAGTAAGGTATGGGTTTTATCTCTTGGATTCCTTTCCCCAGGAGGCTTTTCAATCGTATTGACTTCAAGAAAACCAAAACTAGGGTTGTTTCCAATGAAATTGTCGAATGTTAACCTCCCTAGTTCTCCCTATTTCCGTATGTATGATGTAAATCTCGAGCATGTTGTTGGTATGTGGTGCTAACTGATCTTTATGTGTAGGTTTCTGTAATTAATAATGTAGAATGAGACCTATAGGTTAGATCCATAATTAGAGTATTATTTACATGAGATAAGATATGTTGTAATGCCTAATTGTGTTCGAGAAGATGAAATTGTTATAAGTTGTTTATGAAATTCAGTTTACTGTTGAAAGGAATGAATGTTTCGATTACTGTGTGTGTTTACAGTGGATATGTTTGTAAGTGTTTGGAATGCAATGTTACCAAAAAGAAATAAGAACGAGAATTAAAACTAGTTAATGAATCTTCGATGCCAAATCAACGTACTAAATTGTTCTTATAAGCTAATCAAAGGCTAAAAGTTGGCTTTCTTAAAATGATGAGATTACTATAATGAATTCATGAAGTAATTGACTTGGCTAGTGATAATATCAAAGTTTTATTTATGGCAATAAATTTGTCACGACCGGAATCTAGACCCCAGACGAGACCGGCGTCATTGACCTCTCAGAGGTCGCAGACAAGCCTACTTACGTCATTCTTACTTCATCTAGGTTAATTTTAGCGGAAAATTTGAAACTTTTTGTTTCCTAACATACTTGTTAAACATTCTTATCATTTCATAATTGTTCACCATCAACCATCTAATATTAAGAGATAAGCAACTGAAAGAAATAGTTCAATAAGTAATAGGTGTATAATTGCCAAAATTGCACCAATACAAAGTCTGAATAAAAATAGGAAAGAAACGCTAGTGGAACATGCTCCACTAGCTCAACTCTAAAACTAAGCTAGAATATAAAACAGTAGCATCCTCGAAAGCATGAGGACCTACCAACTCCGGATGAATGATGAACGTCCGGATAACTGCAACAATGATCCTGTAGCTCTATCGTCCACCTGTGCTTGCACCTAAAATAGTAGAGTTGTATAGGGTTAGTACACACTTGTACTAAATATGGGTATATGCAAGCACACACCAAGGACATGCATGAGAAAGAATACTCTTCCCTAACAACATGGTTATGGAAAGTCAAGTCAGTGGACTTGCCAAATTCGGATTAGGAAAGTTAGTGAACTTTCCAAATTTGGATAAGAAAAGTCAGTGAACTTTCCAAATTTGGATTAGGAAAGTCAATGAGATTTCCAAATTTGGATTGGGAAAGTCATTCCATGAGACTAACATGCATCATCATACTTATCATATTGTACACAGCACATAACATCATACATATAGCACATATCATAGCACATAACTTATAACACATAGCTTCCTTCATATCATTCATTCATATGCCACGAGACCTTGAAATCATGGACTTGACATTAAGACTTTCCAAAATGAGGGCTCAACATATGGGACCTCAACTAGGGAGTCTTCATTAGCAAACACAGAGTCTGCTTCATTCGTTCATACGTATTTCATTTCATTCTTTCATAAGCTAGTGTAAACACCAGCTATACCTAGGATGTAGTTTAAGACTCTCATCGGGTTTGTTGTGCAATGATCAAGAATATCCTAGTGTCATTAATTGAGTCTAGCTAACCTCTTTATTATCCTATCCTAACACCTTTGGTATCGTTCATTTCATTATGTGCATCATTTGAGGCTGGCCTCATTCATTCATTGGGAACTTTAACTTTAACCAACATAGATTATGTGAGCATCATGAAATCCAGTGTCTCCCCCACACCGAAAAGAGGTGGAATCACCGTCCAAGGTGACCCAAAAACATGCTAGCGTACATGGGAATTTAACCCCGCCAGATCCCTATATTGGCAGTATAGGTTCGAAGACTAGGAGATATAAGGAGACCCATACCCGGAGAGCCGGACAGTCTCATCTCATGAGAGTTACGTGAACCTTCGCCCTTCCCAAAAGAAGGCATCACCGCTCATAGCTATCCTATCGGTGCTCAGTATAAAGTTCCATTTCATTCATCTCATACGTCATGGAAGCGGGCTTCTAGTATGAGGACATCATAGCTCATTAGATGATTTCTCATCTCATCATTAGTATTAAGTGTGTTAATCTCAATACTTTCATTAGAGTGTTTATAGAGACTGGTCTCTTTATTATCTTACACTCTCATAGGTGAGTACGTTTTGGTAACATTTACTTAGGCTCCTTTGAGATTGCTCTCATCATTTGCATTAGCCTCATATCATGTTCTCACCACATTCATTGTCATTAGCACATTTACTCTTCATAATTTCTCACCTCATTTTACGTGAATGTTCATTTCATCATATGCCAATATACTTGGCCATTGGTGTGTTTCATACCTTACTTAACCCTTCTAGGGTTTCATCATTTCATTTTTCATTTCATCATTCAGTACATACATCTTAGGTTCACTTACCTTTAATCGTATGCTAGACTTATGAGTCTATACACACAAGCCATGAGGCTTCATTCATAATTCGTTAAGTGATTCATACATTCCTAAGATTATGTAGTACAAGACTTATATATCTTGTATATATGCCAAGATCTTGATTTCGATCTAAGTAGGTGGCATTATTCTTGAATATTTTGTTCACGTATGACTTATGTATCAATACGGAAGTTTGGGCAAGGAAACCAAATTTGAATCACTTGGATATCATTTACATTTTTCGATGATTTTATTTTTAATATTCATAACATTATAACTCTAGATTTAATCCAAACATTAACATCGAATTATTAATTTTCTACTTAATATTTCTCTTAAATTGGCCGAAGGCTTGTGGGATCGAACCCCCACAACCCCCTTTTGTTTTTCATCTTAAATTTATTGTCCAATTTGCATGGACCAAGAGGTTGTGGGATCAAACCCCCACAGCCTCTCTTTATTTTTCTCCAATTTTGCAGGCTACCTAGAGGTCGTGGGTTCAATTCCCACGTCTCACAATCTTTTTATTTTCATTTTTCCTTCTGCTTGAACGCTGCTACAGCTTACTGGGGGGCGTGGGATCGATTCCCCACGACGCCATAGTTTTTTTAAAGAATTTTATATCCTTCTCCTTTGCCCTTTATTCGCTACTGACCAAGGGGTTGTAGGATCGATCCCCCACAGCCCATTTTATTTCTATTAAATTGTATTACTACAGGCATTGAGGGGCGTGGGATCGATTCCCCACGACCCCTTTCCTTTTTATTAATTTCTGCATTCGCTGAGGGGCGTGGGATCGATCCCCCACGACCCCATATATTTTTTTAAAAAATTTAACAAGGGTCTTCCGTGTTGTGGGATCGAAACCCCACAACAGCGATTTATTTTTCCCTTTTTGCCTGGCAAAATTCGCTGCTTCACTGCACCAGTTCGAGCCCCGCCTGACACCCTTTATTTTTGTTTATTTGTTAGGTAGGCTTTTGTGAGGTCCTGGGTTCGATCCCTGCAGGCCTCACTTTATTTTTTAAATTTTTTTGACGTCCAAAATTTCCAGATTCTTTCTAGAGCCTATTTCCAGGTTCTGGAAATTTATTCCACGATTTTTCTACACCTTTTTCATCAAATTACACATTAGTTCTTAGGGAAATTTCATGGTTCATTTATAACGTTTTAGGTGCACTTTCAAGGAGTCGTTTAGCCAAGAATTTCTTACTCAATCCTGCCACATAACGTTTCATATGATCACCACGACTTACCTCAGTTTATACACGTAAAAATACAACCATAATACATTAAACTTTTTGGAGCATTTAACAGAGACATTCACTGTAACATACTTTTGCACATACACACACTTGCACAAACTTTCGAATACATGGTTGTCTTTCCTACGATTTCATGTATAAAAATAAAATCATGTTCATCACGAAATCATACATACACATAAATCTACCAGCAATCATACCCAACCTACGATTCATTGGGAGCTAGTGAAAGGGGCATGAAAAAGGGGAAACAATCCTAGTTTTCGAACGAATAACATGAACCTTAAGGGGTCTCTTGGGAAAGGTACCAAGAGATAAGAAAACTCATACCATAATTGTTGTTCAAACGATGAATTTGCTGCCCAAAACCCTCTCCAAAAATCAGTCTAAGCTTCCTCAACGTAGACACCACTCGACGGACAACTCCTCTTTGCCTTAACGTTTTTGGTTACTTTGTTTTTCTTAAAATTTCATGTGAGTTCTTCAAGTGTGAAGAACTCTTAATATTATTTCAGTTCTTGAAGTTGTTTTGGCAGAAACAAACATGATAGAGGTGATGAAACGTGAGAGAGATTGTGAGAGAGTGAAACGTGTGAAGTTGTTTAGGCTTAGATAATGACTTAGTCAATTTAGGACTCTCCTTAATATTTAAAAATCTGATTTTCCTTTTATTTTAAATCAGCTAATAAATAATAAATATAAATTAATTACATTAATTTATCAATTTAAATAAAAACAATTTAAATCATTGCTTCCACCTAGGTTCGAACCCTGGTGGAGTAAGACTCCACTCCAAGAGCACAATTTCGACTCTCTCTCCCCAAATTGCCCCTCAATCTTATTAAATAATTAATTAATTATATATTTAGGGTAATTACGATATTACTCTTAACCTGGTAAAATACCATTTTACCCCTAGACCCTCAAAACTTAAGATTTCTTCTTTTTAAGTCCGGTAAAGACTCCTTCAATTAAATATTCATTTTCGAGAGCCTTACTTGGTTGGTTCCAACCTTTCCAAGCTCAAATAACTCCCCAAGTTAGTTGGTTTGGTCGTAGTAAGGGTTGTGAGGTCTAGTTCTACGCGTATAAATCCGTGTGAACCTTGGTCTAATCGCAAAAATTCTTGACACGTTAAACATTTCTTATCTTCTTCATTTTTTTTAGGGTTGTTACATTATCCCCCCCTTAGGAACATTCGTCCCCGAATGACACTACTCTTTACTAACAATAAGTATGTCATCTATAGAACGTACGCATACATAGGTACTTCAATACTTCCATTGGTGAATATCTGATTCACATATTAACATGATAGTGCCCATCCTTGAAACCTACTAGTAGAGTCACATTAATAGACTAAGGAATTCTTTCCTAAACTAGTCTCATTAAAGCATACAACATAAGTCACCATATAAGTCATACAAATTAGCAACCAACATGATGAATCATACATATTAACCTCATACTAGTGCATAAACACCATACACAATCAAATATATGAAAGACTAATTAAGGCTACGCACCCGAGGCTTCATCAGAAGTGCCTTCCCCTGCACCCCTAGACTTGAGTGCGAAGAATCGTTGCCTCCTTAGAGCCTCTTCATTCAGGCCATTAGTCTGAACTCTCTCCTTCCCTTGTTCTTGACTTCTCCTATTCGGATAATCCTTCACCATGTGGCCCAGTTTTCCACAGTTGTAACAAGCGTTAGAGCCCATCATACACTTTCATCCATGCTGTCGGCCATACTTCTTGCAAGGTTGCCTTTCTTTAGGTGTATCTACTCCCTTGTTTCTCTTATATCTAGACTCGGAATCCCTATCATAGCGACCATTGGATGAACTTGACTCCCTTTGGTGGGAGAGTCCCTTCTTAAACCTTGGCTTCTCACGGACGCCAAAGTTGTTTCTGTGGCCTCCATGGCTGGGACCTGTCTGATCTTGAGGCTTAGGCCTCCTAGCATCACGAATACCCCTCTTTCTGCGGCTGTCCTCCACTTGCTGGACATGGACCATAAGCCTGGAAAGGTCCATGCTTTCATGCAGCATAGCTGCCCTACACTCCTCCTCGAGATCCTCAGCAATCCTTGTCAAAAACCTACTCATCTCGTCTCTGTTGTTAGACACAAGAGAAGTGGCATACCTGGATAATTTCACAAACTTCAGGGAATACTCCCTGATTGTCATAGATCCCTACTTAAGATTGATGAACTCCTCAACCTTGGCTTCGCTCATCTCTCTGGGAAAGAATCTCTCCAGAAAGGCTGTCTTAAACAGCTCCCAAGTGACTGGAACTCCGACCAACGCTCGGCTATCCTGCCACATCTTGCACCAAGTCTGTGCAACATCCTTGAGATGATAGGAAGCCAACTCAGCCTTCTCAGTATCTGCGGCCCCCATAGCCACCAGAATCTTATGCACCTCATTCACAAACTCCTGGAGGTCCTCTGAAGTCTTAAACCCTGTGAAAATAGGAGGATTCATCCTCATGAAGTCTCTCAGCCTGTCAGCCATGCTACGAACCGGTGGGTTCTCCCTCTGAGCATCCTGCCGGTTGTCCTGGGCAGTCATAGCCTGGGCCTGCATAGTAATGGCCTTTGCCATCTGATCCAAAGATGCCCTCACCTCAGCATCAGTCAACCCAGCTGGGTTAACTGGCATAGCCACTCCTTCAGCTGGAGCCTGGGGTGGATCCTAATTGCCCCCAGCAGCTACACCTCCTCTCCTCTGACCAATAGCCCTCCTAGTATTCATTCTCTAAAAACAACAAGGATTGATGTTAGACACGCTCATAACACCAAGAAATTAAACTTTAGGAAAAGCACGATAAGATTAGAAAAAGGGAAGTTTTCCTACGCATCATGCAGTCTCTAATCCAGGATAGTGGTGCACTTCACTACCATGACTTAGAAACTACTCAATGTGGTTGATGTGAACTCATTATTATCGAAATTTAACCTAGTGCTCTTATACCAACTTTGTTATGACCAGAATCTAGACCCCAGACGAGACCGGCGTCGTTGACCTCTCAGAGGTCGCCGACACGCCTACTTACGTCATTCTTACTTCGTCTAGGTTAATTTTAGCGGAAAATTTGAAACTTTTTATTTATAAGATACTTGTTAAACATTCTTATCATTTCATAATTGTTCACCATCAACCATCTAATATTAAGAGATAAGCAACTGAAAGAAATAGTTCAATAAGTAATAGGTGTATAACTGCCAAAATGGCACCAATACAAAGTCTGAATAAAAATAGGAAAGAAACGCTAGTGAAACATGCTCCACTAGCTCAACTCTAAAACTAAGCTAGAATATAAAATAGTAGCATCCTCGAAAGCATGAGGACCTACCAACTCCGGATGAATGATGAACGTCCGGATAACTGCAACAATGATCCTGTAGCTCTATCGTCCACCTGTGCCTGCACCTAAATAGTAGAGTTGTATAGGGTTAGTACACACTTGTACTAAGTATGGGTATATGCAAGCACACACCAAGGACATGCATGAGAAAGAATACTCTTCCCTAAAAACATGGTTATGGAAAGTCAAGTCAGTGGACTTGCCAAATTCGGATTAGGAAAGTTAGTGAACTTTCCAAATTTGGATAAGGAAAGTCAGTGAGCTTTCCAAATTTGGATTAGGACAGTCAATGAGCTTTCCAAATTTGGATTAGGAAAGTCAGGCCATGAGAGTAACATGCATCATCATACTTATCATAGTGTACACAGCACATAACATCATACATATAGCACATATCATAGCACATAACTTATAACACATAGCTTCCTTCATATCATTCATTCATATGCCACGAGACCTTGGAATCATGGACTTGACATTAAGACTTTCCAAAATGAGGGCTCAACATATGGGACCTCAACTAGGGAGTCTTCATTAGCAAACACAGAGTCTGCTTCATTCGTTCATACGTACTTCGTTTCATTCTTTCATAAGCTAGTGTAAACACCAGCTATACCTAGGATGTAGTTTAAGACTCTCATCGGATTTGCTGTGCAATGATCAAGAATGTCCTAGTGTCATTACTTGAGTCTAGCTCACCTCTTGATTATCCTATCCTAACACCTTCGGTATCATTCATTTCATTATGTGCATCAATTGAGGCTGGCCTCATTCATTCATTGGGAACTTTAACTTTAACCGACATAGATCATGTGAGCATCATGAAATCCAGTGTCTCCCCCACGCCGAAAAGAGGTGGAATCACCGGCCAAGGTGACCCAAAAACATGCTAGCATACATGGGAATTTAACCCTGCCAGATCCCTATATTGGCAGTATAGGTTCGAAGACTAGGAGATATAAGGAGACCCATACCCGACAAGCCGGACATTCTCATCTCATGAGAGTACGTGAACTTCGCCCTTCCCAAAAGAAGGCATCACCGCTCATAGCTAGCCTATCGATGCTCAGTATAAAGTTCAATTTCATTCATCTCATACGTCATGGAAGCGGGCTTCTAGTATGAGGACATCATAGCTCATTAGATGATTTCTCATCTCATCATTAGTATTAAGTGTGTTAATCTCAATACTTTCATTAGAGTGTTTATAGAGACTGGTCTCTTCATTATCTTACACTCTCATAGGTGAGTACGTTTTGGTAACATTTACTTAGGCTCCTTTGAGATTGCCCTCATCATTTGCATTAGCCTCATATCATGTCGTCACCACATTCATTGTCATTAGCACATTTACTCTTCATATTTTCTCACCTCATTTTACGTGAATGTTCATTTCATCATATGCTAATATACTTGGATTGGTGTGTTTCATACCTTACTTAACCCTTCTAGGGTTTCATCATTTCATTTTCATTTCATCATTCAGTACATACATCTTAGGTTCACTTACCTTTAATCGTATGCTAGACTTATGAGTCTATACACACAAGCCATGAGGCTTTATTCATAATTCGTTAAGTGATTCATACATTCCTAAGATTATGTAGTACAAGACTTATGTATCTTGTATATATGCCAAGATCTTGATTTCGATCTAAGTAGGTGGCATTATTCTTGGATATTTTGTTCACGTATGACTTATGTATCATTACGGAAGTTTGGGCAAGGAAACCAAATTTGAATCACTTGGATATCATTTACATTTTTCGATGATTTTATTTTTAATATTCATAACATTAGAACTCTAGATTTATTCCCAACATTAACATCGAATTATTAATTTTCTACTTAATTTTTCTCTTAAATTGGCTGAAGGGTTGTGGGATCGAACCCCCACAACCCCCTTTTGTTTTCCATCTTAAATTTCTTGTCCAATTTGCATGGACCAAGAGGTTGTGAGATCAAACCCCCACAGCCTCTCTTAATTTTTCTCCAATTTTGCAGGCTACCTAGAGGTCGTGGGTTTAATTCCCACGTCTCACAATCTTTTTATTTTCATTTTTCCTTCTCCTAGAACGCTGCTACAGCTTACTGGGGGGCGTGGGATCGATTCCCCACGACCCCATAGTTTTTTTAAAGAATTTTATATCTTTCTCTTTTGCCCTTTATTCGCTACTGACCAAGGGGTTGTGGGATCGATCCCCCAACCCCTTTTTATTTCTATTAAATTGTATTACTACAGGCGTTGAGGGGCGTGGGAACGATTCCCCACGACCCCTTTCCTTTTTATTAATTTCTGCATTCGCTGAGGGGCGTGGGATCGATCCCCCACGACCCCATATATTTTTTTAAAAAAATTTAACAAGGGTCTTCCGTGTTGTGGGATCGAAACCCCACAATAGCGATTTATTTTTCCCTTTTTGCCTGGCGAAATTCGCTGCTTCACTGCCCAGTTCGAGTCCCGCCTGACACCCTTTTTTTTTGTTTATTTGTTAGGTAGGCTTTTGTGAGGTCCTGGGTTCGATCCCTGCAGGCCTCACTTTTTTTATTTTATTTTTTTGACATCCAAAATTTCCAGATTCTTTCTAGAGCCTATTTCCAGGTTCTGGAAATTTATTCCACGATTTTTCTACACCTTTTTCATCAAATTACACATTAGTTCTTAGGGAAATTTCATGGTTCATTTATAACGTTTTAGGTGCACTTTCAAGGAGTCGTTTAGCCAAGAATTTCTTACTCAATCCTGCCACATAACGTTTCAAATGATCACCACGACTTACCTCAGTTTATACACGTAAAAATACAACCATAATACATTAAACTTTTTGGAGCATTTAACAGAGACATTCACTGTAACATACTTTTGCACATACACACACTTACACAAACTTTCGAATACATGGTTGTCTTTCCTACGATTTCAAGTATACAAATAAAATCATGTTCATCACGAAATCATACATACACATAAATCTACCAGCAATCATACCCAACCTACGATTCATTGGGAGCTAGTGACAGGGGCATGCAAAAGGGGAAACAATCCTAGTTTTCGAACGAATAACATGAACCTTAAGGGGTCTCTTGGGAAAGGGACCAAGAGATAAGAAAACTCATACCTTAATTGATGTTCAAACGATGAATTTTCTGCCCAAAACCCTCTCCAAAAATCAGTCCAAGCTTCCTCAACGTACACACCACTCGACGGACAACTCCTCTTTGCTTTAACTTTTTTGGTTAATTCGTTTTTCTTAAAATTTCATGTGAGTTCTTCAAGTGTGAAGAACTCTTAATATTATTTCATTTCTTGAAGTTGTTTTGGCAGAAACAAACGTGAGAGAGGTGATGAAACGTGAGAGAGATTGTGAGAGAGTGAAACGCGTGAAGTTGTTTAGGCTTAGATAATGACTTAGTCAATTTAGGACTCTCCTTAATATTTAGAAATCTGATTTTCCTTTTATTTTAAGTAAGCTAATAAATAATAAATATAAATTAATTAGATTAATTTATCAATTTAAATAAAAACAATTTAAATCATTGCTTCCACCTAGGTTTGAACCCTGGTGGAGCAAGACTCCACTCCAAGAGCTCAATTTCGACTCTCTCTCCCCAAAATGCCCCTCCATCTTATTAACTAATTAATTAATTATATATTTAGGGTAATTACGATATTACCCTTAACCTGGTAAAAGACCATTTTACCCCTAGACCCTCAAAAATTAAGATTTCCTCTTTTTAAGTCCGGTAAAGACTCCTTCGATTAAATCTTCGTTTTCGAGAGCCTTACTTGGTTGGTTCCAACCTTTTCAAGCTCAACTAACTCCCCAAGTTATTTGGTTTGGTCTTAGTAAGGGTTCTGAGGTCTGGTTCTACGCGTATAAATCTGTGTGAACCTTGGTCTAATCGCAAGCATTCTTGACACCTTACATTTCTTATCTTCTTATTTTTTTAGGGTTGTTACAAAATTGGGTAGCAAAACTATGTCCAAAATATTATTTCCAAAAATATGAACTCATAACATAGGGTATGCCAATCATTGGGACAAGTCCCAACATACCCTATCTAAATGAACATTGTGAACATAGTAGCACATTGAGTAAGTCATTATAACTTTCATAAAGAATGGTACAAAACTACCAAATAACGTAAAACAAGATAAGGTGAGTAATAAAATAACTAAAAGATTATGAGTTATGAAATTGACCTAATATAGGGTGTTAAAGGAAATGAGACAAGTCTCACTTACACTTAAACGATTATGTCAAAGTTACTCACATAAGAGGGTGTTAGAAACCGTGAGACAAGTATCACTCGCACCATGATGATAATGTAAGAATTAAGTTCACATTCATCAAGTAAAGAAAGTAATGACAAGTCATCCATTGAGCTAAGCATACCTCATACTAGAAGCAAGCTTCCATAATGTTTGAGTCAACTCTAAATTTTTTAAAGTATAATAAATCTGAGCTAAGCACCGATAGACTAGCAATGAGCTTGTGCTAGCACATGTAAGCCTCATGAGACAAGATCACCACCAAGGTGGATCAGGGTCTCCAAAGTCTCCTAGTCTTTGAACTATGTTGCCAGCATAGGAACTAGCTACTGGATTCCACCTAAGAAAGCTAGGCAGTATTCGGTTTCACTTTGGCCGGTGAACCACCTCTTTTCGGTGTGGGGAAGACACTGGATTTCATTTTAGCTTACATGATCTATGTCGGTTAAATGCTCAAGAAAGTATTAGGTTTCACTTTAGCTGGTGAACCACCTCTTTTCGATGTGGGGAAGACACTGGATTCGGTTTCACTTTAGCCGATGAACCACCTCATTTTGGTGTGGGGAAGACACTGGATTCGGTTTCACTTTAGCCGATGAACCACCTCTTTTCGGTGTAGGAAAGACACTGGATTTCATGTTAGCTCACATGGTCTATATTAGATAATGCTAAAGATTTTTTAAGAAAGTAAGAAAGAAAGAAAGTAGCATGTTCAAAGTGAACATCAGATCAAAGAAGAAGAAATGTAAGTTCAAAGTGAACTTAAGTAAGCAAAAGCATAAAAATATCAATCATCAGTGTTTGATAAGAATGAAGTCTTAACAGTTATTGGTTTATGACCATATTGGGGTATGAATATATGCCCCAAGATCTATATATTATGCAAATAAACAAAGAATGGGCATAGCCAATAAAGATCGGCTTATAAATACATTCATGCCCAATTTAACAAGAATGAAAAATCTTACTTGTGAGTAAGGTAGCCAAATCATTTTCTTAGTCTTTTGGATTACTTACTCGATTCATTGTAGGTATGGGACTACAATGAATTATTGCACTTGTAAGTAAAACATAGGATCAAAGGAGATCATTGAACTACACAACAAAAAAAAAAGACTGACAAATAATCTATGTCCGGGGGAGGGAGCTCTCGGCCTAAAGGAGCAAAAATAATAAATTTTGCTTGAGTTGTTCTAAAATTATGTTCATGATTTCAAGGTTTTAAGTTCATATAGAAAATGAGTCGTGTGCTTTAAATGCATGAAAATATGTCATATTCATATCATGATTCAGAAATAAAGAATTAGGAAAGTGAAGTGACTTAACTTTCCAGAAACGACATATTGTTATAGGAAGAGATTTCCTTGATCATGCATAGTCCTTATGTGTTTATGTGCATACACCCATACTTAGTACAAGTGTGTACTAACCCCATATACTATTACTATTTTTATAGGTGCAGGTCCTTGAGAGGATTGAAGATTCGTTGAAGCGGTTTGGACTAGCATCTCCAGACTTTAGTTGGTCCTCTTGAGTTCGAGGATGCCTACGTTTATTATTCTAAATTTAGTACATTAGACATAGCTAGTGGATGTTTTCCCTAGCATTTCATTTCAAACATTTGTATTAAGGCCGATTTGGCAAACTATTACTAATATTATGATTCTTCATTTCCATTGTTTAATCTATTGATAGATGGTTGTTTAGTTTTAGCTATTAGTATATCACTCTTATGAAGTTATATGAAGTCTATGTACACTTTAGTAAGTATTAAAAAGTTTTAAATTTTCCGCAAATTTAACTGTTTGATTGTGATGAAAGCTAAGAAGAGGCTTGTTTGCGACCTGTGAGAGGTTAACGACGCCGGTCTCATCTGGGGTCTAGGATCCGGGTGTGACAAACTTGGTATCAGAGCATGAGGTTAAATTACCTAGGAACTAAGGCTCAAAACTACCACGTTGCGTAGTTTCTAGCTTATGATTGTGAAGTGCACCACAACTATGACTTAGAGACTAAGTGATGTTAAGAATCTTCCCTTCTTCTACTCTTTATCGTGCTGTCTAGAGCTTTGACATTTTGTGTCATTCTAGCATCTAACTTTCTTCTTGTGTGAATATGAACACAAGAATTAGGATGGCCGAGTGGTCTAAGGCGCCAGACTCAAGATCTGGTCTTCGCAAGAAGGGCAATGATAGAAATGTGCAGCGTGACAGAAAGTCGTGTTGTAAGTGTGGTCGTTCGCATGGAGGTGAGTGCATGGTGGGTTCTAATGCTTGCTATGGGTGCGGCAAGAGTGGGTATATGATCAGGGACTGCCCACATGCGAGGAATCAGGCCAAGGCAGATACTCAGCCTCGGCCTAATCCTATTGGTGCTGCCAAGCCTTCCAAGAAGAACATATTCTATGCTTTGAAAGGTAGAGACGAGCAGGAGAAGTCAGTTGATGTGGTCGCTGGTAACTTGCTTGTCTTTTCTTTTCCTGTGTATGCATTGTTAGATCCAGGATCTACTTTGTCTTTTGTTACTCCTTTAGTAGCTAGTAAATTTGACTTGCTTCTTGAGATCTTCCATGAACCTTTTCTGGTTAGTACTCCCATAGGAGACAGCATTAGGGCCGAAAGAGTATATAGAGATTTACCAATAATTGTTCTTGATAGAGTTACCTATGTTGACCTAATAGAATTAACCATGCTTAATTTTGGTATAATTTTGGGTATGGATTAGTTCCATAAATGCAATGCTACCATAGACTGTTGAAACAGGATAGTAAGGTTTCAATTTCCTAATGAGTTAGAGTTGGAATGGGAAGGGCGTAGTTCAAATCCAACAGGCCAAATAGTTTCCCATCTTAAAGCCAATAAGATGTTATCTAAGCGGTATTTATGCCACTTAGTCAAAGTCAACGACTTAGAACATGAAGTTCCTTCCATAGACTCTGTGTCTATAGTGAATGAGTTTCAAGATGTCTTTCCCAAGGATTTACCAGGAATCCCTCCTGAACGCGAAATTGACTTTGGTGTTGACTTAGATCCCAACACCAAACCAATTTCTATTCCTCCCTATAGAATGGCTCCAGTTGAACTCAAAGAGTTGAAGTTGCATTTAAAAGATCTACTTGATAAGGGCTTCATCCAGCCGAGCATATCCCCATGGGGTGCTCCAGTGTTGTTTGTTAAGAAAAAGGATGGAACTCTTAGAATGTGTATCGATTATCAGCAACTCAACAAAGTCACTATAAAGAACAAATACCCTCTTCCCGGAATTGATGATCTATTTGATCAGCTCCAAGGTTCAAGTTTCTTTTCTAAAATAGATCTTCGGTCAGGGTATCACCAGCTTAGAGTGAGACAAGAGGACGTTCCTAAGAGTGCCTTTCATACTAGGTATGGTCATTACGAGTTTCTTGTCATGTCATTTGGTCTCACTAACGCATCAGCCACGTTTATGGACCTTATGAATAGAGTTTTCCGTGAATACCTTGATTCTTTTGTCATAGTATTCATACATGACATCCTCATATACTCTAAGACCAGAGAAGAGCATGAACAACATTTGAGAATGACATTGCAAGTACTCAAGGAACATCAGCTGTATGCAAAATTTAGCAAATGTGAGTTTTGGCTGAGATCAGTGACCTTCCTTGGTCACGTTGTGTCCGACCAGGGTGTAGAGGTCAATCCGAATAAGATTGAGGCAGTAAAAAATTGGCCAAGACCCCTCACTTCTACAGACATTCGAAGTTTCTTGGGTTTGGCTAATTATTATCGCAGGTTAGTTGAGGGTTTTTTCTGCAATTTCTGCTCCATTAACAACTTTAACAAAGAAGAAGGCGAAGTTTGAGTGGTCTGAAACTTGTGAAAAGAGCTTCCAAGAGCTCAAAGACCGACTCACTTCAGCCCCAGTTCTCATATTGCCGAGGAGTGGTGAAGGGTATGTGGTGTAATATGATGCTTCCATAGTAGGTTTGGGATGTGTTCTTATGAAGGATGGCAAGGTGATTGCATATGCATCAAGACAGTTGAAAATCCACGAGAAGAATTACCCTACCCATGATCTTGAGTTAGCTTCTGTGGTATTTGCGTTGAAACTTTGGAGACATTACTTATATGGTGTACATGTTTATGTATTTACTGACCATAAAAGTCTTTAATATGTTTTTACACAGAGATAATTGAATCTTCGTCAGAGAAGATGGCTAGAGCTGCTCAAGGATTATGACATGAGTGTTCACTATCACCCAGGTAAGGCCAATGTAGTGGACGATGCTTTGAGCCGATTGAGCATGGGCAGTGTGTCTCATATCGATGATGAGAATAAGGAGTTGGTTAAAGAGGTACACCAATTGGCTAGGTTAGGGGTATGGCTGGTAGGTACACCAAATGGGGGTGTTTCAGTTCATTCCAGTTTTGAATCCTCATTTGTTGTAGATGTTAAAGCTAAGCAGCATCTCGACCTAGTACTCATGGAGTTGATGATTCAGTATTGAGTAAGATGAATGAATAATTCTCCCAAGGGGGGATGGTGTGCTTAGGTACCACGGCAGATTGTGCGTACCAAATATTGATGATCTCAGACCTAATATTATTGCAGAGGCTCATGGCTCCAAGTATTCCATTCATCCAGGTTCCACCAAGATGTATCATGATCTCAGGGAGATCTATTGGTGGAAAGGTATGAAGCGAGATATTTCTAAGTTTGTGGAGGAGTGTCCCAATTGCGAACAGGTTAAGGCCGAACACCTTAAACCTGGAGGTATTACCCAGTCGATTGAGGTCCTAACATGGAATTGCGAGGCTATTAATATGTACTTTGTGGTTGGTCTGCCCAAGACTAGGAAACTGCATAATTCCATTTGGGTCATTGTTGACAGAATAACTAAGTCTGCTCACTTCATTCCTGTGAAGTCTACTTACAGAGCCGAAGATTATGCCAAGCTATATATTGATGAGATAGTAAGGTAGCATGGGATCCCTTTATCTATCATTTCGGATAAGGGAACCCAGTTCACTTCTCACTTTTGGAGATCTTTCCAAAAGAGCTTGGGTACACAGGTCAAACTCAGCATTCCTTTTCACCCTCAGACGAATGGACAAGCAGAGCGTACCATTCAGACCCTTGAAGAAATGTTGAGAACATGTTTTATTGACTTCAAGGGGAGTTGGAATGATCACTTGCCACTGATTGAGTTCTCTTATAATAATAGCTACCATTCCAGTATTGGGATGGCACCTTTTGAAGCACTGTATGGCAGGAGATGTAGGTCCCCAGTTGGGTGGTTTGAGGTAGGAGAATTTGTCATCCTTGGCCCTAAGATCATACATGAGGCTGTGGAAAAGGTGAGGATGATCAGGGATATATTGGCTACTGCTTACAATCGTCAAAAATCATATGCTAATAACAGGAAGAGGGCTCTTGAATTTGAGGTAGGTGATCAAGTTTACCTGAAGATATCACCCATGAAAGGGGTGATAAGGTTTGGTAAGAAAGGGAAGTTGAGTCCGAGGTATATAGGTCCTTATGAGATCTTACAGCCAGTAGGGAATGTTGCCTATGAACTGAAGTTACCAAATGACTTGGCTTCTGTTCATCTAGTGTTTCACGTTTCGACGCTTAAAAAGTGTCTAGGCGATCCAGCATCCATCCTTCCTGTTGAGGGGTTAGGAGTCGATAAGAACCATTCTTATGAAGAGGTTCCAGTTGAAATTTTAGATCGCCAAGTGAAGCGGCTGAGGAACAAGGAGGTTGCCACCGTAAAGGTGTTATGGAGGAACCACCTTGTTGAGGGAGCAACATGGGAGGCCGAGGCCGATATGAGATCCCGTTACCCTCACTTGTTCAGTTCTTGAGGTTAGATATACTCTTCCTAAGTCTGATTTTTGTTTAGAAAAACTGTAAATTTTAGTGCATTAGTCGGTTTTGGTGTTTTAAGTCCATAATTGTGTGTTTTATACTTGCACTATATGTGTTAATATGAGTTCATGCTTGCATTCATGTTGCTGTTTTTGTATAGCGTTGACATGATTTTTGTGTTGCATGAGTTGTGATGTGCATTGAGTTATAGTGAGATTGAGAAGGAAGTTCCTCAATCTCAGATATGAAGCTTCAGATATGTTTTGAGTGATGTGCATCATCCATAGTAAGTTGTGAATCAGATATTCACAGAGTAAAGTTTCAAGTATGTTGATGTGTTTTTCAAAAATAACCTCTTCGATTCAAAATGATGTGTAGGGTCATTCGGGGACGAATGTTCCTAAGGGGGATAATGTAACATTCCAGAAAATGTAATTGTCTAGTGAAGAGCCTATTAGGTTTTAAGAATGTATAATGGGGTACATACGCATCCCAATGCCCAATATTGACTAATATTGGGCATATTAGAGAATATTGGCTTAAGGGTGTTAGCCAAATTTTATGTATTAACAAGCAACTTAAACCAAGCTTGTTTAGGAATTGTACCTGCAATGAAGACCCTAAGCTAAAATTCTTATTCTCATCACTCATACACATTAGGTACTAGGCATCCAATTGTCAAGCCTAGATACCATAGCACATGATCATTTAAAATGATCATGTAGATTAAGTAGTGCCCAAGGACATAGTGAGAATCCTTGGACAAGAAGTGAACTTTCCAGAATGCAAGGTTAGGAAAGTGCACGGCAACACATGTGCAAGCACATGTGCTACCGCCCAAGAGATCAAGCTCAACCGATTTGGTTAGAGAGGTTAGGGGACAGGCACGCGTCGGGTCAAGCCACGTGGGGCCGAGCTTCCTAACCGGTCATAGTCTCTACTAACTGACCTAACTAGCTAACTAACCTAGGACTAACTAAAATGAACTAACTAGTGCACCCGACAACCTAAGACCTAACCGGGTGACACTAGCCGAGTAACTAACTAAAGAAATATTCAGTACCTAACCTAGGATGGTCTAAAGGGGATAGTTATGGTCCTAGCAACTTAGGGGTACTTTAGTAATTATACTATGTCACTTAATTATTTAAATTAGCAACTTAATTAATCAATTTAAGTGGTGAAACCGAGACGCTTAGCAAATTTCAGAATTTGGCTAAGTCAAATGTTCTCCTATTTTTAGTCAATTTAGGAGGGGCGTTTTGGTAACTAACTAATTGATTTATTTAATTTAGTTATTTAGTCTAAGTTTAATTAGTCAATATAGAGTTCCTAAGACTTAGACTCACGTTTAACCATTAGAAAACCTACGAATGAAAAATAGTGAACAACGTAAGAAAAACCTTAGGCAATTTCAAGGCAGTTCTTCAAGGTCTTCGTGCAAAGTACAGGGTGATCTTCGTAGATTCAATTCTACAGTAAGGTATGGGTTTTCTCTCTTGTATTCCTTGCCCCATGAGGCTTTTCAATCGTATTTACTTCAATAAAACCGAAACTAGGGTTGTTTCCAATGAAATTGTCGAATGTTAACCTCCCTAGTTCTCCCTATTTCCGTATGTATAATGTAAATCTCGAGCATGTTGTTGGTATGTGGTGCTAACTGATCATTATGTGTAGGTTTTTGTAATTAATAATGCCGAATGAGACCTATAGGTTAGATCCATTATTAGAGTATTATTTACATGAGATAAGATATGTTGTAATGCCTAATTGTCTTCGAGAAGATGAAATTGTTATAAGTTGTTTATGAAATTCAGTTTACTGTTGAAAGGAATGAATGTTTCGATTACTGTGTGTGTTTACAGTGGATATGTTTGTAAGTGTTTGGAATGCAATGTTTCCAAAAAGAAATAAGAACGAGAATTAAAACTAGTTAATGAATTTCAATGCCAAATCAACGTACTGAATTGTTCTTATAAGCTAATCAAAGGCAAAAAGTTGGCTTGCTTAAAATAATGAGATTACTATAATGTATTCATGAGGTAATTGACTTGGCTAGTGATAATATCAAAGTTTGATTTATGGCAATAATTGGCTAGCAAAACTATGTCCAAAATATTATTTCCAAAAATATGAACTCATAACATAGGGTATGCCAATCATTGGGACAAGTCCCAACATACTCTATCTAAATGAACATTGTGAACATAGTAGCACCTTGAGTAAGTCATTATGACTTTCATAAAGAATGGTACAAAACTACCAAATAACGTAAAACAAGATAAGGTGAGTAATGAAATAACTAAAAGCTTATGAGTTATGAAATTGACCTAATATAGGGTGTTAAAGGAAGTGAGACAAGTCTCACTTACATTAAAACGATTATGTCAAAGTTACTCACATAAGAGGGTGTTAGAAATCGTGAGACAAGTCTCACTCGCACCATAATGATAATGTAAGAATTAAGTTCACATTCATCAAATAAAGAAAGGGATGACAAGTCATCCATTGAGCTAAGCTTACCTCATACTAGAAGCAAGCTTCCATCATGTTTGAGTCAACTCTAAAAAATTTAAAGTATAATAAATCTGAGCTAAGCACTGATAGACTAGCAATAAGCTTGTGCTAGCACATGTAAGCCTCATGAGACGAGATCACCACCAAGGTGGATCAGGGTCTCCAAAGTCTCCTAATCTTTGAACTATGTCGCCAGCATAGGAACTAGCTAGTGGATTACACCTAAGAAAGCTAGGCAGTATTTGGTTTCATTTTGGCCGGTGAACCACCTCTTTTCGGTGTGGGAAGACACTGGATTTCATGTTAGCTCACATGATCTATCTCGGTTAAATGCTCAAGAAAGTATTTGGTTCCACTTTAGCCGGTGAACCACCTCTTTTCGGTGTGGGGAAGACACTGGATTCAGTTTCACTTTAGCCGATGAACCACCTCTTTTCGGTGTGGGAAAGACACTGGATTTCATGTTAGCTCACATGATCTATATCAGATAATGCTAAAGATTTCTTTAAGAAAGTAAGAAAGAGAGAAAGTAGCATGTTCAAAGCGAACAGCAGATCAAAGAAGAAGAAATGTAAGTTCAAAGTGAACTAAGTAAGCAAAAGCATAAAAATATCAATCATCAGTGTTTGATAAGAATAAAGTCTTAACATTTATTGGTTTATGCTAATATTGGAGTATGAATATATTCCCCAAGATCTATATATTATGCAAATAATCAAAGAATGGACATAGCCAATAAAAATCGACTTATAAATACATTCATACCCAATTTAACAATAATGAAAAATCTAACTTGTGAGTAAGGTAGCCAAATCATTTCCTTAATCTATTGGATTACTTACTCGATTCATTGTAGGTATGGGACTACAATGAATCATTTCACTTGTAAGTAAAACATAGGATCAAATGAGATCATTGAATTACACCACAAAAAAAACAAAAGACTGAAAAATAATCTAAGTCCGGGGGAGGGAGCTCTCGGCCTAAAGGAGCAAAAATAATAAATTTTGCTTGAGTTGTTCTAAAATTATGTTCACGATTCCAAGGTCTTATGTTCATATAGAAAATGAGTCGTGTGCTTTAAATGCATGAAAATATGTCATATTCATAGCATGATTCACAAATAACGAATTAGGAATGTGAAGTGACTTAACTTTCCAGAAACGACATATTGTTATAGGAAGAGCTTTCCTTGATCATGCATAGTCCTTATGTGTTTATGTGCATACACCCATACTTAGTACAAGTTTGTACTAACCCCATATACTATTGCTATTTTTATAGGTGCAGGTCCTCGAGAAGATTGAAGATTCGTTGAAGCGGTTTCGACTAGCATCTCCAGACTTTGGTAGGTCCTCTTGAGTTCGAGGATGCCTACGTTTATTATTCTAGATTTAGCATTAGACATAGCTAGTGGATGTTGTCCCTAGCGTTTCATTTCAAACATTTGTTCAAGCGTTTGTATTAAGGTAGATTTGGCAAAGTATTACTAATATTATGATTCTTCATTTCAATTGTTTAATCTATTGATAGATGGTTGTTTAGTTTGAGCTATCAGTTTATCACTCTTATGCAGTTATATGAAGTCTATGTACACTTCAGTAAGTATTCAAAAGTTTTAAATTTTCCGCAAATTGAATTGTATGATTGTGATGAAAGCTAAGAAGAGGCTTATCTGCGACCTCTGAGAGGTTAACGACGTTGGTCTCATCTGGGGTCTAGGATATGGGTGTGAAAGCGGCAACGGTTTCAATCACAAACTTCGGCCTAGCAGGAGTTTCTAATGGCACCAAGGCAACAACCTTTGTGGGTGTTAGAATCACGAACTCTTTTTTCTCCTTAACGCTCAGCGAGGCCACAACCCTTTCTAACTCATCATGAACAATCGGAGTTATCACCTTAGTCATGTACCATTCATCCTCTGTCTCTATCATGTTGATATTGACGCCTTCATGATTCGATAAAGGATTGGTGTTGACATTGGGCGCAACTGTTTCAGAATCTTGTGTTTGAGGTTGATACAATCCTCAATCTCATTTCCAACGCTGTTGAAGTGATACGCACACCTTTGATCGGGTCTGTAGAATTTGGAACTAGTATCCACCGTCTTGGGCCCCACCAGGTAAATGTATCTAGCCGCAGCCAGTCGCTCGTATAGCTTTGCTCGGCTTTCAGCGAGCGCGGTAAAGTTTCTGGGGGAGGGGGCTTCTTCTCGAATATGGGTCGATGGGGATCATAGTTGCCTTGTTGGGGAGGAGGCCTTTGTCGATAATTTTGGGTATTTTGACGGGGAGTTTGGTTTCTTGGATAAGGCTTTATTTGATAATTTGGCAATGGAGCTTTGTAATTCGGAGGGGTATTTTGGTAGAGTGGAGCTTGAACTTGATATACTGGCGGGAGGGTGTTTTGTAGTTTGACTGCACATTGGCACGGTTAGGAGCAACTTTTTGGTAAATGGGGGATGGAATTTGATAAAGTGGAGGAGAATTTTGGTAAACGGGAGATGGATTTTGGCAATTTTGAGGGGGGGCATTTTGGTATGTGGAGGTAGCAATTTGGTAGATGGGAGGAGGAGTATTTGGATAACCAGCTTGCGTATAGAAAGCCTGGTAAGAATTCTGGGAAGGTCGAAGAAGACCTTGGTTCGATAATGGTCAATAGGGATCTTTCTCCCCTCGTAAGAGACAACAAAAACTTCTTCTCTTTTCTTCTTCAACAAACCCGATGATTCGGGCGACGCAACAACACGAGCAATCTTCCTGGTTTTCAACCCATCCTTGATAGTCTCACCATCTTGACTATCTCAACAAATTTTGCTCCAACGAGCAACATGATTTTATCAAGTATTCGGGCTCTTGCAACCGCACAAACACTTCAACTATCTCTTTTTCGAACATAGGAGGTCGTACTCTAGCTGCTTCATTTCACCATCTATACTAAAAGCCTCTGTAGCTTTTGTTGGACTGTTGTTTCATCTTTCCTAAGGATTAATGATCAGGGACGATCTCTACATTGTAGACAAATCATTCGATGAAGTCCTTAGCCAAAGCATTCCAGCTGGGTCACTGTCTGGTCTCATGAGATGTAAACCATTCCAAATATTCTCCGCTCAAACTTCGGCAAAAAAGCCGCATTAGTACAACTTCATCTCTACCAACTCCTACGAGCTGATCACAGTAGGCCCTTATATGCGCTAAGGGATTCCCCGTTCCTCCAAAAGTATCAAACTTTGGCATCTTGAACCCTTCTGGGAGGTCAGATTTGGATGAACGCATAAGTCCTCGTAGTTCAAACAGGCGACGTCACGAATGCACTGCAATTCCTTCATTACTATTCGGATCTCCTCCTTTATGTCTATTTTTGCGGCCTCTTCTTTCGACCTCTACTCTCTTTCCTTCTCCTCATAGTGGTTGAGCTCAGAACCATTCACGTCATGCTCATTTGGAACGGGAATTTGAAAGGTTTTCTGGGTAGAGGTGGAGCTACAAAGGGACTTGGGGCATTTTGAGTGGTTTGGTAATTTGGCGGGAATGTTTGGGGGTTAGTGGGTTGATTTTGGTGATGGATGGATGTTTGGGGGTGGAATATATTTTGGTTTTTGTGGTAGTGGAGCGGTTTGGTGATGGTTCATTGAAGGGGAGGTGGTATTTGGGAATTATTGTTCTGAGGAAGGGGTGGGGTTTGGTATGAGGCGGAGGCGTATTGACGATTTTGTGTAGTCAAGTTTATTACGGAAGGATTCTGAGCAGGAGTAGACAACGGAAGCTGAGATGGATCCATGTTTGAAAAGGGAAAATATAGAGGAGGCCTTCCATTAGCAGCAACATTGGCAGTAAAACCTGGTGGAGGAAAATCATGTCTCGTTTACATTTCCACTCTCAACTCAGCAATCTGTTGCATCAACTGCATAATCACTTCATTCTGATCTGCTATGGTGGGTTAAACCACCACAACGTTAGTAAGACTGATTTCTTCGCTGTTGTCCCCTATTATTGCGTTTCCCTTATCTGAACTTTGGTCGGGAAGGAATCTGTAGGTCCTTTAGATCTAGTGAAGTAGGGATGATCAGCCAGTTTAATCGACACACACCAGTTCGTAAGTAACTTTGGAGGAAAATAACTCAAAGGCAAATTTGTTAGTTTGAGTCCAGAATACGTAATACAGGATATCACATAGAGAACAGATAAACACACAAAGTTTCTTTGTTTGAGGACATTTTAACCTATGAGTAAAGGAAAACTAATTTTTTGAACAAGCAGGAGTTTGCTCGTTTTGACACTATCTCGGAAAGGTTAAATCACGTTGAGTTAAGCTCTTCTCGCTGCATCTCTTTGACGTCCGATGATCTGAGCCTCACATTTCCTTGTAGCATGAAAAGGGGAGAATGAAAATTTTAAAATATAGGGGTCGGGCCTTGAAAGGATTCCTACGTATCTCACAAGGAGAATTCAGGCCCTACGTAGTTCGAATAGAGGAAATACTTGTTTTTCGTTCATTCATTTTTAATGCTTACAAGAAAATGGAAAAATAGACAACAAAGATTTGAAAGATAAAAGGTGGCCCTATCTCATTCGTTTTTCTTCTTGCTGTTACATCAGCCACGGGGAACATACTCGACTCGAATCTTTCCTATGCTGATGAGGTACTCTACTTCGTGGCGGAATGCAAGACACTTTTCAATATTATGATCAACGGTCCTGTGATAGGGGCAACGTCTTCGAACTTCAAACCCAAGGGAATATAACACTTCCACGTCCTTATAGAGAGGGGTGAAGACTCTGTTTCGAACCAATTTTGAATAGACTTCCAACATTGTTTACTTGAAAGGTGTGAATGAGAAACAATAGAATATAGTCTTCTCACTGAATGGTATGTCAAGCCGCGGTTCATCACATGCAATGATGACGCCGTCACCCCAACTGTTTGCAATACTGTCCATATCGAGCAAACGACGGACCGCATTCTTAAACTCTATGCACTCCTTTATCATATGCCCTTTCTGGTTGGGATGACACTCACAAGTCTTGTGGAGGTCCCCTAATCCCACTTGGGAAGATGCTCTTTCGACAGGCCTCAACATACGCCTAGACCGACAATGCTAAAAAATGAGGGCGCACGAAATGGCTTCCCTCCTTATTCGTTATTCTTGTGGATATGCTTCGAGAGTGACTTTTTGGTCCCCTTCTGCCAAACGTCCTTCGAGAGAGGGTTTGCGGGAAATCGCCTCCTCATAACTTTCTTCAATACTCTCCAACTCGGGGCTCTCAGGAGGAAACAATATGTTATATAGGCGCTTTCCGCGCTACTTCCGTATGTCGATCATCTCCTCTTCGTTTGGTTCAGTCTGGATATTCTTTCATTTGTCCATAGTTGTGATCTCACCTTTCCTGAGATGGTAGAGTAGTGTTTTAGGATCTGGTGATAGATTTTGTTTTTGTTTGGGAAACTAAAGACTCGGAAAATTTGGTCGGACTTTGTAGTAGTGACTTGCATATTTCTGGAATTTCTGACAGGGAGTGGGTTTGCGATTCCCTCATTTAAAGCAACATATCACATAAACAGTTAACAACACATATGTTGCGTCCTAAACATATAGGGGACCCTTTTGGGCCAAGGGTAGGCCTAGCGCATTTGAACGATGTACATGTGGAATTAAACCAGTTAATTACCCCCTAAACAAATTTCACATATGAATAGTTAATGTTCACAAGAGGAATAAACAGGGGAGATAAGGAACAAAATACAAAAGGACAGACCCACGCAGGGTCCATTTAAAATGTACTGAAATGCAAGAAAGGAAAGCCCACGCAGGGGCTGACACTGACAGAAATACATATAGAAAAACACACACAGGGCGAAGTCCACTATGTTGTCCCTGATGGACCTGCTCCTCAGCTGTTTTCCTGTGTCTTGTATTGCTGAAACATGTATCGTAGCATCAGCAGGTAACCCTCGCTCCGTCGTACTTTCTCTTCCCAATCCTCGTATTGCATCCCCTATATCTTCTCTTTAACCCATAAGTCAAACTCATCAAAACTGCATCTTAACCTTTCCAACTCCTGAGTTTTCTTCTCAAGGGTACTTTGATTTTTGAGAAGTTTGACATACATTTCTTGGGCGTCTTGCCTTACCACTCTTAACACATCACAACTTTGGCCTCTTTGTCTTCCGCACCGCGGCAACTGCTTGGGAGTGGATAGGAGATACTTTGTATGTTCTTTTTCAGTCAAGCCTTATAAATTCCATCATACCCAGCGCAAACCGATCTGGAGCAATGGTGTCTTTCTTCATTCGCTTGGCCCCTTTTCATTCCTTTAGCATTTCTATTGCGTCATCCACTCTGTCATCCCCAATATCATTCACATAGGCGCCATAGTACGCCTCTCGAGGCGTGATTTGCCTCCTACCAAACTGTTGTAGGACTCGGAATGGTGCGTAAGGACGGATCCCCTGAATACCTGGTAGTGGAAGCACAAGTTGTCTGCGTCCCCCTATGACGACATCTTTTGAGATGAAGCGATCAAGCATCTATTGGAGATCTTCTTCTCTTTGTTTAGAAAAAATCTGAGCCCATCTTTCTCTAATCCTTCGATTATCCAAATTTGCCCAAAACAAAATATCGTTCAAATCCATGAGAGTATTCTTATTATCCAGGGTATGTAATTCCTGAGTCCCAGGCCCTTTCGCTAAATGATTTAGGATCCACCATTGAAGGAGCAGGTTACAGCCTTGAAAGTAGATATGTCCTTCTTTGCATTTTCCTAGGGCTCGATATATGTCTAACAGTATGACCAGAGCGATGGGGTAGTACTTCACTTGTCCTTGATTCTCAAACCTGTTGAAAAAAGTGTGTGCAAGCATTATCACTCGAGTGTTGATACTCATGCTCGGGCCGTGTGGAAAGATCATTGTTCCCAATAATGCGACGGCAAATACCAAAGATCGGATTTCGTTCCATTCTCTGTACGTGAACCTGAACTCTTTGTTGTAATTTGCATAAAAACTCACGTGCCTGAATCTAACTAGATATCCCTGAATGATATGCTAGATTCTTGAGCCCAGTAAGCGTAATCTCTTCCTATCCCGAACCAGTCTGTGATATCTTTGACAGAAGGTTTGTTAGGGATCAAGATGTCTTTTTGTTTTCTCTCTTTTCTTTCTAACCCTGTACCAACCGTGTCGATGCAGTCTCGAAGTTCCTCGATTTTCAGGGTGATTTCCACAGTTTCGAATTGGAACACCATTTTCTCGTTGTCCTAATAACCTTTGAGACCTTCGATTAGCTCCGGCCAACCAGTCATGTTTAGTAGCTCGGTCAGGGCACCCACATACTTGTTGAGGGTTCTTTTGTGATCTCCGTTGAGGTCGTTATACCACATTTTGAGTAAACTAATATATAAAATATGTAAACTAATAGAAAACTAAATTAATTGTTAAAATGTTCAAACAAAAAAAATAGAATCTTTTTAGATAAATTTTGAATAATCATAAAATATACTAGGTGTATACATAATTAGTAAATCATATGTATTATCTAAAAATATATAAAAAGTAATAAAGATAAATTTTAAAATAATTTACAAACATTTCAAACTTTATGAAATCCAATTATTTCAAATCGTTCGGAATTGAGAAACTCGTTAATTAATAATTATCGGGAGGGGGGGTGAAAATTGGGTTTCAACATACTTAATAAAGAGATTCAGAGGCGTAGTAAATGTCTAAGGACATCTACTTTCCTCGGATATGATTTTGTTACATTTCCTATGTCTCTTATGGACCCATCCTTTTGGAAATATGATGTCAATAGTGAGATCGATTCAATCTTAAGCAATCACATTGGAAGTTTATTGAACTTCATCCAGAAAATAAACCTTAGGGTTCAAATTGAATCTTCACAAGGAAAATGAAAGTCGGTAGTATTGTTGACAAATACAAAGCAAGACTTTCTGTCAAAGATTTTGACAAAAAATAAGGTCTTAATTTTTTGACTCATGCTCGTCAACTGGAATTACATTCATTCAGATGCTAATTGCATTAGCTTTGGTATATGACCTCCAAATTCATCAAATCAATGTGAAAACAACTTTTCATAAATGGAGAATTGGAGAAAGAAATTTACATGGAACAGCCCAAGGGTTTTGTGGTTTCCGGTAAAAAAGAAAGTGTGTGATGCACTAAAACAAGCATCCAAACGACGACACAAGAAATTTGACCAAACTATGTTGGCGAATGGATTTAAGAATGATAGAAGTGGTAAATGTGTTTACATTAAAATCACAAAGTTATTGTTTGTTTGTGTATTGGTTACATGTTGATCATCACTAGAGACATTATTGACATAAATGCTACTAAACATATGCTAGAAAGCAACTTTGATACGAAAGATGTTGAAGTTGCTGATGTGATCTTAGATATAAGAACCTTTAGAACTCAATAATGTGTAGCATTTTCACGGTCTAATTATACTGAAAAGGTACTTGGCTAGTTTAAATATTTAGATTTTAATATTGTCAAGACTCCAATAAATGTGAGCTTTGCACTTCAAAAGACTGAAAGCAAAAGTGACTCACAATTGGATTATACTAGAGTATTGGGAAGTATGATGTATATCAGGAAGTGTACACAATCAAATATAACATATGCTTTTAGTAAAATGAGTCGGTTCACGAGTAATCTTAATTGAACTCACTGGATGACAATGCAAAGAGTTTTGGGGGTATTAAAAACATAATCAAAACTATGTCTTGCATTATAACAAATATCTAATAGTATTGAAAAGATATAGTGATACAAATTGGATCATCGGATCAAATAAAGTAAAATTCTTGAGTAAATGCATTTACTCTTGAAGGATGAGCGGTCTTGGAAATCTTTCAAACAGACATGTATTACTAGCTCTATAATGATCTCTGAGCTTATCGCTCTAGTTAAGGCCGGTGAATTAGTTGAAAGACTCCAGAATTTCTCGATAGATATTCTCTTTTGGCCTGAACCTTTGGTGTCAATATGCATACACTTTGATAGTTAAGATGCAATAGGTAGGGCATGAATCATAATGTATAATGGAATGTCACTTCATATAAGATGTAGACATAATACCATTAGAATACTATTCTCTAGTGAAATTATTACAATTGACTATGTAAAGTCAAAGGATAATGTGTCGGATTCACTTAAAAAGGCCTAACTAGAGAGAGTGTTGAAATAGCATCTAAGGGAATGAGTTTACGGCTTAGGACAAGTCATCATGACTATAACTCTACCTATAAGACTGGAGAGCCGAAGAGCTAGGTTGAAGTACAAAACAAAGTTTTGGCTGACGGTTCAGCATTTTCAACCAAATCAATCTATCCGCATGATGAAGACAATGCTCAGGAACAAGGATAAAATATTAAGGCTTGTGAACAGGTTAATAAAGCTTAATGTTTACAATGATTTTCTAAGTTTAGCAGATTTAACCAAATAGTGTATCTACATGATAACACTTGTTAGAAATCACTTATATGAGTGTGTAGTAAAAGCCGATTCAAACAGAATCAATGTAAAACATCTATTCTCTATACACTCATAAAACCAGGAGGTGTTAATGGTTGAAACGAAAGAAATTGTAAGAACTATAAACAGTAAAGGGTTGATTATGTGACATGTGGTTGTCAAGGTATACAACAAAGCTTGACGGCTCAATGAGATCAAATCTACTGAATGAGCGAATATATCCTGACATATGTTAATTACGGAAAGTTCAAAGGGAAACCTACTTATCCAGATCCAATTAATTCTTGCTTGTAAAATATACACACTTGTCCATTTCGTTGTATTAGATTCATTGCCCATTCATGCGGAAGATTTTTGGGTTTTTAAAAGATATGAATAGAAAATGAAGAATTGATACTTTTATGAAGAGTTGTGACTTTAATGAAAAGTTGCAACTTTTATGAAGAGTTGTGATTTTGATGAAAATTTATGACTTTTAGGAGAGTTGTTAACCTTTCCGAAGGGTTGTAACTTCTCAAAGGGTTGTGACCTTTCGATAAGACATAATAAATATTTGTTCATACTATCCTTTGTTGTCTATAAATAGAGGGATTTCCTGTCATTATAAAACAACCAATTTTATGGACTTCTTCTACTACTACTACTAAATCTAGTATTCTAAGTGTACTTTACTTCGATCGAGTGGTTCACTGACACCGTGGTTATAGTTACCGATACACCGGTGAGTAAGATTGTGATATTCTGGGAGGATGTATTTCATTAACCTCAGGTATTAGAGGGGAATAATTTTCACAAGGGGACACTGTGCTTTCAGTGGGCTCAACTTTATTCTTTAAGAAAAATATTTTGTATATTGTTTGTAATATGTTTTTATTCTATTTTCTCCACTAGTTTTAATTTTCTAGTTTTGGGAATACACTTTAAACTTCGTTTTTTCTTAACAAGTTCTTTAAAGTTTTTTTCTAAGTATCTTAGGAATACATGATAAACAACATGTTTGCCCTCATACCTTCAAGCAGGCTCTTAATCACTCTGAGTGGAGGTCAGTTGCGAAAGCTGAATTTGATGCGTTATTGCAGAATCAATGGTTCCTAAAGATTCTAACAAGAATGTTGTTAATTTTAAGTGGATTTACAGAATCAAAAAGAACGTTGATAGTTCTGTTGCCATTTATAAAACTCAGTTGGTTGCTAAAGGGTTCACTCAGCATCTAGGTCTTGACTACCATTGCACATTTAGTCCCGTTGTCAAGCCTTCGACCATTAGTGTTGTTCTTAAACTTGCAATTTGACACAATTGGAATTTACATCAACTGGACACCAACAATGCTATTTTCGAAGACACACTTAAAGAAGAGGTTTTCATGAAACAACCACCTGGATTTGAGGATGCATCTCATACCTCACATGTTTGTCATTTGAGTAAGGCTATTTATGGTCTCAAGCAAGCACTTCGTGCTTGGAACAATGAACTGACATCCTATCTTTTCTATTTGGTTTTCAATAAGTCTCACTCTGTTCCTTCTGTTTTTGTTCCCAATGACTCATATGGTGTTGTATTTTAGTCTATGTTGACGACATCCTCCCTACAGGAAACAGGTCTTCACTAATTCATCAGGTTATCTCTTTTTTGTCTTCATGTTTTTACCTTAAAGATCTTGGCCCACTATCCTACTTTTTTGGAGTTGAGGTTCATCGAGATAGCAAAAGACTTCGTTGTGACAAGCAAAATATGTCTCAGATCTTCTCCATGACTTTTGATGCAACACTGTAATGACGGTATCCATCACATAATGCCACCGAATATAGAAAGGTCATGAGAAATTTGCAATACTTGTACTTTACTAGGCTTGATGTTTCTTACTCAGAGAATAAATTGTATCAATTTATGCATGCACATCTGAAGCTCACTGGAGGTCATCTAAACGCCTCATTTCATATCTCAAAATCACTGCTAATTATGGCATTAGAATCACTCCAAGCAGCAGTCTTGACCTCATGCTGACTTGGTTGGAAATCTCTCTGATGCGGACTGGGTTGAAAATCTCTCTGATCGTAGTTCTACCACAGGTTATATTGTTTTTCTTGTGCTTACTCAAGTTAGTTGTCATGAAAAAAAAACAATGTACCATTGCTCGCTCATCCATTGATTATAACGCACGAAAATTGGTAAAATTTGGTTATTCCATCTTTGGGACTCGTTGAACTTGAAAATTCATCCGTTTGCCCCTTTAGACCAACTGACTGAAACACCTCGTATTCAAAGAGGCAAGGAAATTTAAGTTTTCTCAGACCTAGTGTCAAGACCAACGACACCATCGACAGTTCATAGGTGGGACGACGGTCCGTCAAAATTTTATAATACCCTAATACCTACCTAAATCACACACAACAATTTGGGCTTCTCAACTAATTCCTTTGACCCACACGCTAAACCCTTTAACAAAATTATTTTTTTAAGGTAATCAGTAATATTTTGCCACAACAGTCCCAAATTAAGTCTGGTCTCCAATCTCACAATTAATAAGTATATAAATATTTTCGGTCATATTATTTTTTAACTTATATTTTTTATATTATTTATACCCCTAAACTATCTAAGGGTCCTACTACCCTTTGAAAATAATTGTAAAAAATGTACTTCTTGTTGTTTTTAAACTATTAAGTAAACTTTTGCACTCATTATTGTATTTATGAAACTACATGAATCATTTTAGTATTGAAAAGTTATTATTGATAATTTGCACAAGTTTTCTTTGTTTATGAAATTGTGATGCACTTGTAAAGCTATTGATACATTGTACAAGTTCCTTTAACATATTTGGTATATAAAACTGGAGCAAAACTACAATTAGACAACAAAACAAATTGGACAAAAATAATTCAGGGATTTAAATTATATGGAATACTTAAGTCCTCATATAGATTAGAAGTGTGAATACTAAATAAAAATCAAATTCAAAGGGATAATATGACATTTATATAATATCAAGGTATAATGAAGAACTTTGTGAAAATTCAAGGGAGATTATTATGCCTTATTCCTTCTTTTATTTATTAGCTGCTTAGTAGTACAAATAGTTACTACATACGTACTATCGAAAAAGCATTTAAAGGAATGAACAAGTGGTCATTGACTCACCCCGTACACATATATTTGGTCAACATGACGCAATAAGAAAAAAATATATGGATCTCAATTAGTAAGTACAAATACAAACATGATTAATTTGAATTTACACTACACATGATCCATTCGAGAGAAGCGCGACCTAATAAAGAAATACAATAAATAAATTTCCACTTTGAAATATCTCATTGGAGAAGACTAATCCATTAAAGGAAAAACGTTAATGATAGTGAAAAGAGATGTTATCTTTTATTATTGATATAGAAAAAAATTCATTTCAATATCATAAGTATCATGTTTAAGACAAAACAAATTTAATAAAAATTCGGTCAATGCATATTTTTTATTACTGATAAAATTTTAAAATCATTCTTACTATTTAAGTTTGTATTTGGTCAAACTAAGATCCATAAATTATAACAAATATGGAAAATAATTTACAATATGCTAATCTTTCATTTATCTTAGTAAAATATTGAAACAAAGTACAAAAGGATAGAGCCTCTGATGCGTATATATAAGCACATAGATACATTACTTTTCCATACAAAGTCATACTTTATATACACATTTCACATCAACAATTATTTTCCTTCCCCCATCGCCACCCCCTCATATAAAATCCTTTTTCTTCTCTCAAGTATTTTGGATTTATAAATCCTAATGTGTAACATATGGAGGGTCATATTCATCAATAACAATTTACAGGTAATCAACAACAACATAAAATACCCAGTATATTTTCACAAGTGAATTATATGAGTGGTGGTATGTATACATCGATAGCACAACCTTGTGAAGGTGGGAATAGTAATACAAATGGTAGAGATAAGTTTTTCGGAAAATGGAGTCTTGTACAACAAACTGATTCCTTGATGATTCTAGATCAACATAAATTTAAAGAGTGTTGTAAAGACAAGTGATTTCTTGATTAATCATAACCAACATCAGTTTATGAATCATCAAGGTGTTAATACAGATACTGGTGGCGGATATAGGTTGTTTGCACAACAAAGTTTTGTAGAGCCATGTGATTTCTCAACGGCTCAATATTGGCAGCATAACCAACATCGTTTTTTAGTCATCAATATGTTAATATTAATAAAAGTAGTGCACATGAGTTATTTCCACAACAGAATGATGTATATCCAACCAATGACTTGAATCAACATCAATATATGAGTCATCTAGGTGGTCATACTGATATATGTAGTTTAGATGAGTTATTTGCACACTGGAGTGCATTCAGTCAAGATCAGCCTTATGATCAACATCCGCTGATGATTCATCAAGGTGTTAATATTAATACAAGTAATGCACATGAGTTATTTCCACAACAGAATGATATGGAGCTAATGGATGCCTTTATGATTCAGGAACAACGTTATGATCAATATAAGCTTATGAGTAATGAAGGTGTTCATACTAACACAAATAATGGAGATAGGATGTTTCCACAACAAAGTGTTGTAGAGCCAAGTTATATCTCGATGACCCAAGGTAGTGCACTCGAGTTATTACCACAACAGAATGATAAAGACCATCAGATTCCTTGATGACTCAGGATCAGCATTGGCATCATGAACAACATTAATTTATGAGTCCTCAAGGTGTGAATACTGATACATATAGTAGAGATCATAGTTTCTTTCAGAATTTTGTATAGAATAGTTACAAGAATTATTTGATATATGAAGGAGCTCAACCAGAATTTTCATGTAGACCTATTGCAACATGATTTAATGGGAAGACATATCCAACAAAATGAAACTTATTATGGAAAGGCATATCCAACAAGAAAATACAAACTGTAAATACAAAAATTTTCTGGATATATAATTTCCAGATTTTTCTTAGTTCTTAACCGTCATTGTAAAAGAGATATAACGTGATTTTATCTTCTTGTACAACTAGGATTAGTTGTTGTATCCCTTTAGGACTCATTATTGCATCAACACTTATATTATTCTTCATCAGGTTATGAATAATACAGAATACTTCTCATTCCCAGTCTAGTCGTATAAGTTGTTTTATTGTATTAGGGCTCTAAAAGCTCACACGAGTATGATCCCAATTTCCCCCCTCTAATCCTAGATGCTGCCTCACACAAAAATGTCCCCAATACCAGTGTTGTTAATGCGTATACCACAGCCACTAACATTGTGATCGTGCAATTTAACCCTGCCTTTCAATAACCCATCAAACTTGCTGGCAGCCATAACTTCACCACCTGGAAGGCATAGATGTTGTTTCTTATGCAAGAACATAACCTTTTCAATCATTTTGATGGCACAACTGTTGCTCTCCAATCTCACTTACAGGAAACAATGAAACCACCCTGAATCCACCTTATATGAACTAGTTTTGACAAGATCAACATGTCCAAATTACCATCTTAGCATAGGTGGGATCTACACTTGCGTCAACGATTGCAACAGTCACACAAAGCTTTTGAATCCCTGCACACTACCTTCGCCAATAAACCACGTACAAGAATTATCTTTCTCCAAGATAAACTAGCTCGTATTACCAAAGATTCCAGGCCTGATAGTACATCCAATAGATGATGAACTTGCAATCGGTGGAGCACCAATCACTGATGTGCAACTTAATATGAGAATCCTCCAAGGCCTTGGGACCGACTATGACACTATCTTTACAGTCATCCGGTCACATGAAACATTGATCACCTAATAAAGAACTTTATAAAAAACTGCTTGACTATGAGATCATTCTTAAGCATGAAGAAGCCAAACGAACAACACTAATTAGTGCTTTAGTTGCTCAGAGAAACAACCAAGCACTTTCAAGAAATAACATAAACTGAAAACATGCAAGTAATACCTCACAAGGTATTCAACGATGGAGTTTACAGACAGCCCGAAACTCATCAAATACCTAGCATTGGCGGTCTCATTGAAATCAGCAACCTCTCTCTTAACATTCCTGAGAACGTCCGGAATGCAAACTCCACCACTAGCAGCAACTCTAACGTTGTTGATCAGTTTAATCTGTGTTCCAGAAGTTGATAAAACTTGTTGGCAGCCAAAATCAGTTTAATCAGTTTAACGAACGTGTGGGCACGATCTGTTTAGTCATCTTGATATCTCTTCTCCATCTCCTTCTACAACTATTACACACACAAAAAAGAGGTCGCATACCCAACTATAGCACACCAAAATAGGTAAAATCATGTTTTCCCTGCTTTATAGCTCGTTTGAATTTAAAAATGCGCCCGTTTGCACCTCTGGACCAACTGATGCCATTAGAAAGGTCATAATGGACGCACGTGAAAACTTTTGGCAAAATAAATTCGAAATCTTGTATCACCGAAAATCCATGAACTATAACACAAAAATTGGTAAAATGTGACTTTTCCTGCTTTAGGGTTTGTTTGAAGTTGAAAATGCATCTGTTTTCCCCTAAAAACAATCTGACGCCATTGATAAGGTCATAACGGACGTCCATGAAAATTTTTGTTAAATAAACTTCTGGAATCCTATCACCAAAAATCCATGGACTATAGCACAAGTAAATCGTCAAAATTATGTTTTCCTACTTTTGGGCTCGTTTGAACTATAAAATGTGTCCGTTTTCCCCTTTGAACCAATCAACTCCATTAATAAGGTCATATCGAACGTCCATGAAATTTCAGCAAAAAAATTTTAAAAATGTTGTATCACAAAAAATCTATGGACTATAGCAAACGAAAATCGGTAAAATCAAATTTTTCCTAGTTTGGGGTTTGTTTAAACTTGAAAATGCACACATTTTCCCCTCGATAATAAATTACGCCATTAAAAGGTTGTGTTGGATGTCCATAAAAAAATTGGCAACAAAATATCCGAAATTCTATCACGAGAAATCCTTGGACTATAGGACAAAAAAATTGGTATGAAATGAATTTCCATCTTTGGGGCTCAGTTGCCCTTGAAAATGTGCTTTTTCCCCTCAAAACCAACTGAAGTTATTAGTAAGGTTGTAACGGACGTCCATGAAAAAATTCGGTACATGAAATTCTGCATTTCTCACGAATGATCCATGAACTATATCACATGTAAATTGTTAAAATCGGGGTTTTCCTGCTTTGGGGCTCGTTTGAACTTGAATTTGTGACTGTTTCCCCCTCGCGACCAACTGAAGCCATTAATAAGATTGTAGCAGACATCCATAAAATATTTCGACAAACAAAAATTTTGGAATCATATCACCAAAAATCAACGGGCTATAGCACACAAAAATCATTAAAATCTAGTTTTTCCTATTTTGTGGCTCGTTTGAACATGAAAATGTGATTGTTGTCTCTTCGGGATATATTGACGCTATTAATAAGGTCATAACAACGTCCATGAAATTTTTTGTAAAATAATTTCGGAATCCTATCTACAAATATCCATGGATAATAGAACACGTAAATAGGTAAAATCTAGTTTTTCTTGCTTTGAGGCTCGTTTAAACTTTTATATTAGCCTACTTGCCCCTCTAGACCATTTGAATCCATTAGTCAATTCGTAGCAGACGTCCATGAATAATTTTAGTAAGAAAAAATTTGAAATCTTCTATCACCAAAACTCTATGGACTATAGCACACGAAAATTGGTAAAATCTGGTTTTCCCTGCTTTGGGGCTTGTTTGAACATTAAAATGTCTCTCTTTTCCCCTCGAGACCAATTAATGCCATTAATAAGGTTATAACGGATGCCCATAAAAAAATTTAACAAAAATAATTATGGAATCATGTATCACAAAAAGTCCATGGTAGCACACGAAAATTGGTAAAATCTGAATTTTCTGCTTTAGAGCACGTTTGAAGTTGAAAATGCGCTCATTTCCCCCTCCAGACTAACTAATACCATTAATAAGGTCGTAACAGACGTCCATGAAAAGTTTCAAAAAAATTTATTGAATCCTATCACAAAAAATCCATGGACTATAGCACACGAAAATTGATGAAATCTGTTTTTTTTTGCTTTGGGGCTCATTCGAATTTGAAAATGTGTCTGTTTGCCCCTCGAGACCAGTTGATGCAATATATAAGCTTATAAGGGACGTCCATAAAAAATTCCAACAAAAGAATATCAGAATACTCTACCACCAAAAATCCATAGACTATATAGCTCATGAATTGGTAAATTTGGTTTTTCTGACTCTTTGCTCATTTGAACTTAGAAATGCGTCTGTTTTAACAGACGTTTAAGAAGATGTTCGGCAAAAATAATTCTGGAATCTTGTATGAACAAAAATTCATAAACTATAAGCCTATAAAATTTTATAAAATCTGGTTTTTCCAACTTCGGGGTTCGTTTGAAAATGCATCATTTTCCCCTCGGGACCAATTGACCCCATTAATAAGATCAGAACAGACGTCCATAAAAAAAATTGGCAAATTTTGTTTTTGGAATCCTATCACCTTAAATCCATTAACTATAACACACGAAAATTGGTCAAATCCAATTTTTCTTTCTTTACGGCTCATTTGTACTTGAAAACTCGCATTTTTTCCCCTCGGAACAAAGTGACACCATTAATAATGTTATAACAGACTTCCATGAAAAATTTCAACAAAATATTTTCAAAATCCTATCACCAAAAATCCACTAAGAGGAAAGGGTTCCAAACTTATCTAACGAATAAGAAGAAAGGGGCGTTCAACCACTTGACTTTAAGGAGAGGGGTAAGCCAAAATCTACTTCTAAGAAGATGTTGGATTGAATTAGTACATTATACATTTGTCATCCAGAAGCAGAGGAGGTTCGATTCCTCTTATACACGATATGGCGAAAAAGACTGATTCAACGAGATATGTCATGCCTGCATTAAGATTGACCTATATTAATATTTTGGAAAGGGGATGTTCTCCTTTTGTAACAAAAAAACCCACAATACAGACTAATATACGTTCTTAACCGCGAGCATAAGTTCGATCTATTTATAATTGATCAGTCCCCAACGGCAAGGCTTCTCGCTTTTCATGAATGTATCTCCCCCTCTTCTTATGTCATTTTTACTGCTTTTTACTCTACTTGCTTCTGGCTCCATATGAGCCCTTACTTTTTCGTAGGGCCGGCGGGGCATGGGAGCCTCAGCTCATGCACCGGTTTATCAAAATAACAACACACGAAAATCTATAAAATGTGAGTTTTCCTTTTTTGGTGCTCGTTTGAACTTTAAAATGCGTATATTTTTCCTCGGGACCAACTGATGGCATTAATAAGGATGTAACAGACGTCCATGAAACTTTCTGCAAAAATTATTACGGAACCTTGTATTACAAAAATCCATGGACTATACCACAAGAAAATCAGTAAAATCTTGTCTTCTTGCTTTGATAATTGTTTGAACTTGAACACGCACCAGTTTGCCCGTGAAGACCATAAAGCAATTATTAAGGTTGTAAAAGATGTCCATAAAAAGTTTCAGCAATTTTTTTTTGATAATCCTATCACCAAAAAAACTTGGATAGTAACACACGAAAATTCGTAAAATCAGATTTTTTTCTTGCTTTGGGCTTTTAATATTGAAAACTCGCAAAATTCGTAAACTACGTTTTTTCTGACTTTTTTCTCGTTCAAAATTGAAAATGCACATGTTTTCCGCCATGACCAACTGACTCCATTAATAAGTTCGTACCAGACGTCCGTGGAAAAGTTTGGCTTCAGGAATCTTGTATCAACAAAAATTCATTGACTATAGGCATAAAAAATTTGGTAAAATATAGTTTTTCCTACTTCGGGGTTCATTTACATTTGAAAACGCATGGTTTTCTACTCAGAACCAATTGACGCCATTAATAATGTCATAACAGACATCAATAAAAAATTTGGCAAATTTTTTTTTTGAATCCTATCACATTAAATTCATTGACTATAGCACACGAAAATAGGTAAAAATATGGTTTTTCCTACTTTAGGGCTCATTTGAACTTCAAAATTCAATTGTTTTCCCCTTTGGACCAAGTGACACCGTTAATAAGGTCATAAGTGACTTCCATGAAAAATTTCAACAAAAAATTTTTAAAATCCTATCACCCAAAATCCATCGACATTTTAAAAGGGAAAGAGTTCCAAACGTATCTCACTAAAAAGAAGAAAGGAGCCCCATCCATTTAACTATAAGGAGAGGGGTAAGCCAAAATAAACTCCTAAGAAGATGTTGGCTTGAATTACTACATTATACATTTTCCCGCCAGCAGCAGAGGAGGTTCGATTCCCCTTATACGCGATATGGCAAAAAAGACTGATTCAACGAGATATGCCTTGCTTGCATTATCAATTACCTATGTTAATGTTTTAAAAAGGGCATGTTCTCCTTTTGTAGCAAATAAACAGAATACAGACTACTATATGTTCTTAACCGCAAGCATAAGTAAGATCTGTTCATAATTGGTCAGTCCCCCACGGCAGGGCTTCTCGCTTTTCATGAATGTATCTCCTCCTCTTCTTATGTGATTTTTACCTGCCTTTTACTCTGCTTTCCTATGGCTCCATATGAGCCCTAACTTTTTCGAAGGTCTAGCGGGTCATCGGAGCCTCAGCTCATACATCGGTTTACCGAAATAACCGCACACGAAAATTTGTAAAATGTGAATTTTCCTTTTTTGAAGCTCATTTGAACTTGAAAATGTGTATGTTTCTTCTCATGACCAACTGATGGCATTATTAAGGATGTAACACACGCCCATGAATACTTACGGTAAAAATAATTACTGAATCTTTTATTACAAAAATCCATGGAATATATCATAAGGAAATAAGTAGAATCTAGATTTCTTGCATTGCGACTTGTTTGAACTTGAAATGCACCTGTATTCCCCTCAAGATCAACTGAAGCAATTATTAAGGTCGTAACAGATGTCCATAAAAAATTTTGGCAAATCTTTTTTGGTAATCCTACCATAAAAGATACATGGATAATAGCACACGAAAATTGATAAAATCTGGTTTTTCCTGCTTTGGGGCTTGTTTAAACTTGAAAATGCGCATGTTTGTCCCTCAAGACAAGTTGCGCTATAAATTAGGTTGTAATGGGCGTCCATGAAAAATATTGTTAGAAAAAATTCTAGAATCCTCTATCACCTAAAATTCATTGAATATAGCACACGAAAATCAGTAAAATCTTGGTTTTCCTCGTTGGAGCTCGTTTGAACTTGGAAATGCGCTCGTTTGCACATGGGAAAAAAGTGACGCAATTAATAAGGTCGTTATAGATGTCCATGAAAAATTTTGGCAAAGAATTATACAAAGCTTGGGAATCCCTGCACACTACCTTCGCCAATAAATCACATACAAGAATTATCTGTCTCAAGGATCAACTAGCTCGTATTACCAAAGATTATTGGCATGATAGAACATTCAATTGCTCATGAATTTGCAATCGGTGGAGCACCAATCACTGATGTACAATTTAATGTGAGAATCCTCCAAGCACCTTCAAGAAATAACTTGAAAACAGGGCAATACCTCACAAGGTATCCAACGATATGAAAGCCTGAGACTCATCAAATACCCAGCAGTGAAGCTCTTGACGAAATAGCAACCTCTCTCTTAACATGCCTGAGAACGTCCCGGACTCACACTGAAACATTGATCACCTAATAAATAACTTTATGATAAACTGCTTAACTATGAGATCTTTATTAAGCATGAAGAAGCCAAACGAACAACACTAATTACTGCTCCAATTGCTCAAAGAAACAACCAAGCACCTTCAAGAAATAACATAAACTGAAAACAGGCATGCAATACCTCACAAGGTATCCAACGATGGAGTTTACAGAAAGCCTGAGACTCATCAAATACCCAGCAGTGAAGCTCTTGACGAAATAGCAACCTCTCTCTTAACATGCCTGAGAACGTCCGGAATGCGGACTCCACCACTAGCAGCAACTCTAACATTGTCAGTCAGTTGAATCTGTGTTCCAGCAACTGATAAAATTTGTTGGCAGCCAAACTATTCTACTTGGAAGGCCCGTATTTCCATGCTCATGCGCGAGCACAATCTGTTCGTCCATCTTGATAGCCCTTCCCCAACTTCTTCCACAACTATTACACAAAATAATAGAGAGGTTGCATACCTAGCTATAGCACATGAAAATAAGGAGTATCAGGTTTTTCCTGCTTTAGGGCTCGTTTTAACTTTAAAATGCACCCGTTTTTACCTCTTAACCAACTGATGTCGTTAATAAGTTCATAACGGACACCCATGAAAATTTTGGCAAAACAAATCTGGAATCTTGTATCATCGAAAATCTATGAACTATAAAACACGAAAATCAGTAAAATGTCATTTTTCCTACTTTAGGGTTTGTTTAAAGATGAAAATGCATCTTTTTGCCCCTCAAAACAACCTGACGCCATTAATAAGGTCAGAACGGACGTCTATGAAATTTTTTGGCTAATGGACTTTTTGAATCCTATCACCAAAAATCCATGGACTATAACACAAAAAAATCGTTAAAATCATGTTTTCTTACTTTTGGGATCGTTTGAACTTTAAAATGCTCTCGTTTTCCCCTCGGAACCAATCAATTCCATTAATAAAGTCATATTGGACATCCATAAAATCTATGGACTATAGCACATGAAAATCGGTAAAATTAAATTTTTCCGTGTTTGGGACTCGTTTCAACTTGAAAATGCACATGTTTATCCCTCGAGACTAAATAATGCCGTTAATAAGCTTGTATTAGATGTCGATAAAAAAATTGGCAACAAAATATCTGAAATTATATCACCAAAAATATGTGGACTATAGGACACAAAAATCGGTAAAATCTGGTTTTCCTGCTTTAGGGCTCGCTTGACCTTTAAAATGCGTTAGTTTGACCCTCTAAACCAACTGACGTCATTAATAAGGTTGTAACGGACGTCCATGAAAAAATTTGGTAAATGAAATTCTGCATGTCATACAAAAACTCCATGGACTATAGCACATAGAAATTGTTAAAATCTTGGTTTTCCTGCTTTGGGGCTCGTTTGAACTTGAAAATGCGATCGTTTCCCCCTTGGGACCAACTTAAGCCATTAATAAGGTTGTAGCGGACGTTCATGAAATCCTATCACCAAAAATCGACGGACTATAGCACACAAAAATCAATAAAAAAATCTAGTTTTTCATGTTTTGCGGCTCGTTTGAATTTGAAAATGCAATTGTTGTCTCTTCGGGATCAATTGACGCGATAAATAAGTTCATTATAACGTTCATGATATTTTTGGCAATATTATTTCGAAATCCTATCTCTAAAAATCCATGGACAATAGAACACGTAAATAGGTAAACTCTAGGTTTTTCCACTTTGGAGTTTGTATGAACTTTTAAATTCGCCTGTTTGCCCCTCGAGACCAACTGAATCTATTAGTAAAATTGTAACAGACGTCCATGAATAATTTTAGTAAGTAAAAATTTGAAATCATGTATCACCGAAAATCCATGGATTATAGCACACGAAAATTAGTAAAATCTGGTTTTCCTGTTTTAGAGCTTGTTTGAACTTTAAAATGCGTCTTTTTTCCCCTCGAGACCAATTAAAGGCATTAATAAGGTTATAATAAATGTACATAAAAAAAATTAAAAAAATATGGAATCCTGTATCACAAATAATCAATGTCAACACACGAAAATTAGTAAAATCTGGATTTTCTACTTTAGGGCTCATTTAAACTTGAAAATGTGCTCATTTTCCCCTCGAGACTAACTGAAGTCATTAATAAGGTCGTAACTTACGTCCATGAAAATTTTTAATAAAATATTTATTGAATTCTATCACCAAATATCCATGGACTAGCACACGAAAATTGATAAAATCTGAGTTTTTCTTCTTTGACGGTCATTTGAATTTGAAAATGTGTCCATTTGCCCCTCATGAGCAATTGAAGCCATATATAAGGTTATAACGGACGTGCATAAAAAATTCCAACAAAAACTTTTATGAATCCTCTACCACCAAAAATCCATAAACTATATATCATATGAAAATCGGTAAAGTCAGGTTCTTCTATTTTTTTACTCGTTTGAAATTTAATATGCACATGTTTTCCCCCTTGACCAACTGACGCCATTTATAAGGTCGTACCATACGTCCATGAAAAAGTTCGGAAAAATAATTCAGGAATCTTGTATCAACAAAAATTCATTGACTTTCAGCATACAAAATTTGGTAAAATCTCATTTTTCCTACTTCGGGGTTCGTTTACATTTGAAAACACATTATTTTCTCCTCAGAACCAGTTGACGCCATTAATAATGCCATAACAGAGGTCCATAAAAAAATTTAGCAAAATTATTTTTGGAATCCTATCACCTTAAATCCATTGACTATAGTACACGAAAATAGGTAAAATTTGGTGTTTACTACATTAGGGCTCATTTGAACTTGAATATTCGACCGCTTTCCCCTTTGGACCAAGTGACACCGTTACTAAGGTCATAACAGACGTCCATGAAAAATTTTAAATTTTTTTTTAAAAATCCTATCACCAAAAATCCATCGACATATTAAAAGGGGAAAGGGTTCCAAACCTATCTGACTAGTAAGAAGAAAGGGGCATTCAACCACTTGACTGTAAGGAGAGGGGTAATAAAAAATCTACTCCTAATAAGATGTTGGATCGAATAATTACATTATACATTTGCCCGCCAGCAGCAGAAGAGGTTCGATTCCCCTTATACGTGATATGGCAAAGAAGACTGATTTAAAGAGATATGCCTTGCCTGCATTGAGATTGACCTATGTTAATGTTTTGGAAATGGTTGTTCTCCATTTGTAACAAATAAACTCACGATACAGACTAATATATGTTCTTTACCGCAAGCATAAGTAAGATCTATTCATAATTGGTCAGTCCCCCACGACAGGGCTTCTTGGTTTTCTAGAATGTATCTCCCCCTCTTTTTATGTGTTTTTTACATTTAGTTTACTCTGCTTGCCAATGGCTCCATATGAGCCCTTACTTTTTTGGAAGGCCGGCATGGAATGGGAGCCTCAACTCATGCATCTTTTTACCGAAATAACCGCACACAAAAATCTGTAAAATGTGATTTTTCCTTCTTTGAAGCTCATTTGAACTTGAAATGCGTATGTTTTCCCTCGGGACCAAGTGATGGCATTATTAAGAATGTAACAGATGCCCATGAAAACTTACGGCGAAATTAATTACTGAATCTTTTATTACAATAGTCCATGAAAATATTCAACAATTTTTTTTCTAAATTCTATCACCAAAAATCCATCATCATATTAAAAGGGGAAAGGGTTCCAAACCTATGTGACTAATAAGAAGAAATAAGCGTTCATACACTTGACTGTAAGGAGAGAGGTAAGCCAAAATCAACTCGTAAGAAGAAGTTGGATTGAATTAATAAATTATACATTTTCCCTCCAGCAGGAGAAGAGGTTTGATTCCCCTTATACGCGATATGGCAAAAAAGACGATTCAACGAGATATGCCTTGACTGCATTATGATTGACCTATGTTAATGTTTTGTAAAGGGGATGTTCTTCTTTTGTGTTTCAGCAATTGATAAAGCTTGTTGGCAGCCAAAATATTCTACTTGGAAGGCCTGTACTTCATTGCTCGTGCGCGGGCTGAATCTTTTTGGCTATCTTGATAGATCTTTCCCAGCTTCTTCCACAAGTATTACACAAAAAAATAGAGAGGTCGCATACCCAACTATAGCACATGAAAATAAGTAAAATATGAGTTTTCCTGCTTTAGGGCTTGTTTTAACTTGAAAATGCGCCCGTTTTCACTTCTGAACCAACTGATGCGATTAATAAGGTGATAACAGACGCCCATGAAAAATTTTGGCAAATCAAATCCAAAATCTTGTATCATCGAAAATCCATGAACTACAACAAACGAAAATTGGTAAAATGTGATTTTTCCTACTTTAGGGTTTGTTTGAACTTGAAAATGCATTTGTTTGCCCCTCAAAATAACCTAACGCCATTAATAAGGTCATAACGGACGTCCATGAAAAATTGCAGCAAATAAACTTCTGGAATCCTATCACCAAAAATCGATGGACTATAGCACAAAAAAATTATAAAAATTATGTTTTCCTACTATTGGACTTGTTTTAACTTTAAAATGCTCTCATGTCCCCTCTGAACCAATAAACGCCATTAATAAGGTCATATTGGGCGTCCATGAAAAATTTGGGCAAAAATATTTCCAAAATATTGTATCACAAAAAATCTATGGTCTATGGCACATGAAAATCGGTAAGATCCAATTTTTCCCTGTTTGGGGCTCATTTGAACTTGAAAATACACATGTTTTCCCCTCGAGACTAAATTATGCCATTTATAAGCTTGTATTGGGTGTCCATAAAAAAATTGGCAATAAAATTTCCAGATTTATATCACCAAAAACTTCCATAGACTATAGGACACAAAATTGGTAAAATCTGGTTTTCATGCTTTAGGGCACGGTTGACCTTTAAAATGCGTTAGTTTGCCCCTCGAAACCAATTGACGTCATTAATAAGGTTGTAACGGATGTCCATGAAAAAACTCAGTAAATGAATTTATGTCTGTCTCATAAAAATCAATGGACTATAGCACACGAAAATTGTTAAAATCGGGGTTTTCCTACTTTGGGGCTCGTTTAAACTTGAAAATACGATCGTTTCCCTCTTGATACCAACTGAAGCCCTTAATAAGTTTGTAGAGGACGTTCATGAAAAATTTTCGCAAACAGAAATTTTGAAATCCTATCACCAAAAATCGATGGACTATAACACACGAAAATCAGTAAAATCTAATTTTTCCTATTTTGTGGTTCGTTTGAATTTGAAAATGTGATTGTTTTCTCTTCGGGATCAATTGACGCCATTAATAAGGTCATAACAACGTCCATGAATGTTTTGGCAAAATAATTCTGGAATCCTATCTCCAAAAATCCATGGACAATAGCACACGTAAATGGGTAAAATCTAGTTTTTCCTCCTTTGGAGTTTTTTTGAACCTTTAAATTCGCCTTTTTGCCCCTCTAGACCAACTGAATCCATTATTCAAATTATAACAGACGTCCATGAATAATTTTAGTAAGAAAAAATTTGAAATCTTGGATCACCGAAAATCAATTGAATGTAGTACACTAAAATTGGAAAAATTTTGTTTTCGTGCTTTAGAGCTTGTTTGAACATTAAAATGCGTCTCTTTTTCCCTCGACGCCAATTAAAGTCATTAATAAGGTTATAACTGATGTACATAAAAAATATGGAATCCTGTATCACCAAATATCAATGGCAGCACACGGAAATTGGTAAAATCTGGATTTTCTACTTTAGGGCTCGTTTAAACTTGAAAATACGCTCATTTTCCCTCGATACTAACTGAAGCCATTAATAAGGTCGTAACGTACGTCCATGAAAAATTTCAATAAGAAACTTATTGAATTCTATCACCAAAAATCCATACATTATAGCACACGAACATTGATAAATATATGTATTTCTGCATTGGGGCTCATTTGAATTTAAAAATGTGTCCATTTGCCCCTCGTGACCAATTGAATCCATATATAATGTTATAACGGACTTCCATAAAAAAATCCAACAAAAAAATTTCTAACTCCTCTACCACCAAAAATCCATAGACTACATATCACATGAAAATCGGTAAAATCTAATTTTTCTGACTTTTTTCTCATTTGAAATTTAAAATGCACATGTTTTACCCATGAACAACTAACGCAATTAATATGGTCGTATCATATGGACATGGAAATGTTTGGCAAAAATAATTCAGGAATCTTCTATCAACAAAAAATCATTGACTATAAGCATACAAAATTTGGTAAAATCTGGTTTTTCCTACTTCGGAGATCGTTTACATTTGAAAAGGCATGAATTTATCCTCAGAACCAATTGACACCATTAATAATGTCATAACAGACGCCCATAATACACTTTTGCAAAGTTTTTTTGAAATCTTATCACTTTAAATCCATTGACTATAGCACACGAAAATAGGTAAAATCTGGTTTTTCCTACTTTAGAGCTCATTTAAACTTGCAAATTCGCATGTTTTCCCCGAGGACCAAGTGACACCATTAGTAAGATCATAACAGACGTCCATGGAAAGCTTCAACAAAAAAATTTCAAAATCCTATCACTAAAAATCCATCAACATATTCAAAGGGGAAAGGGTTCCAAACCTATCTGACTAATATGAAGAAAGGAGCGTTCATCCACTTGAATGTAAGGAAAGGGGTAAGCCAATATCAATCCCTAAGAAGATGTTAGATTGAATTATTACATTATACATTTTCCCTCCAGCCGTAGAAGAGGTTCGATTCCCCTTATACGCGCTATGACAAAAAAAGACTGATCCAACGAGATATGTCTTGCCTGCAATATGATTGACCTATGTTAATGTTTTGGAAAGGGGATGTTCTTCTTTTTTAGCAAATAAACTCACGATACAGACTAATATATGTTCTTAACCGCAAGCATAAGTAAGATCTATTCATAATTGGTCAGTCCCCCACGGCGGGGCTTCTTGCTTTTCATGAATGTATCTCCTCCTTTTCTTATGTGATTTTTACCAGCCTTTTAGTCTGCTTGCCTATGGCTCCATATGAACACTAAATTTTTCAAAGGGCCACTGGGTTATCGGAGCCTCCGCTCATGCATCGGTTTACCAAAATGATTGCACACAAAAATATGTATAATGTGATTTTTCCTTTTTTGAAGCTCATTTGAACTTGAAAATACGTATGTTTTCCCTCGGGACCAACTCATGACATTATAAAGGATGTAACAGACTCCCATGAAAACTTACGGCAAAAATAATTACTGAATCTTTTTTTTCAAAAGTCCATGGAATATAGCTCAAGAAAATAAGTAAAATCTAGTTTTGTTGCATTGCGACTTGTTTGAAGTTGAAAATGCATCCGTTTTCCCCTCAAGACCAACTGAAGAAATTATTAAATTCGTAACAGATGTCCGTAAAATAATTTGGCAATTTTTTTGTAATCCTATCATAAAAAATATGTGGATAATAGCACACTAAAATCGTTAAAATATGGTTTTCCCGCTTTGGGACTTTTTTAAACTTGAAAATGCGCATGTTTGCCTCTCAGGACAAACTACTCTATAAATTAGGTAGTAATGGGCGTCCATGAAAAATTTTGGCAGAAAGAATTCTAGAATCCTGTATCACCGAAAATCCATGGATTATAGCACAAAAAAATCAGTAAAATATGGTTTTTCCTCGTTGGAGCTCGTTTGAACTTGGAAATGCGCTCGTTTGCCTGTGGGGAACAAGTGACGCCATTAATAAGGTCGTTACAGACGTCAATTAAAAATTTTGGCAAAAAAATTTCGTAATCTTATATAACCAAAAAACTATTGACGTACATGAAAATCGGTAAAATCTGGTTATTCCTACTTTGGGATCGTTTGAATTTGAAATACGTTTGTTTTACCCTCGAGGTAAACTGACACTATTAATAAGGTCGTAAAGGACGTCCATTAAAAAAATAAAAAAAAAATCCAATCACCAAAAATTCATTGACTAGCATACGAAAATCTAGGTTTTCCTTCTTAGGGGTTCCTTTGATATTTAAAATGTGTCTGTTTGCCCCTTACGACAAAGTGACGCCATTAATACTCTCATAATATACCTCTATGACAAGTTTCAGCCAAAAACAATTCAAGATTCTATCACCAAAAATCCATAGAATATAGCACACGAAAATCGGTAAAATTTGGTTTTTCCTTCATTGGGGCTCGTTTGAACTTGAAAATGCATCTGTTTTCCTCTTGAGACCAACTGAAATCATTAATAAGGTCATAACGGATGTCCGTGAAAAAATTCGTTAATGTTTTTTGGAATTCTAACATATAAAATACATGGACAATAACACACGAAAATTGGAAAAATCTGATTTTCCTACTTTGGGGCTCGTTTTAAATTGAAAATGTGCATGTTGTACTTTCGGGATAAACTGCACCATTAATTAAGTTGTAACTGACACTCATATAATATTTTGGCAAAAAAAAATTCGTAATCCTGAATACCAAAAATCCATGGATTATAGCAAGCAAAAATCGATAAAAACTAGTTTTCCTGCCTTGGGGCTCGTTTGAACATTAAAATACGTCTGTTTTCCCCTAGGGACCAAGTCACATGATTAATAAGGTCATTATGGACGTCCATAAAAAAGTTCGGCAAAAAATTTAATAATCCTCTATCATCAAAAGTTTATGGACTATATTACACGATAATTGGTAAAATTGGGTTTTTCCTGCTTTGAGGATTGTTCGAATTTAAAAATGCGCTTGTTTGCCGCTCGCGACCAAGTAACGTCATTAATAAGATCGTAACAGATGTCCATGAAAAATTTTAATTAAAAAATTCTCGAATGTTTTCACAAAAAAATTATGAAATCAAACGCAAAAATTGGTAAAATATGGGTTTTCCTTTTTTACAACTCGTTTAAACTTGAAAATGATCTGTTTCCCCTCGGGACAAACTGACGTTATCAATAAGGTCTTAACAGACGTCCTTGAAAATTTTCGCTATAAAAAATCTCGGTATCCTATCACCAAAGCTTCATGGACTATAACATATGAAAATCAATAAAATCTGGATTTTCCTTCTTGGGGCTCGTTTAAACTTGTTTCCCCCCCCCCCCCGAGACCAACTGACGCCATTAATTAGGTTGTAACGGACGTCTATAAAATATTTCAGAGAAAATAATTCTAAAATCCTGTATGTCTAAAAATCCATGGACTATAGAGCACGAAAATTGTTAAAATCTGGTTATTCCTTCTTTGGGGCTCATTGAACTTAAAAAGGCACTCGTTTGCCCCTTTAGACCAACTAACTGAAACAACTCGTATTCAAAAAGCAATGAAAATTTAAGTTTTCTGAGACCTAGTGCAAAGACCAACGTCACCATCCACAGTCTGTAGGTGGGACGACGGTCTGTCGAAGTTTTATAATGCCCTAATACCTAGCTAAATCACACACAACAATTTGGGCTTCTCAACTAATTCCTTTGACCCATGTTCCAAACACTTTAACAAAATTGTTTTTTAAGGTAATAAGTAATATTTTGTCACAATAGTCCCAAATTATGTTTGGTTTCCAATCTCACAATTAATAAGTATATGAATATTGTTGGTCCTATTATTTTTTAACTTAATTTTTCCATATTATTTATACCCCTAAACTATCTGAAGGTCCTACTACCCTCTTAAAATAATTGTCAAAAATGTAGTTCTTGTTGTCTTTAAACTATTAAGTACACTTTTGCACTCATTATTGTATTTATGAAACTACATGAATCATTTTAGTATTGAAAAATTGTTATTGATAATTTGCACAAGTTTTCTTTATTTATGAAATTGTGATGCACTTGTAAAGCTATTGATATATTGTACGAGTTCCTTTAATATATTTAGTATATAAAATTGGAGCAAAACTACAATTAGACAACAAAACAAATTGGACAAAAATAATTCAGGGATTTAAATTATATTGAATACTTAAGTTTATTGAGTAATAGCACCCTCATATAGATTAGAAGTGTAAATATTAAATAAAACTTAAATTCAAAGGGATAATATGACATTTAGATAATTTAAAGGTATACTAAATGACTTTGTGAAAATTCAAGGGGGATTATTATGCCTTATTCCTACTTTTAGTTTTTAGCTGCTTAGTACTACACACATCTACTACATACGTACTATCTAAAAAACATTTAAAGGAATGAACAAGTGGTCGCTAACTCACCCCGTACACAGATCTTTGGTCAACATGACTTAATAAGAACAAATATGGATCTCAACTACAAAGTTCAAATAAAACAAGGCTAATTTAAATTTACACTGCGCAGGATCCATTTGAAAGAACCGCTGCCAAATAAAGAAAGATAATAAATAAATTTCCACTTTGAAATATCTTATTGGAGAAGACTAATCCATTAAAGGAAAAATATTAATGATAGTGAAAAGATTTGTTATCTTTTATTGTTGATATAGAAAAAAAAAAATTCAATATCATAAGTGTCATATTTAAAACAAAAAATTAAATAAAAAATTCTGTCATTGGATATTTTTTATTAGTTATAAAGTTTTTAAAATTATTCTAACTAATTAACTTTGTATTTGGTCAAACTAAATCCATAAAATCAAACAAATATGGAAAATAATTTACAATATGCTAGTCATTCATATATCTTTTTCAAATCTTGAAACATAGTACAAAAGGATAGCACTTCCGATGCGTGTATATAAGTACATAGATACATTACTTTTCCATACAAATTCATACTTTATATTAACATTTCACATTGATTATTAATTTCCTTCCTCCTCCCCCCCATATAAAATCCCTTTTCTTCTCTCAAGTATTTTTTGTTTATAAATCCTATTGTAACATATGAAGGGTCATCTTTATCAACAACAATTTAAAGATAATCAACAACAACATAACATACCCGGTATATTTTCACAAGTGAATTATACGAGTGGTGGTATGTATGCATCCGTAGCACAACCTTGTGAAGGTGTGAATATTAATACAAACCGTGGAGATAAGTTGTTCAGAAAATAGAGTCTTGTACAACCAACTGATTCCTTGATGATTCAACATCAACATCAATTTAAGAGTCATCAAGATGTGAATACTGATACAGGTGGTGGAGATATGTTGTTTGCACAATTGACTGTTCTAAAGCCATGCGATTTCTTGATTAATCATAGCCAACATCAGTTTATGAATCATCAAGGTGTTAATACAGATACTGATGGCGGAGATAGGTTGTTTGCACAACAAAGTGTTGTAGAGCCATGTGATTTCTCGATGGCTCAATATTGGCAGCAAAACCAACATCAACTTTTGAGTCATCAAGATGTTAATATTAATTCAAGTAGTGCACATGAGTTATTTCAACAACAGAATGATGTATATCCAAACAATGCCTTAAATCAACATCAATATATGAGTCATCAAGGTGGTCATACTGATATATGTAGTTTAGTTGAGTTATTTGCACAATGGAGTGCATTCATTCAAGATCAACCTTATGATCAACATCAGCTGATGATTCATCAAGGTGTTAATATTAATACAAGTAATGCACATGAGTTATCTCCACAACAGAATGATATAGAGCCAATGGATGCCTTAATGATTCAGGAACAACATTATGATCAATATCAGCTTATGAGTCATCAAGGTGTTAAAACTAACACAAATGGTGGAGATAGGTTGTTTCCACAACAAAGTGTTGTAGAGCCAAGTTATCTATCGATGACCCAAGGTAGTGCACAAGAGTTATTATAACAACAGAATGATACAGAACCATAAGATGCCTTGATGACTCAGGATGAGCATCATGATCAACATCAATTTATGAGTTATCAAGGTGTTAATTATGATACATATAGTGGAGATGATAGTATCTTTTCAGAATTTATAATAGAAGAGTTACAAGAATTATTGGATATTTGAGGGAGCTCAACTAGAATTTTCATGTAGACCTAATGCGACACGATTTTATGGGAAGATATGTCCAACAAAATGAAACTTATTATGGAAAGGCATATCCAACAAGATTTGGCTAGAAATTATGCTCAATCATTTGAAGTATTACTACTTTGTAAGGATTAACTTCAAGTATTATTATCACGTTAAGGGCCAATTAGCTCATAAGTGTAAATGCATCATTTTATAATAAACACAAACAGTAAATACAATATTATTTCTGAATATATAATTTCCAGATTTTTCTTAATTCTTAACCTTCATTGTAAAAGAGATATAACGTAATTTTATCTTCTTGTACAACCATGATTATTTGTTGTGTCCCTTTAGCACTCATTATTGTATCAACGCTTATATATATTCTTCATCAGCTTATGAATAATGCAGAATACTTCTCATTCCCAGTCTAGTCGTATAAGTTGTTTTATGGTATCAGGGCCAGAAAACCTCACACGAGTATGATCCCAATTTGTGCCCTCTAATTCTAGTTGCTGCCACACGCATAATTGGCACCCAATTCCACTGTTGTTAATGCAGATACCACAACCACTAACATTGTCATCGTGCAATTCAAACCTGCCTTTCAATTACCCATCAAACTTGCCGGCAACCATAACTTTACCACCTCGAAGGCATAGGTGTCGTTGCTTATGCACGGACATAACCTTTTCGGTCATATTGATGGCACAACTGTTGCTCCTCCAATCTCACTTACAAGAAACAATGAAACCACTCTCAATCCACCTTATATGAACTAGTTTTGACAAAATCAGCTTGTCAAAAATACCATCTTAGCATCAGTGGGACCTATACTTGCATCAACTATTGCAATAGTCACATTGGCACGCAAAGATTGGGAATCCCTGCACACTACCTTAGCCAATAAATCACATACAAGAATTATCTGTCTCCAAGATCAACTAGCTCATATTACCAAAGATTATTGGGCTGATAGAACATTCAATTTGCTCATGATCGGTGGAGCACAAATCACTGATGTGCAACTTAATGTGAGAATCCTTGGGCCCGATTATGACACTATCTTTGCAGCCATCTGGTCACATGAAACATTGATCACCTAATGAAGAACTTCATGAAAAACTGCTTGACTATAAGATCTTTCTTAAGTATGAAGAAGCCAAATGAACAACACTAATTATTGCTCCAATTGCTCAAAGAAACAACCAAGCACCTTCTAGAAATAACATAAACTAAAAAAAGGCAAGTAATGCCTCAAAAGGTATCCAACGATGGAGTTTACAGAAAGCCAGACACTCATCAAATACCCAGCAGTGGCGCTCTCGTCGAAATAGAAACCTATCTCTTAACATGCCTGAGAACGTCCATAATACGAACTCCACCATTAGCAACAACTCTAACGTTGTCGATCAGTTTAATCTGTGTTCCAGCAACTGATTGGCAGCCAAAATATTCTACTTGGAAGGCCCGTACTTCCATGCTCGTCCGCGGGCACAATCTGTTTGGCTATCTTGATAGATCTTCGCCAGCTTCTTCCACAAATATTACACAAAAAAAATAGAGAGGTTGCATACCCAGCTATAGCACATGAAAATACGTAAAATACAACTTTCCTGTTTTAGGGCTTGTTTTAACTTGAGTCTGTTTTTACCTCTGAAGCAACTGATGCCGTTAAAAAGGTCATAACGGACGCCCATGAAAAACTTTGGCTAATCAAATCCAAAATCTTGTATCATCGAAAATCCATGAGCTATAACACATGAAAATCGGTAAAATGTTATTTCCTTCTTTAGGGTTTGTTTGAAGTTGAAAATGCATCTGTTTGCCCCTCAAAAAAACCTGACGCCATTAATAAGGTCATCACGGACGTCCATGAAAAATTTCGGCAAATAATCTTCTGGAAACCTATCAGCAAAAATCGATGGACTATAGCACAAAAAATTGTTAAAGTTATGTTTTCCTACTTTTGGGCTTGTTTGAACTTTAAAATGCTCTAGTTTTCCCCTCGGAACAATAAACGCCATTAATAAGGTCATATTGGACGTCCATGAAAATTTTTGGCATAACAGTTTCTGGATTATTGTATCACAAAAAATCTATTGACTATAGCACACGAAAATCGCTAAGATCCAATTTTTCCTGATTTGGAGCTCGTTTGAACTTGAAAATTCACATGTTTGCCCCTCGAGACTAAATTACGCCATTTATAAGCTTGTATTGGATGTCCATAAAACATTTTTCAACAAAATATCCAGAATTATATCACCAAAAATTTTCGTGGACTATAGGACACAAAAATGGGTAAAATCTGGTTTCCTGCTTTTGGCACGATGTACTTTTAAAATGCGTTAGTTTTCCCCTCGAAACCAACTGACGTCATTAATAAGGTTGTAAAGGACGTCCATGAAAAAAATTGGTAAATGAATTTTTGTCTGTCTCATAAAAAATCCACAAACTATAGTACACGAAAATTGTTAAAATCGGGGTTTTCCTGCTTTGGGGCTCGTTTGAACTTGAACATGCGATCGTTTCCCCCTTGAGGACAAATGTAGCCAGTAATAAGTTTGTAGCGGACGTTCATGAAATATTTTGGCAAACCAAATTTTTGGAATCCTATCACCAAAAATCAACGGACTATAGCACATGAAAATTAGTAAAATCTAATTTTTTCTATTTTGTGGCTCGTTTGAACTTGTAAATGCGATTGTTGTCTCTCGGGATTAATTGACTCCATTAATTATGTCATAACAACGTCCATGAAATTTGTGGCAAAATAATTCTGGAATCATATCTCTAAAAATCTATGGACAATAGAACACGTAAATGGGTAAAATCTAGCTTTTCCTGCTTTGGAGTTTGTTTAAACCTTTAAATTCGTCTGTCTGCCCCTCTAGATCAACTGAATCCATTAGTTAAATTGTAGCAGACGTCAATGAATAATTTTGGTAAGAAAAATTTGAAATCCTGTATCACAATTAATAAGTATATAAATATTGTTGGTCCTATTATTTTTTTAACTTATTTTCTATATTATATATACCCCTACACTATCTGAGGGTCCTACAACCCTCTTAAAATAATTGTCAAAAATGTACTTCTTGTTGTGTTGAAACTATTAAGTACACTTTTGCACTCATTATTGTATTTATGAAACTACATGAAACATTTTAGTATTGAAAAATTATTATTGATAATTTGCACAAGTTTTCTTTATTTATAAAATTGTGATGCACTTGTAAAGCTATTGATACATTGTACAACTTCCTTTAACATATTTGGTATATAAAACTGGAGCAAAACTACAATTAGACAACAAAAATAATTGGACAAAAATAATTCTGGGATTTAAATTATATGGAATACTTAAGTTTAGTGAGTATAGCACACTCATAGAGATTAGAAGTGTAAATAATAAATAAAACTTAAATTCAAAGGGATAATATGACATTTAGATAATTTTAAGGTATAATGAATAACTTTGTGAAAATTCAAGGGGGATTATTATGCCTTATTCCTACTTTTATTTTGTAGTTGCTTAGTAGTACACACAGTTACTACATACGTACTATCCAAAAAGCATTTAAAGGAATGAACAAGTGGTCGCTGACTCATCCCGTACACATATCTTTGGTCAACATCATGTAATAAGAATAAATATGGATCTCAACTAGAAAGTACAAATACAAACAAGACTAATTTAAATTTACACTGCGCAGGATTCATTCGGGAGAACCGCTGCCTAATAAAGAAAGATAATAAATAAATTTCCACTTTGAAAAATCTTATTGGAGAAGACTAATCCATTAAAGGAAAAATACAAATGATAGTGAAAAGATTTGTTATCTTTTATTATTGATATAAAAAAAATAATCTAATATCATAAGTGTCATATTTAAAACAAAAGTTAAATAAAAATTTCGTCAATGGATATTTTTTATTAGTTATAAAGTTTTTAAAATCATTCTTACTAATTAACTTTGTATTTTGTCAAACTAATATCCATAAAATCAAACAAATATGAAAAAAAATTACAATATGCTAGTCTTTCATATATCTTTTTCAAATCTTGAAACAAAGTACAAAAGGATAGCGCCTCCGATGGATGTAAAGCACATGGAAACATTACTTTTCCATAACAATTCATACTTTATATTCACATTTCACATGATTATTAATTTCCTTCCCCCACACCCTCATATAAAATCTCTTTTCTTCTCTCAAGTATTTTTGGTTTATAAATTCTTATTTGTAACATATGGAGGGTCATCTTCATCAACAACAATTTAAAGATAATCAACAACAACATAGCATACCCAGTATATTTTCACAAGTGAATTATACGAGTGGTGGTATGTATGCACGCATCCGTAGCACAACCTTGTGAAGGTGTGAATATTAATTCAAATGTTGGAGATAAGTTGTTCGGAAAATGGAGTCTTGTACAACCAACTGATTCCTTGATGAATCAAGATCAACATCAATTTAAGAGTCATCAAGATGTGAATAGTGATACAGGTGGTGTAGATATGTTGTTTGCACAATGGATTGTTGTAAAGCCAAGCGATTTCTTGATGAATCATAACGAACATCATTTTATGAATCATGAAGGTGTTAATACAGATACTTGTGGCGGAGATAGGTTGTTTGCACAACAAAGTGTTGTAGAGCCATGTGATTTCTCGATGGCTCAATATTAGAAGCATAACCAACATCAATTTTTGAGTTATCAAGATGTTAATATTAATTCAAGTAGTGCACATGAGTTATTTCCACAACAGAATGATGTATATCCAACCAATGACTTTAATCAACATCAATATATGAGTCATCAAGGTGGTCATACTGATATATGTAGTTTAGATGAGTTATTTGCACACTAGAGTGCATTCAGTCAAGATCAACCTTATGATCAACATCCGCTGATGATTCATCAAGGTGTTAATATTAATACAAGTAATGCACATGAGTTATTTCCACAACAGAATGATATAGAGCCAATGGATGCCTTGATGATTCAGGAACAACATTATGATCAATATCAGCTTATGAGTAATGAAGGTGTTAAAACTAACACAAATGGTGGAGATAGGTTGTTTCCACAACAAAGTGTTATAGAGCCAGGTTATTATCGATGACCCAAGGTAGTGCACAAGAGTAATTACCACAACAGAATGATACAGAACCATCAGATGCCTTGATGACTCAGGATGAGCATCATGATCAACATCAATTCATTAGTTATCAAGTTGTTAATTCTGATACATATAGTGGAGATGATAGTTTCTTTTCAAAATTTAGTATAGAAGAGTTAGAAGAATTATTGGATATTTGAGGGCGCTCAACTAGAATTTTCATGTAGACCTAATGCGACATGATTTTATGGGAAGACATATCTAACAAAATGAAACTTATTATGGAAAGACATATCCAACAAGATTTGGCTAGAACTTATGCTCAAGCATTTGAAGTATTACTACTTTGTAAGGATAAACTTCAAGTATTATTATCAAGTTAAGGGCCAATTTAGCACATAAGTTTAGATGCATCATTTTATAATAAACACAAACAATAAATACAATATTATTTCTGAATATATAATTTCTAGATTTTTCTTATTTCTTAACCTTCATTGTAAAAGAGATATAACGTGATTTTATCTTCTTGTACAACCATGATTATTTGTTGCATCCCTTTAGCACTCATTATTGTATCAACGCTTATATATATTCTTCATCAGCTTATGAATAATGCAGAATACTTCTCATTCCCAGTCTAGTTGTATAAGTTGTTTTATGGTATCAGGGCTATAAAACCTCACACGAGTATGATCCCAATTTTTCGCCCTCTAATACTAGTTGCTGCCACACACATTATTGGCACCCAATGCCACTATTGTTAATGAAGATACCACAACCACTAACATTGTCATCTTGAAATTCAACCCTGCCTTTCAATTACCCATCAAACTTGCCGGCAGCCATAACTTCACCACCTAGAGGGCATAGGTGTCGTTGCTTATGCAAGGACATAACCTTTTCGGTCATATTGATGGCACAACTGTTGCTCCTCCAATCTCACTTATAAGAAACAACGAAACCACTCTCAATCCACCGTATATGAACTTGTTTCGACAAAATCAGCTTGTCCAAAGTACAATCTTAGCATCAATGGGACCTACACTTGCATCAATTATTGAAACAGTCACATTGACACACAAAGCTTGGGAATCCCTGCACACTACCTTAGCCAATAAATCACATACAAGAATTATCTGTCTCCAAGATCAACTAGCTCATATTACCAAATATTATTGGCCTGATAGAACATTCAATTGCTCATGATCGGTGGAGCACCAATCACTGATTTGCAACTTAATGTGAGAATCCTTGGGCCCGATTATGACACTATCTTTGCAGCCATCCGGTCACATGAAACATTGATTACCTAATGAAGAACTTTATGAAAAACTGCTTGACTATGAGATCTTTCTTAAGTATGAAGAAGTCAAATGAACAACACTAATTAGTTCTCCAATTGCTCAAAGAAACAAACCAAGCACCTTCAAGAAATAACAAAACTGAAAACAGGCAAGTAATGCCTCACCAGGTATCCAACGATGGAGTTTACAGAAATCACGAGAGTCATCAAATACCCAGCAGTGGCGCTCTCGTTGAAATAGCAACCTCCCTCTTAACATGCCTAAGAACGTACGGAATGCGAAATCCACCACTAGCAACAACTCTAAAGTTGTCGATCAGTTTAATCTGTGTTCCAGCAAGTTATAAAGCTTGTTGGCAGTCAAAATATTCTACTTGGAAGGCCCGTACTTCCATGCTCGTGCGCGGGCACAATCTGTTTGGCTATCTTGATAGATCTTCCCCATATTCTTCCACAACTATTACACAAAAAATAAGAGAGGTCGCATACCCAGCTAAAGCACATGAAAATAAGTAAAATACGGTTTTTCCTGCTTTAGGGCTTGTATTAACTTGAAAATGCGCCCGTTTTTACCTCTGAACCAACTGATGCCGTTAATAAGGTCATAATGGACACCCGTGAAAAACTATAGCAAATCAAATCCAAACTCTTGTATCATCGAAAATGCATGAACTATAACACACGAAAATCGGTATAATGTGATTTTTCCAACTTTAGGGTTTGTTTGAAGTTGAAAATGCATCAGTTTGCCCCTTAAAAAAACCGACGTCAATAATAAGGTAAGAACGGATGTACATGAAAAATTTTGGCAAATAATCTTTGGAATCCTATCAACAAAAATTTATGGACTATAGCACACAAAAATTGTTAAAATTATGTTTTCCTACTTTTGGGCTCGTTTGAACTTTAAAATGCTCTCGTTTTACCCTTGGAACCAATAAACGCCATTAATAAGGTCATATTGGACGTCCATTAAAATTTTCGGCAAAAAAATATTCGGATTATTGTATCACAAAAAAAATATTGATTGTAGCATACGAAAATCGGTTAGATCCAACTTTTCCTAGTTTGGGGCTCGTTTGAACATGGAAATTCACATTTTTTCCCCTCGAGACTAAATTACGCCATTTATAAGTTTGTATTGGATGTCCATAAAAAAATTGGCAACAAAATATCCAGAATTATATCACCAAAAATTTCCATGGACTATAGGACACAAAAATCGGTAAAATCTGATTTCTGGGCTTTAGGCACGGTTGACCTTTAAAATGCGTTAGTATGCCCCTCGAAACCAACTGATGTCATTAATAAGGTTGTAACGGACGTGCATAAAAAAAATTGGTAAATTAATTTCTGTTTTGGGGCTCGTTTGAACTGTAAAATACGATCGTTTCCCCCTTGAGGCCAACTGAAGCAAGTAATAAGTTTGTAACGGACGTTCATGAAATATTTCGGCAAACAAAATTTTAGGAATACTATCACCAAAATTAACGGACTATAGCACACGAAAATCAGTAAAATCTATTTTTTCCTGTTTTGTGGCTCGTTTGAACTTGAAATTGCAATTGTTGTCTCTTCTGGATTAATTGACGCCATTAATTATGTCATAACAACGTCCATGAAATTTTTGGATAAATAATTTTGGAATCCTATCCCCAAAAATCCATGGACAATAGCACACTTAAATGGGTAAAATCTAGTTTTTCCAGCTTTGGAGTTTGTTTGAACCTTTAAATTCGCCTGTTTTCCCCACTAGACCAACTGAATCCATTAGTCAAATTGTAACAGACGTCCGTGAATAATTTTAGTAAGAAAAATTTTTATATCAAAAATCCATGGATTATAGAACACTAAAATTGGTAAAATCTGGTTTTCGTGCTTTAGAGCTTGTTTGAACATTAAAATGCGTCTCTTTTCCCCTCGAGACCAATTAATGCCATTAATAAGGTTATAATGGATGTACAAAAAAAAAATAACAAAATAAATATGGAATCATGTATCACCAAAAATTATTGGCAGCACACGAAAATTGGTAAAATATGAATTTTCTTCTTTAGGGCTCGTTTAAACTTGAAAATGCGCTCATTTTCCCCTCGATACTAACTGAAGCGATTAATAAGGTCGTAATGTACATCCATGAAATTTTCAAAAAGAAACTTATTGAATTCTATCACCAAAAATCCATAGATTATAGTACACGAAAATTGATAAAATCTATGTTTTTCTGCTTTGGGGCTCATTTGAATTTTTAAATGAGCCCATTTGTCCTTCATGTCCAATTGAAGCTATATATATTGTTATAACGGACGTCCATAAAAATTCAAACAAAAAAATTTCTGAATCTTCTACCACCAAAAATCCATAGACTATATAGCACATGAAAATCGATAAAATCTGATTTTTCCGACTTTTTTCTCATTTGAAATTTAAAATGCACCTGTTTTCCCCCATGACCAACTGATGCCATTAACATTGTCGTACCAGCCGTCAATGGAAATTTTTGGCAAAAATAATTCAGGAATCTTCTATCAACAAAAAATCATTGACTATAAGCATACAAAATTTGGTAAAATCTAGTTTTTCGTACTTCGGGGTTCTTTTACATTGGAAAAAACATGGTTTTCTCCACAGAGCCAATTGACGCCATTAATAATGTCATCACAGACGTCCATAAAAAAAATTACAATATTTTTTTTGGAATCTTATCACTTTAAACTCATTGAATATAGCACATGAAAATAGGTAAAATCTGGTTTTTTCAACTTTAGGGCTCATTTGAACTTGAAAATTCGCATGTTTTCCCCTCAGAACCATGACACCATTAATAAGGTCATACCAAACGTCCATGAAAATTTTCAACAAAAAAAATTCAAAATCCTATCACTAAAAATCCATCAACATATTAAAAGGGGAAAAGGGGAAAGGGTTCCAAACCTATCTGACTAATAAGAAGAAAGGAGCATTCATCCACTTGACTGTAAGGAGAGGGGTAAGCCAATATCAACTCCTAAGAAGATGTTGGATTGAATTATTACATTATACAATTTCCCTCCAGCAGTAGAGGAGGTTCGATTCCCCTTATACACGATATGGAAAAAAAGATTGATTCAACGAGATATGCCTTGCCTGCATTATGATTGACCTATGTTATGTTTTGGAAAGGGGATGTTCTTCTTTTGTATCAAATAAACTCACGATACAGATTAATATATGTTCTTAACCGCAAGCATAAGTAAGATCTATTCATAATTGGTCAGTCTCCAACGGCAGGGCTTCTCGCTTTTCATGAATGTATCTCCTCCTCTTCTTATGTGATTTTTACCTGCCTTTTCCTCTGGTTGCCTATGGCTCCATAAGAGACCTAACTTTTTTGGAGGGACAGCGGGGCATCGGAGCCTCAGCTCATGCATCGGTTTACCGAAATAACTGCACACGAAAATTTGAAAATTTTATTTTTCATTTTTTGAAGCTTATTTGAACTTGAAAATGCGTGTGTTTCCCCTCGGGACCAATTGATGGCATTATTAATGATGTAACCGACGCCCATGAAAACTTACGACGAAAATAATTAATTAATCTTGTATTACAAAAGTCCATGGAATATAGCTCAAGAAAATCAGTAAAACCTAGTTTTCTTGCATTGCGACTTGTTTGAACTTGAAAATGCACCCGTTTTCCCCTCAAGACCAAGTGAAGCAATTATTAAGATCGTAACAGATGTCCATAATAAATGTTGGAATTTTTTTTGGTAATCCTATCATAAATAATACGTGGATAATAGCACACGAAAATTGGTAAAATATGGTTTTTCCCGCTTTGGGGCTTGTTTAAACTTGGAAATGCGCATGTTTTCCTCTAGGAACAAACTGCTCTATAAATTAGATTGTAATGGGCGTCCATGAAAATTTTTTGTAGAAAGAATTCTAGAATCATGTATCACCAAAAATCCATGGAATATAGCACACAAAAATTAGTGAAAACTGGTTTTTCCTCGTTGGAGCTCGTTTGAACTTGGAAATCCGCTCGTTTGCCTATGGGGAACAAGTGACACCATTAATAAGGTCGTTAAAGACGTCCATGAACAATTTTAGCAAAAAAAAATCAGAATCATATATCACCAAAAAAATATTGACGCACATGAAAATCGATGAAATCTGGTTATTTCTACTTTGGGGATCGTTTGAACTTTAAAATACGTCCCTTTTACCCTCTAGACCAACTGATACCAGTAATAAGGTCGTAAAGGACGTCCATTTAAAAATTTTGCCAAAAATATCAGGAGTCCTATCACCAAAAATATATTAACTAACATACGAAAATTGATAAAATCTAGGTTTTCCTTCTTAGGGTTTCCTTTGATATTGAAAATGCGTCATTTTGCCCCGTAGGACGAAGTGACGCCAATAATAACACCATAATAGACCTCCATGAAAAGTGTCAGCCAAAAAAAAATTCAAGATTCTATCACAAAAAATCCATGGATTATAACATACGAAAATAAGTAATAATTGGTTTTTCCTACTTTGGGGATTGTTTGAACTTGAAAATGCGCTTGTTTTCCTCTCAAGACCAACTGAATCCATTAAAAACGTCATAACGGATATCCGTGAAAAAATTCGGCAATTTTTTGGAATTCTATCATAAAAATACATGGACAATAACACACGAAAATTGGAAAAATCTGATTTTCCTATTTTGAGGCTCGTTTTAAATTGAAAATGTGCATGTTGTCATCTCGGGATAAACTGCACCATTAATTTGGTTTTAACTGACGCTCATGAAAAATTTTGGCAATTTTTTTTTGGTTATCCTGAATACCAAAAATTCATGGAGTATAGCAAGCGAAAATCGGTAAAAACTAGTTTTTCCTCTTTGGGGCTCGTTTGAAATTCAAATACACATGTTTTCCCCTAGGGAACAAGTGACAACATTATTAAGGTCATTATGGACGTCCATAAAAAATTTCGGCAAAAAATTTCATAATCCTTTATCATCAAAAGTCTATGGACTATAATACATGATAAGAGGTAAAATTTCGTTTTTCCTGCTCTGAGATTGTTTGAATCTTAAAACGCGCTTGTTTGCCGCTCGCGACAAACTAACGCCATTAATAAGATTGTAACGGATGTCCATGAAAAATTTTAATAAAAAAATTCTGGAATGCTTTCACAAAAAATAATGAAATTAAACACAAAAATCGGTAAAATATGGTTTTTCCTTCTTTATGGCTCGTTTGAACTTGAAAATGCATATGTTTTTCCCGCGAGACAAACTGAAATTATCAATAAGGTCGTAAATTTAAGTTTTCTCAGACCTAGTGCAAAGACAACGTCACCATTCACAGTCTATAGGCGGGACAACGGTCCGTCGAAGTTTTATAATTCCCTAATACCTAAATAAATCGCACACAACAATTTGGACTTCTCAGCTAATTCCTTTGACCCATATTCTAAACCCTTTAACAAAATTATTTTTAAGGTAATAAGTAATATTTTGTCACAATAGTCCCAAATTAAGTTTGTTTTTCAATCTCACAATTAATAAGTATATAAATATTGTCGGTCCTATTATTTTTAACTTAATTTTTCTATATTATATATACCCCTAAACTATCTGAGGGTCCTACTACCCTCTTAAAATAATTGTAAAAAATGTACTTCTTGTTGTGTTTAAACTATTAAGTACACTTTTGCACTCATTATTGTATTTATGAAACTACATGAATTATTTTAGTATTGAAAAACTATTATTGATAATTTGCACAAGTTTTCTTAATTTATGAAATTTTGATGCACTTGTAAAGCTATTGATACATTGTACAAGTTCCTTTAACATATTTGGTATATAAAACTGGAGCAAAACTACAATTAGACAACAAAACAAATTGGACAAAAACAATTGAGGGATTTAAATTATATGGAATACTTAAGTTTAGTGAGTTATAGCACCCTCATATCGATTAGAAGTGTAAATAATAAATAAAACTTAAATTCAAAGTGATAATATGATATTTAGATAATTTTAAGGTATAATGAATAACTTTGTGAAAATTCAAGGGGGATTATTATGCCTTATTCCTACTTTTATTTTGTAGCTGTGTAGTAGTATACACAGTTACTACATACGTACTACCCAAAAAGCATTTAAAGGAATGAACAAGTGGTCGCTGACTCGCCCCGTACACATATCTTTGGTCAACATGACGTAATAAGAAAAAATATCGATCTCAACTAGAAAGTACAAATACAAACAAGACTAATTTAAATTTACACTACGCAGGATCCATTCGGGAGAACCGCTCCCTAATAAAGAAATATAATAAATGAGTTACCACTTTTAAATATCTTATTGGAGAAGACTAATCCATTAAAGGAAACATATTAATGACAGTGAAAAGGTTTGTTATCTTTTATTATTGATATATAAAAAAATTAATTTCAATATCATAAGTGTCATATTTAAGACAAAAAAAATCAATAAAAATTCGGTCAATGGATATTTTTTATTAGTTATAAAGTTTTTTAAATTATTCTTTCTAATTAACTTTGTATTTTGTCAAACTAAGATCCATAAAATGAAACAAATATGAAAAAAAATTACAATATGCTAGACTTTCATATATCTTTTTCAAATCTTGAAACAAAGTACAAAAGGATAGCGCCTCCGATGTGTGTATATAAGCACATAGATACATTACTTTTCCATACAAATTCATACTCTATATTCACATTTCATATCGATTATTATTTTCCTTCCCCCACCCCCTCATATAAAATCCCCTTTCTTCTCTCAAGTATTTTGGGTTTATAAATCCTTATTTGTAATATATGGAGGGTCATCTTCATCAACAACAATTTAAAGATAATCAACAACAACATAACATACCCGGTATATATTCACAAGTGAATTATACGAGTGGTGGTATGTATGCATCTGTATCACAACCTTTTGAAGGTGTGAATATTAATACATATGGTGGATATAAGTTGTTCATAAAATGGAGTGTTGTAAAACCAACTAATTCCTTGATGATTCAAGATCAACATCAATTTAAGAGTCATCAAGATGTGAATACTGACACCGGTGGTGGAGAAAAGTTGTTTGCACAATGGACTGTTGTAATGCCAAGAGATTTCTTGATGAATCATAACCAACATCACTTTATAAATAATCAAGGTGTTAATACAGATACTGGTGGCGGAGATAGGTTATTTGCACAACAAAGTGTTGCAGAGCCATGTGATTTCTCGATGGCTCAATATTGGCAGCATAACCAACATCAATTTTTGAGTCATCAAGATGTTAATATTAATTCAAGTAGTGCACATGAGTTATTTACACAAAAGAACGATGTATATCCAACCAATGACTTGAATCAACATCAATATATGAGTCATCAATGAGTACATACCAGCACTCATATAATTTAATTGTGAAAATATACCGGGTATGTTATATTGTTTTTGATTATCTTTAAATTGTTGTTGATGAAGATGACCGTCCATATGATACAAATAAGGATATATGTAGTTTAGATGAGTTATTTGCACAGTGGAGTGCATTCATTCAAAATCAAACTTATGATCAACATCAGTTGATGATTCATCAAGGTGTTAATATTGATACAAGTAATGCACATGAGTTATTTCCACAACAGAATGATATAGAGCCAATGGATGCCTTGATGATTCAGGAACAACATTATGATCAACATCAGCTTATGAGTAATGAAGGTGTTAAAACTAACACAAATGGTGGATATAGGCTGTTTCCACAACAAAGTGTTGTAGAGACAAGTTATTTATCTATGACCCAAAGTAGTGCACAAGTGTTATTACCACAACAGAATGATACAGAACCATCAGATGCCTTGATGACTCAGGATCACCATCATGATCAACATCAATTTATGAGTTATCAAGGTGTTAATTCTGATACATATAGTGGAGATGATAGTTTCTTTTCAGAATTTAGTATAGAAGTTAGATTTTATTGGTTATTTGACGGAACTCAACTAGAATTTTCATGTAGATCTAATGCGACATGATTTTATGGGAAGACATATCCAACAAAATTGCACTTATTATGGAAAGGCATATTCAACAAGATTTGGCTAGAACTTATGCTGAAGCATTTGAAGTATTACTACTTTGTAATGATTAACTTCTAGTATTATTATCACGTTAAGGGTCAATTTAGCAAATAAGTTTAAATGCATCATATTATAGTAAATACAAACAGTAAGTACAATATTATTTCTTGAATATATAGTTTCCATATTTTTCTTAATTCTTAACCTTCATTGTAAAAGAGATATAACATGATTTTATCTTCTTGTACAACCATGATTATTTGTTGTATCGCGTTAGCACTCATTATTATAGCAATACTAATATTTATACTTCATCAACTTATGAATAATGGAGAAGACTTCTCATTCCCAGTCTAGTCGTATAAGTTGTTTTATGGTATCAAGTCTATAAAACCTCACACGAGTATGACGACAATTTTTTACCCTCTAATCCTAGCTGCTGCCACACGCATAATTGGCGCCCAATGCCACTGTTGTTAATGCAGATACCACAACCAATACCAATGTCATTGTGCAATTCAACCCTGAATTTCAATTACCCATCAAACTTGCCAGCAGCCATAACTTCACCACCTGGAAGGCATAGGTGTCAGTGCCTTTGCACGGACATAACCTTTTCGGTCATATTGATGGCAAACTGTTTCTCCTCCAATCTCACTTACAAGAAACAATGAAACTACTCTAAATCCACCTTATATGAACTGGTTTCGACAAAATCAGCTTGTCCAAAATACCATCTTAGCATCAGTGGGACCTACACTTGCATCAACTAATGCAACAGTCACATTGGCACACAAAGCTTGCGAATCCCTGCACACTACCTTTGCCAATAAATCACATACAAGAATTATCTGTCTCCAAGATCAACTAGCTCATATTACCAAAGATTATTGGCCTGATAGAATATTCAATTGCTCATGATCGGTGGAGCACCAATCACTGATGTGCAACTTAATATGAGAATCCTTGGGCCCGATTATGACACTATCTTTGCAGCCATCCGGTCACATGAAACATTGATCATCTAATGAAGAACTTTATGAAAAATTGCTTGACCATGAGATCTTTCTTATCTATGAAGAAGCCAAACGAACAACAGTAATTAGTGCTCCACTTGCTCAAAGAAACAACCAAGCACCTTCAAGAAATAACATAAACTGAAAACAGGCAAGTAATGCCTTACAAGGTATCCAACGATGGAGTTTACAGAAAGGCAGAGACTCATCAAATACCCAGCAGTGGCGCTCTCGTCGAAATAGCAACCTCTCTCTTAACATTCCTGAGAACGTCCGGAATGCGAACTCCACCTAGCAAAAACTCTAATGTTGTCGGTCAGTTTAATCTGTGTTCCAGCAATAGATAAAGCTTGTTGGCAGCCAAAATATTCTACTTGGAAGGCAAGTACTTCCATGCTCGTGCGCGGGCACAATCTGTTTGGCTATCTTGATAGATCTTCCCGAGCTTCTTCCACAACTATTACACAAAAAAATAGCGAGATCGCATACCCAGCTATATCACATGAAAATAAGTAAAATATGGGTTTCCTGCTTTAGGGCTTGTTTTAACTTGAAAATGTGCCCGATTTTACCTCTGAATCAACCGATATAGCACACTAAAATCCTGTATCACTGAAAATCCGTGGATTATAGCACACTAAAATTGGTAAAATTTGGTTTTCGTGCTTTAGAGCTTGTTTGAACATTAAAATGCATCTCTTTTCCCCTCGAGACCAATTAAAGCCATTAATAAGGTTATAACAAATGAACATAAAAAATTACTAAAAAAAAATATGGAATCCTGTATCCCCAACAATCAATGGCAGCACACTAAAATTGGTAAAATCTGGATTTTCTGCTTTAGAGCTCATTTAAACTTGAAAAGGCGCTTATTTTCCTCTCGATACTAACTGAAGCCATTAATAAGGTCGTAATGTACGTCCATGAAAAATTTAATAAGAAACTTATTCAATTCTATCACCAAAAATCAATAGATTATAGCACACGAAAATTGATAAAATCTATGTTTTTCTGCATTGGGGCTCATTTGAATTTTAAAATGTGCCCGTTTGTCCCTCGTGACCAATTGAAGACATACATATTGTTATATAGGACGTCCATGCAAAATTTCAATAAAATTTTTTTGAATCCTCTGCCAGCAAAAATCCATAGACTAAATAGCACATGAAAATTGGTAAAATCAGATTTTACCGACTTTTTTCTTATTTGAAATTTAAAATGCACCTATTTTCCCCATGACAACTGACGCCATTAACATGGTCGTACCTGACGTCCATGGAAATGTTTGCAAAAATAATTCAGGAATCTTCTATCAACAAAAATTCATTGACTATAAGCATAAAAAATTGATAAAATCTGGTTTTTCTTACTTCGGGGTTCGTTTACATTTGAAAAAGCATGGTTTTCTCATCAGAACCAATTGACGCCATTAATAATGTCATAACAGACGTCCATAAAACAATTTGCAATATTTTTTTGGAATCTTATCACTTTAAACCCATTGACTATATCACATGAAAATAGGTAAAATCTGGTTTTCCAACTTTAGGGTTCATTTGAACTTGAAAATTCGCATGTTTCCCCTCAGGACCAATGACACCAATAATAAGGTTATACCAGACGTCCATGAAAAATTTCAACAAAAAAAATTTTAAAATCCTATCACTAATAATCCATCAACATATTAAAAGGGGAAAGGGTTCCAAACCTATCTGACTAATAAGAAGAAAGGAGCGTTCATCCACTTGACTGTAATGAGAGGGGTAAGCAAATATCAACTCCTAAGAAGATGTTGGATTTAATTATTACATTATACTATTTCCCTCCATCAGTAGAGGAGGTTCGATTCCCCTTATACGCGATATGGCAAAAAAGACTGATTCAACGAGATATGTCTAGCATGCATTATGATTGACATATGTGAATGTTTTGGAAAGGGGATGTTCTTCTTTTGTAGAAAATAAACTCACGATATAGATTAATATATGTTCTTAACCGCAAGCATAAGTAAGATCTATTCATAATTGGTCAGTCTCCCACGACAAGGCTTCTCGTTTTTCATGAATGTATCTCCTCCTCTTCTTATGTGATTTTTACCTGCCTGTTACTCTGCTTGCTTATGACTCCATATGAGCCCTAACTCGTTTGGAGGGCCAGCGCGGCATCGGAGCCTTAGCTCATGCATCGGTTTACCGAAATAACTGCACACAAAAATCTGTAAAATGTGATTTTTCATTTTTTGAAGTTCATTTGAACTTGAAAATGCGTATGTTTCCCCTCGGGACCAACTCATAGCATTATTAATGATGTAACAGACGCCCATGAAAACTTACGGTGAAAATAATTACTGAATCTTTTATTACAAAAGTCCATGGAATATAGCTCAAGAATATCAGTAAAATCTAGTTTTCTTGCATTGCGACTTGTTTGAACTTGAAAATGCACCCGTTTTCCCCTCAAGACCAACTTAAGCAATTATTAAGGTCGTAACAGATGTCCATAAAAAATTTTGGAAATTTTCTTTTCGTAATCCTATCATAAAAAATACGTGGATAATAGCACACGAAAAGTGGTAAAATATGGTTTTTGTCGCTTTGGGGCTTGATTAAACTTGAAAATGCGCATGTTTGCCTCTCGGGACAAACTGCTCTATAAATTAGGTTGTAATGGGCGTCCATGAAAATTTTTGGTAGAAAGAATTATAGAATCCTGTATCACCAAAAATCCATGGAATATAGCATATAAAAATCAGTAAAATCTAGTGTTTCCTCGTTGGAGCTCGTTTGAACTTGGAAATGCTCTTGTTTTCCTATGGGTAACAAGTGACACCATTAATAAGGTTGTTATGGACGTCCATGAAAAATTTTGCTTATCACCAAAAAAATATTGACGCACATGAAAATCGATAAAATATGGTTATTCCTACTTTCGGGATCGTTTAAACTTGAAAATACGTTCGTTTTACCCTCGAGACAAACTGACACCATTAATAAGGTCGTAAAGGACGTCCATTAAAAATTTTGCAAAAAAATTAGGAATCCTATCACCAAAAATTCATTGACTAGCATACGAAAATTGATAAAATTAAGGTTTTCCTTCTTAGGGGTTCCTTTGCTATTGAAAATGCGCCAGTTTGTCCCTTAGGAAAATGAGACGCCATTAATAACACCATAATAGACCTCCATGAAAAGTTTCAGCCAAAAACAATTCAAGATTCTATCACAAAAAATCCATGGATTATAACACACAAAAATCGATAAAATTTAGTTTTTTCTACTTTGGGGATCGTTTGAACTTGAAAATGCGCTTGTTTTCCTCCCGAGACCAGCTGAATCCATTAATAAGGTCGTAACGGATCTCCGTGAAAAAATTCGGCAATATTTTTGGAATTTTATCATAAAAAATACATGGACTGTAAAACACGAAAATTGGAAAAATCTGATTTACCTACTTTGGAGCTCGTTTTAAATTGAAAATGTGCATGTTGTCCTCTCGGGATAAACTGCTCCATTAATTCGGTTGTAACTGACGCTCATGAAAAATTTTGGCAATTTTTTTTTCGTAATTCTACATACCAAAAATTCATGGAGTATAGCAAGCGAAATCGGTAAAAACTAGTTTTTCTTGCTTTGGGGCTCGTTTGAACATTAAAATACACATTTTTCCCTTCGGGACCAAGTGACACCATCAATAAGGTCATCATGGACGTCCCTAAAAATTTCGGCAAAAATTTCATAATCCTTTATTATCAAAAGTCTATATACATGATAATTGGTAAAATTTGTTTTTTCCTGCTTTGGGGATAGTTTGAATTTTAAAATGCGCTTGTTTGCCGTTCCCGACCAACTAATGCCATTAATAAGATTGTAATGGATGTCCATGAAAAATTTTAATAAAAAAATTCTGGAATGCTTTCACAAAAAATTTATGAAATTAAACACAAAAATCGGTAAAATATGGGTTATCCTTCTTTACGGCTCGTTTGAACTTGAAAATGCATATGTTTTCCCTCGGGACAAACTGACGTTATCAATAAGGTCGTAAATTTAAGTTTTCTCAGACCTAGTGCAAAGACAACGTCACCATCCACAGTCTGTAGGTGGGACGACGGTCCGTCGAAGTTTTATAATGCCCTAATACCTAACTAAATCGCACACAAGAAGTTGGGCTTCTCGGCTAATCCCTTTGACCCATATTCTAAACCCTTTAACTAAATTATTTTTTAAGGTAATAAGTAATATTTTGTCACAATAGTCCCAAATTAAGTTTGATTTCCAATCTCACAATTAATAAGTATATAAATATTGTCGATCCTGTTATTTTTAATTAATTTTTCTATATTATATATACCCCTAAACTATCTGAGGGTCCTACTACCCTCTTAAAATAATTGTCAAAAATGTACTTCTTGTTGTGTTTAAACTATTAAGTACACTTTTGCACTCATTATTGTATTTATGAAACTACATGAATCATTTTAGTATTGAAAAATTATTATTGATACTTTGCACAAATTTTCTTTATTTATAAAATTTTGATGCACTTGTAAAGCTATTGATACATTGTACAAGTTCCTTTAACATATTTGGTATATAAAACTGGAGCAAAACTACAATTAGACAACAAAATATATTGGACAAAAATAATTGAGGGATTTAAATTATATGGAAAGTTTAGTGAGTTATAGCACCCTTATATAGATTAGAAGTGTAAATAATAAATAAAAGTTAAATTCAAAGGGATAATGTGACATTTAGATAATTTAAAGGTATAATGAATAACTTTGTGAAAATTCAAGGGGGATTATTATGTCTTATTTCTACTTCTATTTTGTAGCTGCCTAGTACACACAGTTACTACATACGTACTATCCAAAAAACATTTAAAGAAATGAACAAGTGGTCGCTGACTCACCCCGTACACATATATTTGGTCAACATGACGTAATAAGAACAAATATGGATCTCAATTAGAAAGTACAAATACAAACAAGACTAATTTTAATTTACACTGCGCAGGATCCATTCGGGAGAACCGCTGCCTAATAAAAAAAGATAATAAATAAATTTCCACTTTGAGATATCTTATTGGAGAAGACTAATCCATTAAAGGAAAAATATTAATGATAGTGAAAAGATTTGTTATCTTTTATTATTGATATAGAAAAAAAATAATTTCAATATCATAGGTGTCATAATTTAAGACAAACAATTAAATAAAAATTCGGTTAATGGAGATTTTTTATTAGTTATAAAGTTTTTAAAATCATTCTTACTAATTAACTTTGTATTTGGTCAAACTAAGATTCATAAAATGAAACAAATATGGAAATTTTTTTACAATATGCTAGTCTTTCATATATCTTTTTTCAAATCTTGAAAAGTTTAAAAGGATTGCGCCTCCGATGTGTGTATATAAGCACATAGATACATTACTTTTCCATAAAAATTCATACTCTATATTCACATTTCACATCCATTATTATTTTCCTTCCCCCACCCCCATATAAAATCCCCTTTCTTTTCTCAAGAATTTTTGGTATATAAATCATTATTTGTAACATATGGAGATCATCTTCATCAACAACAATTTAAAGATAATCAACAACATAACATACCCTGTATATTTTCACAAGTGAATTATACGAGTGGTGGTATGTATGCATCCGTAGCACAACCTTGTGAAGGTGTGAATATTAATACAAATGGTGGAGATAAGTTTTCCGGAAAATGGAGTCTTGTACAACCAACTGATTCCTTGATGATTAAAGATCAACATCAATTTAAGAGTCGTCAAGATGTGAATACTGACACAGGTGGTGGAGTTAGGTTGTTTGCACAATGGACTGTTATAAAGCCAAGCGATTTTTTGATGAATCATAACCAACATCAGTTTCTGAATAATCAAGGTGTTAATACAGATACTGGTGGCAGAGATAGGTTGTTTGCACAGCCAAGTGTTGTAGAGCCATGTGATTTCTCGATGGCTCAATATTGGCAGCATAACCAATATCAATTTTTGAGTCATCAAGATGTTAATATTAATTCAAGTAGTGCACATGAGTTATTTCCACAACAGAATGATGTATATCCAACCAATGACTTGAATCAACATCAATATATGAGTCATCAAGGTGGTCATACTGATATATGTAGTTTAGATGAGTTATTTGCACAGTGGAGTGCATTCATTAAAGATCAACCTTATGATTAACATTAGATGATGATTCATCAAGGTGTGAATATTAATACAAGTAATGCACATGAGTTATTTCCACAACATAATGATATAGAGCCAATGGATGCCTTGATGATTAAGGAACAACATTATGATCAATATCAGCTTATGAGTTATCAAGATGTTAAAACTAACACAAATGGTGGAGATAGGTTGTTTCTACAACAAAGTGTTGTAGAGACAAGTTATTTATCAATGACCAAAGGTAGTGCACAAGAGTTATTACCACAACATAATGATACAGAACCAACAGATGCCTTGATGACTCAGGATCAACATCATGATCAATATCAATTTATAAGTTATCAAGGTGTTAATTCTGATACATATAGTGGAGATGATAGTTTCTTTACAGAATTTAATACAGAAGAGTTACAAGAATTATTGGATATTTGAGGGAGCTCAACTAGAATTTTCATGTAGACCTAATGCGACATGATTTTATGGGAAGACATATCCAACAAAATGAAACTTATTATGGAAAGGAGTATCCAACAAGATTTGTCTAGAACTTATGCTGAAGCATTTGAAGTATTACTAAATTGTAATGATTAACTTCAATTATTATTATCACGTTAAGGGCCAATTTAGCAGATAAGTTTAAATGCATCATTTTATAATAAATACAAAGAGTAAGTACAATTTTATTTCTGAATATATAGTTTCCAGATTTTTCTTAATTCTTATCCTTCATTGTAAAAGAGATATAAAGTGATTTTATTTTCTTGTACGTCCATGATTATTTGTTGTATCCCGTTAGCACTCATTATTGTATCAACGCTTATATTTATTCTTCATGAGCTTATGAATAATGCAGAATACTTCTCATTCCCAGTCTAGTCCTTTAAGTTGTCTTATGGTATCAGGGCTATAAAACCTCAGACGAGTATGAGCCCAATTTTTTGCCCTCTAATCCTAGCTGCTGCCACAAGCATAATTGGCACCCAATGCCACTGTTGTTAATGCAGATACCACAACCACTAAACATTGTCATCGTGCAATTCAACCCTGCCTTTCAATTACCCATCAAACTTGCCGGTAGCCATAACTTCACCACCTTGAAGGCATAGGTGTCGTTGCTTATGCACGGACATAACCTTTTCGGTCATATTGATGGCACAACTGTTGCTCCTCCAATCTCACTTACAAGAAACAACGAAACCATTCTCAATCCACCTTATATGAAGTGGTTTCGACAAAATCAGCTTGTCCAATATACCATCTTAGCATCAGTGGGACATTCACTTGCATCAACTATTGCAATAGTCACAATGGCACATAAAGCTTGGGAATCCATGCTCACTACCTTTGCCAATAAATCACATACAAGAATCAACTAACTCATATTACCAAATATTATTGGCCTGATAGAAGATTCAATTGCTCATGATCGGTGGAGCACCAATCACTGATGTGCAACTTAATGTGAGAATCCTTGGGCCCGATTATGACACTATCTTTGCAACCATCCGGTCACATGAAACATTGATCACCTAATGAAGAACTTTGTGAAAAACTGCTTGACTATGAGATCTTTCTTATCTATGAAGAAGTCAAACGAATAACACATATTAGTGCTCCAATTTCTCCAAGAAACAACCAAGCACCTTCAAGAAATAACATAAACTGAAAAAAGGTAAGTATGCCTCACAAGGTATCCAACGATGGAGTTTACAGAAAGGAAGAGACTCATCAAATACCCAGCAGTGGCGCTCTCGTCTAAATAGCAACCTCTCTCTTATCATTCCTGAGAACATCCGTAATGCGCACTCCACCACTAGCAACAACTCTAACGTTGTCGATCAGTTTAATCTGTGTTCCAGCAACTGATAAAGCTTGTTGGCAGCCAAAATATTCTACTTGGAAGGCCCGTACTTCTATGCCTGTGCGCGGGCACAATCTATTTGGCTATCTTGAATGATCTTCTCGAGCTTCTTCCACAACTACTACACAAAAAAATTGCGAGGTCGCATACCCAACTATAACACATTAAAATAAGTAAAATATGGGTTTTCCTGCTTTAGGGCTTGTTTTAACTTCAAAATGCGCCTATTTTTACCTCTGAACCAACTGATACCATTAATAAGGTCATAACGGACGCCTGTGAAAAACTTTGGCAAATCAAATCCAAAAGCTTGTATCATCGAAAATCCATGAACAATTAACACACGAAAATCGGTAAAATGTTATTTTTCCTACTTTAGGGGTTGTTTGAAGTTTAAAATGCATATGTTTGCCCCTCAAAACAACCTGACGCCATTAATAAGGTCATAAAGGACGTCCATTAAAAATTTCGACAAATAATCTTCTGGAATCCTATCACCAAAAATCGTTTGACTATAGCACAAAAAAATTGTTAAAATTATGTTTTCGTACTTTTGGGCTCGTTGAACTTTAAAATTCTCTCGTTTTCCCCTCGGAACCAATAAACGCCATTAATAAGGTCATATTCTACGTCCATGAAACTTTTCGGTAAAAAACAATTTCCGAATTAATGTATCACAAAAAAATCTATGGACTATAGCACATGAAAATCGGTAACATCCAATTATTCCTGGTTTGGGGCTTGTTTGAACGTGAAATTTCACATGTTTGCCCCTCGAGAATAAATTACACCATTTATAAGCTTGTATTGGATGTCCATAAGAAAACTTTCAACAAAATATCCCGAATTATATCACCAAAAATTTCCATGGAATATAGGACACAAAAATCGGTAAAATCTAGTTTCCCTGCTTTAGGCATGGTTAACCTTTAAAATGTGTTAGTTTGTCCCTCGAAACCAACTAACGTCATTAATAAGGTTGTAACGGACGTCGATGAAAAAATTTTGTAAATGAAATTATGCCTGTCTCATAAAAAATCCATGGACAAGTACACGGAAATTTTTAAAATTGGGGTTTCCTGCTTTGGGGCTCGTTTGAATTTAAAAATGCGATTCTTTCCCCCTTGAGGCCAACTGAAGCTAATAATAAGTTTGTAGGGGACGTTCATAAAATATTTCGGCAAACAAAAATTTTGGAATCCTATCACCAAAAATCGACGGACTATAGCACACGAAAAAATGTAAAATCTAATTTTTCTTGTTTTCTGGCTCGTTTGAACTTGAAAATGCAATTGTCTGAACTTGAAAATGCGATTTGAAATTTAAAATGCACCTATTTTCCCCATGACCAACTGACGCCATTAACATCGTTGTACCATCCGTCCATGGAAATGTTTCGCAAAAATAATTCAGGAATCTTCTATCAACAAAAATTCATTGACTATAAGCATAAAAAATTGGTAAAATCTGTTTTTCTTACTTCGGGGTTCGTTTACATTTGAATAAGCATGAGTTTCTCCTTAGAACCAATTGACGCCATTAATAATGTCATAACATACGTACATAAAAAAAAATTGCAATATACTTTTGGAATCTTATCACTTTAAACCCATTGACTATAGCACATGAAAATAGGTAAAATCTGGGTTTTCCAACTTTAGGGCTCATTTGAACTTGAAAATTCGCTTCTTTTCCCCTCAGGACCAATGACACCATTAATAAGGTCATACAAGTCGTCCATGAAAAATTTCAACAACAAATATTTTAAAATCCTATCACTAAAAATCCATCAACATATTAAAGGGGAAAGGGTTCCAAACCTATCTTACTAATAAGAAGAAAGGAGCGTTCATCCACTTGACTGTAAGGAGAGGGGTAATCCAATATCAAATCCTAAGAAGATTTTGGATTGAATTATTACATTATACTATTTCCCTCCAGCAGTAGAGGAGGTTCGATTCCCCTTATACGCGATATGGCAAAAAAGACTGATTCAACGAGATATGTCTTGCCTGCATTATGATTGACCTATGTTAATGTTTTGGAAAGGGGATGTTCTTCTTTTGTATTAAATAAACTCACGATATAGATTAATATATGTTCTTAACCGCAAGCATAAGTAAGATCTATTTAGAATTGGTCAGTCTCCCACGGCAGGGCTTCTCGCTTTTCATGAATGTCTCTCCTCCTCTTCTTATGTGATTTTTACGTGCCTTTTACTCTGATTTCCTATGGTTCCATATGAGACCTAACTTTTTTGGAGGGCCAGCGGGGTATCGAAGCCTCATCTCATGAATCGGTTTACCAAAATAACTGCACACGAAAATCTGTAAAATGTGATTTTTCATTTTTTGAAGCTCATTTGAACTTGAAAATGCGTATGTTTCCCCTCGGGACCAACTGATGGCATTATTAATGATGTAACAGACGCCCATGAAAACTTCCGGCAAAAATAATTACTAAATCTTTTATTACAAAAGTCCATGGAATATAGCTCAAGAAAATCAGTAAAATCTAGTTTTCTTACATTGCGACTTGTTTGAACTTGAAAATGCACCCGTTTTCCCCTCAGGACCAACTGAAGCAATTATTAAGGTCGTAACAGATGTGCATAAAAAATTTTGGAAATTTATTTTGGTAATCCTATCATAAAAAAAATACGTGGATAATAGCACGCAAAAATTGGTAAAATATGGTTTTTCCCACTTTTGGGCTTGTTTAAACTTGGAAATGCGCATTGCCTCTCGGGACAAACTGCTCTATAAATTAGGTTGTAATGGGCGTCCATGAAAAATTTTCGTAGAAAGAATTCTAGAATCCTGTATCACCAAACACAAAAGTCAGTAAAATTTTGATTTTCCTCGTTGGAGCTCGTTTGAACTTGGAAATGCATTCGTTTGCCTATGGGGAACAAGTGACACTATTAATAAGGTCATTAGAGACGTCCATGAAAAACTTTGGCCAAAAAAATTTCGGAATCATATATCACCAAAAAAATATTGACGCACATGAAAATCGATAAAATCTGGTTATTCCTACTCTGGGGATCGTTTGAAGTTGAAAATACGTTCGTTTTACCCTCGATACCAACTTACACCATTAATAAGGTCGTAAAGGACGTCCATTTAAAAATTTTGCAAAAAAATCAGGAATCCTATCACCAATAATTCGTTGACTGGCATACGAAAATTGATAAAATCTAGGTTTTCCTTCTTAGGGATTCCTTTGATATTGAAAATGTGTCAGTTTGCCCCTTAGGCAAAGTGATGCCATTAATAACACCATAATAGACCTCCATGAAAAGTTTCAGCCAAAAACAATTCAAGATTCTATCACAAAAAATCCATGGATTATAACAAATGAAAATCGTTAAAATTTGGATTTTCCTACTTTGGCGATCGTTTGAACTTGAAAATGCGTTTATTTTCCTCTCGAGACCAACTAAATTATTAATAAGGTCGTAAGGGATATCCTTGAAAATATTCGAGAATTTTTTTGGAATTCTATCGTAAAAAATACATGGACAATAACACACGAAAATTGGAAAAATATGATTTTCCTACTTTAGGGATCGTGTGAAATTGAACAGGTGCATGTTGTCCTCCCGGGATAAATTGCACCATTAATTCGGTTGTAACTGGCGCTCATGAAAATTTTTGGCAAACATTTTTTCGTAATCGTGCATACCAAAAATTAATGGAGTATTGAAAACGAAAATCGATAAAAACTAGTTTTTCTTGCTTTGGGGCTCGTTTGAACATTAAAATACACATGTTTTTCCTCGGGACTAAGTGACACCATTAATAATGTCATTATGGACGTCCATAAAAAAATTCGGCAAAAAATTTCATAATCCTTTATCATCAAAAGTCTATGGACTATAATACATGATAATTGGTAAAATTTGGTTTTTCCTTCTTTGGGGATTGTTTGAATTTTAAAACGTGCTTGTTTGTCGCTTGCGACCAACTAACGCCATAAATAAGATCATAACGGATGTCCATAAAAAAAAAAACTTATGGAATGCTTTCACAAAAAAATTATGAAATTAAACACAAAATTGGGTAAAATATGGGTTTTTCTTCTTTACGGCTCGTTTGAACTTGAAAATGCATATGTTTTTCCCTCGGGACAAACTGACATTATCAATAAGGTCGTAAATTTAATTTTTCTCAGACCTAGTGCAAAGACAACGTCACGATCCACAGTTTGTAGGTGGGATGACGGTCCGTCGAAGTTTTATAATGCACGAATACCTAGCTAAATCGCACACAACAATTTGGGCTTCTCAGCTAATTCCTTTGATCCATATTCTAAACCCTGTAACGATTCTTTTAAGGTAATACGTAATATTTTGTCACAATAGTCCCAAATTAAGTCTGGTTTCCAATCTCACAATTAATAAGTATATAAATATTGTCGGTCCTATTCTTTTTAACTTAATTTTTCTATATTATATATAACCCTAAACTATCTGAGGGTCCTACTATCCTCATAAAATAATTTTAAAAAATGTACTTCTTGTTGTGTTTAAACTATTAAGTACACTTTTGCACTCATTATTGTATTTATGAAACTACATGAATCATTTTAGTATTGAAAAATTATTATTGATAATTTGCACAAGTTTTCTTTATTTATGAAATTTTGATACACTTGTAAAGCTATTGATACATTGTACAAGTTGCTTTTACATATTTGGTATATAAAACTGGAGCAAAACTACAATTAGACAACAAAACAAATGGGACAAAAATAATTGAGGGATTTAAATTTTATGTAATACTTAAGTTTAGTGAGTAATAGCACCCTCGTATAGATTAGAAGTGTAAATAATAAATAAAACTTAAATTCAATGGGATAATATGACATTTAGATAATTTAAAGGTATAATGAATAACTTTGTGAAAATTCAAGGGGGATTATTATGCCATATTCCTACTTTTATTTTGTAGTTGTGTAGTAGTACACATAGTTACTACATACGTACTATCCAAAAAGCATTTAAAGGAATGAACAAGTGGTCGATGACTCACCCTGTATACATATCTTTGGTCAACATGACGTAATAAGAACAAATATGGATCTCAATTAGAAAGTACAAATACAAACAAGACTAATTTTAATTTACACAGCGCAGGATCCATTCGGGAGAACCGTTGCCTAATAAAGAAAGATAATAAATAAATTTCCACTTTGAAATATCTTATTTGAGAAGACTAGTCCATTAAAGGAAAAATATTAATGATAGTGAAAAGATTTGTTATCTTTTATTATTGATATAGAAAAAATTAATTTCAATATCATAAGTGTCATATTTAAGACAAAAAATTAAATAAAATCCGGTCAATGGATATGTTTTATTAGTTATAAAGTTTTTAAAATCATTCTTACTAATTAACTATGTATTTGGTCAAACTAAGATCCATAAAATAAAATAAATATGGAAAAAAATTTACAATATGCTAGTCTTTCATATATCTTTTTCAAATCTTGAAACAAAGTACAAAAGGATAGCGCCTCCGATGTGTGTATATAAGCACATAGATACATTACTTTTCCATACAAATTCATACTCTATATTCACATTTCACATCGATTATTATTTTCCTTCCCCCACCCACTCATATAAAATCCCTTTTCTTCTCACAAGTATTTTTGGTTTATACATCCTTAATTGTAACATATGGAGGGTCATTCTCATCAACAACAATTTAAAGATAATCAACAACAACATAACATACCCGGTATATTTTCAAAAGTGAATTATACGAGTGGTGGTATGTATGCATCCGTGGCACAACCTTGTGAAGGTGTGAATATTAATACAAATGGTGAAGATAAGTTGTTCGGAAAATGGAGTCTTGTACAACCAACTGATTCCTTGATGATTCACGATCAACATCAATTTAAGAGTCATCAACATGTGAATACTGACACAGGTGGGGGAGATAAAATGTTTGCACAATGGACTGTTGTAAAGCCAAGCGATTTCTTGATGAATCATAACCAACATCAGTTTATGAATCATCAAGGTGTTAATACAGATACTGGTGGCGGAGATAGGTTGTTTGCACAGCAAAGTGTTGTAGAGCCATGTGATTTCTCGATGGCTCAACATTGGAAGCATAACCAACATCAATTTTTGAGTCATCAAGATGTTAATATTAATTCAAGTAGTGCACATGTGTTATTTCCTCAACAGAATGATGTATATCCAACCAATGACTTGAATCAATATCAATATATAAGTCATCAAGGTGGTCATACTGATATATTTAGTTTAGATGAGTTATTTGCACAGTGGAGTGCACTCATTCAAGATCAACCTTATTATCAACATCAGCTGATGATTCATCAAGGTGTTAATATTAATACAAGTAATGCACATGAGTTATTTCCAAAACAGAATGATATTGAGCCAATGGATGCCTTGATGATTCAGGAACAACATTATGATCAACATCAGCTTATGAATCTTAAAGTACAGTGTTGTAGAGACAAGTTATTTGTCGATGACCCAAGGTAGTGCACAAGAGTTATTACCACAACATAATGATACATAATCATCAGATGCCTTGATGACTCAGGATCAGCATCATGATCAACATCAATTTATGAGTTATCAAGGTCTTAATTCTGATACATATAGTGGAGATGATAGTTTCTTTCAGAATTTAGTATAGAAGAGTTACAAAATTATAGGATATTTGAGGGAGCTCAACTAGAATTTTCATGTAGACCTAATGCGACATGATTCTATGGGAAGACATATCCAACGAAATGAAACTTATTATGGAAAGGCATATCCAACAAGATTTGGCTAGAACTTATGCTGAAATATTTGAAGTATTGCTACTTTGTAATGATTAAATTCAAGTATTATTATACGTTAAGGGTCAATTTAGCAAATAAGTTTAAATGCATCATTTTATAGTAAATACAAACAGTAAGTACAATATTATTTCTTGAATATATAGTTTCCAGATTTTTCTTAATTCTTAACCTTCATTGTAAAAGAGATATAACGTGATTTTATCTTCTTGTACAACCATGATTATTTGTTGTATCCCGTTAGCACTCATTATTGTATCAACGCTTATATTTATTCTTCATCAGCTTATGAATAATACAAAATACTTCTCATTCCCAGTCTAGTCGTATAAGTTATTTTTGGTATCAGGGCTATAAAACCTCACACGAGTATGACCCCAATTTTTTGCCCTCTAATCCTAGCTGCTGCCACACGCATAATTGGCACCCAATGCCACTGTTGTTAATGCAGATACCACAACCACTAACATTGTCATCGTGCAATTCAACCCTGCCTTTCAATTACCCATCAAACTTGCCGGCAGCCATAACTTCACCACCTTGAAGGCATAGGTGTCGTTGCTTATGCATTGACATAACCTTTTCGGTCATATTGATGGCACAATTGTTGCTCCTCCAATCTCACTTACAAGAAACAATGAAACCATTCTCAATCCACCTTTTATGAACTGCTTTCGACAAAATCAGCTTGTCCAATATACCATCTTAGCATCAATGGGACCTATACTTGCATCAACTATTGCAACAGTCACATTGGCACACAAAGCTTGGGAATCCATACACACTACCTTTGCCAATAAATCACATACAAGAATTCTATGTCTCCAATATCAACTAGCTCATATTACCAAATATTATTGGCCTGATAGACGATTCAATTGCTCATGATCGGTGGAGCACCAATCACTGATGTGCAACTTGATGTGAGAATCCTTGGGCCCGATTATGACACTATCTTTGCAGCCATCCGGGCACATGACTATGAGATCTTTCTTATCTATGAAGAAGCCAAACGAATAACACTAATCAGTGCTCCAATTTCTCAAAGTAACAACCAAGCACCTTCAAGAAATAACATAAACTGAAAACAGGCAAGTAATGCCTCACAAGGTATCCAACGATGGAGTTTACAGAAAGGCACTCATCAAATACCCAGCAGTGGCGCTCTCGTCTAAGTAGCAACCTCTCTCTTAACATTCCTGAGAACGTCTGGAATGCGAACTCCACCACTAGCAACAACTCTAACGTTGTCGATCAGTTTAATCTGTGTTCCAGCAAATGATAAAGCTTGTTGGCAGCCAAAATATTCTACTTGGAAGGCCCGTACTTCCATGCCTGTGCGCGGGCACAATCTGTTTGGCTATCTTTATAGATCTTCCCGAGCTTCTTCCACAACTGTTACACAAAAAAATAGCGAGGTCTCATACCCAGCTATAACATATGAACCAACTGATACCGTTAATAAGGTCATAACGGACGCCTGTGAAAAACTTTGGCAAATCAAATCCAAAAGCTTGTATCATCAAAAATACATGAACTATAACACACGAAAATCGGTAAAATGTGATTTTTCCTACTTTAGGGTTTGTTTGAAGTTGAAATTGCATCTGCTTGCCCCTCAAAATAACCTGACGCCATTAATAAGGTCATAAAGGACGGCCATGAAAAATTTCAGCAAATAATGTTCTAGAATCCTATCACCAAAAATTTATGGACTATAGCACAAAAATATTGTTAAAACTATGTTTTCCTAATTTTGGGCTCGTTTGAACTTTAAAGTGATCTCGTTTTCCCTCGGAACCAATAAAAGCCATTAAAAAGGTCATACTGGACGTCCATGAAAATTTTCGGCAAAACAATTTCCGGATTATTGTATCACAAAAAATCTATGGAGTAGCACACAAAAATCGATAAGAACCAATTATTCCTAGTTTGGAGCTCGTTTGAACTTGAAAATTCACATGTCTGCCCCTCGAAACTAAATTACGCCATTTATAAGCTTGTATTGGATATCCATAAGAAAATTGACTACAAAATATCCAGAATTATATCACCAAAAATTTCCATGAACTATAAGACACAAAAATCGGTAAAATCTGGTTTCCCTTGTTTAGGCACGGTTGACCATTAAAATGCGTTAGTTTGTCCCTCGAAACCAAATGACGTCATTAATAAGGTTGTAACGGACGTCCATGGAAAAATTTGGTAAATAAATTTCTTCCTGTCTCATAAAAAATCCATGGACTATAGTACACGAAAATTGTTAAAATTTGGATTTTCTTGCTTTGGGGCTCGTTTGAACTTGAAAATGCGATCATTTCCCCCTTGAGGCCAACTGAAGCCAATAATAAGTTTGTAGGGGACGTTCATGAAATATTTCGACAAACAAAAATTTTGGAAACCTATCACCAAAAATCAACGGACTATAGCATACGAAAATCAGTAAAATCTAATTTTTTCTGTTTTGTGCCTCGTTTGAACTTGAAAATGCGATTGTTGTCTCTTCGGGATCAATTGATGCCATTAATTATGTCATGACAACGTCCATGAAATTTTTGGCAAAATAATTCTGAAATCCTATCTCGAAAAATCCACGGACAATAGCACACGTAAATGGGTAAAATCTAGTTTTTCCTGCTTTGGAGTATGTTTGAACCGCCCCTGTAGACAAAATGAATCCATTAGTCAAATTGTAACAGACTGATGTGAGGCCAAAATACACATTTTTTATCATTATTTATCTCACATTTATTATTTATATTTGTCCGTTTTGAGCAAAAATTTTATGAATTGTGCTAAATTGCGTATTTTATTTGTAGGATTAATTTCGTTGAAAAATGAAGAAGTTTGGAGCTAAAACAAATTAAAGATGGAAGGTCAAAGAAGGAAATCAAGCAGGCAGCTTAATAGATTAAAGTGATATATATATATATATATATATATATATATATATATATATATATATATATATATATATATGGAAAGCGGCTGAAATTAAAGGAAATAGTTTTTCTTTTGCCACGTGTCAGCATCTTAAAGGGCACTTAATTTGGATGTGGCGGCATCAATTCAAGACACAGAATTAATTTACGAAAATCAATTCCTTCCGGGTTTTGATTTCCTAATATATCTTGAACTCAATTATTTTATTTAGGGTTTTTATATCTATAAATAAGGCATGAATAATTATATTTGGAGGAGGCCAAGAGCCAAGATACAAGACATAATATAAGTTTTCTTCTAGCTTTGAAACTTTGTAAGAGCCGCCGTGGAGGCCGGAGAATTGTCGTTTATTCTTTCTTCTCCTTTATTATTTATTTGTATTCGTGATTAATAAAAAGATAGTTTAGCTATTGTTCTTAATTTTTTATGATTAACACAAACATATTTATTTTAATAAATTTTGATTGTGTTTTTGAGATAATGAGTAGCTAAGCTCCACAACTAGGTTTGTGGGAACCATGAGCGATTAACAAAGTATGAATAGTAATTAAGCAATTCTCAAATAGGTTATTGCATGTATTGATAATTCTTTCGCTTAGAAGTCTTTTTAACGAGTGCACGCATTAGAACTGGCCTTTTTGCTACTTGCAGGACCAAGGAGGTAGTTAATAAGAAAAGAATTTCAACATAGATTTAGAGGAATACTATCTAATAGGCTAGTGTCGATTGGTGTGAAGTAATAACAAAGTCATACATCGATTATGATGCTTAATATGAAGTAAAGGTAAGGGTTAGTAAATTATACACATGTAGCCTGACCAAGGTACGGGGTGAAATTCTCTAGATGCCGGACCAAGGATTTAGAGATACATAACTTATCACTTTGCATGCATAACACTAGGAAAGAATTGTTATTTCTAGGATTACCGCATTATGTGCTTATGGGGAATACATTCCTAGTTATTTTTATTAATATAAATAAATACTTAGTTCAAAGCTATTGTTTTATTATTTTATTTTTATTTCAATTTAAAACCCCTCATTTTTATATAACGACTATCAAGTTAAATATTTGTTATTGATAATATTCTTCCATATTTTCTGTGGAATCGACCACGACTCATAGTTGGGTAATTATATTGCACACGATCGTTTATATTTCTTTTCAAGAAGTATATTTGAACGTTATCAAGAATGGCGCCGCTGCTGGGGAATATGACTTAGAAATTGTCTTTAGTATTTATTCTAACTTGTAGTTTTTTTTGTGGTTTCTTAGGATTAGTTTTATTTTTTTTATTATTATCATCGAGTCATCTTAGCTTATAGAAGAGTGTATGGAGGAGGAAAATTTTGTCTATATTATTGAATTTATTGTTCCAACATCCTCACCTAGGATCCAAGAAGTGCATAGTGCGATATCTGTTGTTTGGGACCTTTCTTTTTGTACTACCACTCCTTGAGCTTAATAAAAAAATTGATTCAAAATTGGTGGTGCAATTAATATCTTCAAAATGGAAGGAAAAATAGTAAAATTGATGTCGTGCCGCGACGTTAAATTAAGCGCTTATTGGGAGACAACCCAATTAGTAGTGTAACTTCTTTTTTTAATATTATTATTATTTTTTATTTTATTTTATTAGTATCACTTTTTTTCTTGTTTTTGCAGATTAGGGGAAGTCTGAGTACCCAACCAAAAAGAAAAGAAAGGAACATGTTTGAGCTTAAGTGTGGGATGAAGACCCTTGATATAAATTTAGAGAACGTGCTACTAGCTAGGCCTAAAGGCCTCAGAGAGTTTTCCTAACCATTGTTTTATATTTTATTTAATGCTTTGGGGACATAGCATCTTTTAATTGTGGGTGGAGGAATGAATTCCTAGTTTTTACTAAGTCTTTTTTTTAGGATGGGTTCTTTGGCTTTTGTTTTTGGTTCTTTTCCTGAGGATAGTTCCTTTGAACCGAGTGTCTTTTATTTATTTATTTTAGGAATAATTTTTTTTAATTATTATTTTTGGAGAGAAAAGAAAAGACCCTTTTGAGTTATGTGATACTTACTATTTGAGCCTAATTTTAAGTAGTACTTTCTTGTGAATGCTTGATTACTAGTGAAATTGCAAACCTTTTGACATCTAGGTTCATGGTTGTGACTTTTTATATAGCTTATTTTAATTTATAGTTTGTTAGGATCTTGTCTCTCTTAGAAGTGGAATTGATCCATCTCGATTGATACTTGTGCCGTGTGTGGTTAGATTTTGTTTATTCCATGTTTTGCATCTTAGTCTAGAACTTGCCCTGCATGTTATTGAAGCGAAATAAAAAAGTGTTGCCTTGTTTAGGAGATGATAATAGGCATTCTTTGATTTGTTTTATAAATTTTAGCATTTTCAGATATTTTATCACTAGTTAGCCCTTTTGAGCTTGTATCATTTTGTTGGTAGCCATATTTTGCCCTTGATTGTTTTGTTGAATCCCTAGTTTTTGCACCTTGATTCCTTGAGCATCATAGCATAGACTTATTTTAATCATCAATTCTGAGAAAAAGGGATGATTGAGTGAAAAGGTAATCAATGATAGCTACAAAGTGCTTAAAATCCCTCTTTGAAAGAATGTGACATGAAAAAAAAGAGATTGGAATGTGACATAAAAAAAAGTTACCTTGATGATGACCTGGTCCTTCCAAGGACTTCGTGCACCTTAACCCAAGTTGAGGGTTGCTATTGTGAAGGGAAAAAAAGAAAAAAAAACTTTCTTGAGATGATGAGAATTACTTGTGAAATAATTGTTGAAGATAGGGCTGAAAATAAAGAGAAGAAAATATGAGTGATGAAGTCTAAAATTGCAAAGTTCTTAAGGAAGTGGAAGTCACTATTATATAGTTTTCCTACCCATCCCTTAGCCTACATTACGACCCGTTAAAGTCCTATTTGATTCTATTCAAGCATGCTTAATTAGTGGAGATGTACATTATGGACAAGCATATGATTCTTTGTGCATACATGTGAATTTTATTTGAGAGTGTGATAGTTGTTCTTGATATGAAGTCCTTAATTTATTCAATCTTTTTAATTGAGTGTGTGAACTATTTCTTTTTGTAAGGGCACTTGTTTCATGGATAGATAGGTGATTATTAACTTTCTTTGATGAGAGTAGATGAGCAAGCATAAATGTGATGAGTTCAAAATCCTTCTTTGGAGTTAGGAGGTTAGAGGTTTGTTGTTTATTTGAATGTCTTGAATAATGATTGAGAAGTCTACTTGATATTTTGAAATTGGCATATGACCTAATAGTTTGTATTAATAAAAGTGATGACATTGCTAGTATGATTTTTTTTGTAAAGATGAACTTTAATGTTTGCTCGAGGACGAGCAAAAGTTTTAAGTGTGGGGTGTTTATGTGAGGCCAAAATACACATTTTTTTATCATTATTTACCTCACATTTATTATTTATATTTGTCCGTTTTGAGCATAAATTTTATGAAATGTGCTAAATTGCTTATTTTATTTTTAGGATTAATTTGGTGGGAAAATGAAGAAGTTTGGAGCTAAAACGAATTAAAGATGGAAGGTTAAAGAAGGAAATCAAGCAGGCAGCTTAATAGATAAAAGTGAATAAAATAATATATTTATATATACATACATATATATATATATATATATTTATATATACATACATATATATATATATATATATATTTATATATACATACATATATATATATATATATTTATATATACATATATATATATATATATATATATATTTATATATACATACATATATATATATATTTATATATACATACATATATATATATATATTTATATATACATACATATATATATATATATATATTTATGTATACATACATATACATACATATATATATATATATATATATATATATATATATATATATTTATGTATACATACATATATATATATATATACATACATACACATACATATACATACATATATATATATATACATACATATATATATATATATATATATATATATATATATATATATATATATATATATATATGGAAAGCGGCTGAAATGAAAGGAAAGAGTTTTTCTTTTGCCACGTGTCAGCATCTTAAAGGGAACTTAATTTCGATGTGGAGGCATCAATTCAAGACACAGAATTAATTTACGAAAATGATTTCCTTCTGGGTTTGATTTCCTAATATGTCTTGAACTCAATTATTTTATTTAGGGTTTTTATATCTATAAATAAGGGATGAAAAATTATATTTGGAAGAGGCCAAGAACCAAGATACAAGACATAATATAAATTTTCTTCTAGCTTTGGATCTTTGTAAGAGTCGTCATGGAGGCCGGAGAATTGTGATTTATTATTTCTTCTCCTTTATTATTTATTTGTATTCGTGATTAATAAAAAGATAGTTTAGCTATTGTTCTTAACTTTTCATGATTAACACAAACATATTTATTTGAATAAATTTTGAATGTGTTTTTGAGATAATGAGTAGCTAAGCTCCACAACTAGGTTTGTGGGAACCATGAGCGATTAACAAAGTATGAATAGTAATTAAGCAATTCTCAAATAGCTTATTGCATGTATTGATAATTTTTTCGCTTAGAAGTCTTTTTAACGAGTGCACGCGTTAGAAATCGCCTTGTTGCTACTTGCTGGACCAAGGAGGTAGTTAATAAGAAAAGAATTATCAACATATATTTAGGGGGATACTATCTAATAGGCTGGTGTCAATTGGTGCGAAGTAATAACTAAGACATACATCGATTATGATGCTTAATATGAAGTAAAGGTAAGAGTTAGTAAATTATACACACGTAGCCGGACCAAGGTACGGGTGAAATTCTCTAGATGCCGGACCAAGGATTTAGAGATACATAACTTATCACTTTGCATGCATAACACTAGGGAAGAATTGCTATTACTAGGATTACCACGTTATGAGCTTATGGGGAACACATTCCTAGTTATTTTTATTAATTTGGATATAAATAAATACTTAGTTCTAAGCTATTTTTTATTGTTTTTATTTTTATTTCAATTTAAAACCCCCATTTTTATATAATGACTATCAAGTTAAATATTTGCTATTCATAATATTCTTCCATATTCTCTGTGGGATCGACCCCGACTCATAGTTAGGTAATTATATTGCACACGATCGTTTATATTTCTTTTCAAGAAGTATATTTGAACATTATCACAGACGTCCATGAATAATTTTAGTAAGAAAAAATTTGAAATCCTGTATCACTGACACTAAAATTGGTAAAATCTGGCTTCTTGCTTTAGAGCTTGTTTGAACATTAAAATGCGTCTCTTTTCCCCTCGAGACCAATTAAAGCCATTAATAAGGTTATAACGGATGTACATAAAAAAATTAACAAAAGAAATATGGAATCCTGTATCACCAAAAATCAATGGCAGCACATGAAAATTGGTAAGGCTCGTTTAAACTTGAAAATGCGTTCATTTTCCTCTCCATACTAACTGAAGCCATTAATAAGGTCGTAATATACGTCCATGAAAAATTTCAATAAGAAACTTATTGAATTCTATCACCAAAAATCCATAGATTATAGCACATGAAAATCGATAAAATCTAAGTTTTTCAACTTTGGGGATCGTTTGAATTTTTAAATGTGTCTGTTTGTCCCTCGTGACCAATAGAAGCTATATATATTGTTATAAAGGACGTCCATACAACATTCCAACAAAAAAAATTCTGAATCCTCTATCACCAAAAATCCATAGACTATATAGCACATGAAAATCGGTAAAATTATTTTTTTCTGACTTTTTTCTCATTTGAAATTTAAAATGCACCTAATTTCCCCCATGACCAACTTACGCTATTAACATGGTCGTAGCAGACGTCCATGGAAATGTTTGGCAAAAATAATTCAGGAATCTTCTATCAACAAAAATTCATTGACTATAAGCATAAAAAATTGGTAAAATCTGGTTTTTCTTACTTCGGGGTTCATTTACATTTGAAAAAGCATGGTTTTCTCCTCAGAACCAATTGACTCCATTAATAATGTCATAACAGACGTCCATAAAAAAATTGCAATATGTTTTTGGAATCTTATCACTTTAAACCCATTGACTATAGCACATGAAAATAGCTAAAAATCTGGTTTTTCAAACTTTATGGCTCATTTGAATTTCAAAATCCGAATGTTTTCCCCTCAGGACCAATGACACCATTAATAAGGTCATACCAGACGTTCATGAAAAATTTCAACAAAAAAAGTTCAAAATCCTATCACTAAAAATCCATCAACATATTAAAAGGGGAAAAGGGTTCCAAACCTATCTGACTAATAAGAAGAAAGGAGCGTTCATCAACTTGACTGTAAGGAGAGCGGTAAGCCAATATAACCTCCTAAGAAGATGTTGGATTTAATTATTACATTATACAATTTCCCTCCAGCAGTAGAGGAGGTTCGATTCCCCTTATACGTGATATGGAAAAAATGACTGATTCAACGAGATATGCCTTGCCTGCATTATGATTGACCTATGTTAATTTTTTGTGAAGGGGATGTTCTTTTTTTAGCAAATAAACTCACGATGCAGATTAATATATGTTCTTAACCGCAAGCATAAGTAAGATCTATTCATAATTGGTCAGTCTCCCACGACAGGGTTTCTCGCTTTTCATGAATGTATCTCTTCCTCTTCTTATGTGATTTTTACCTACCTTTTACTCTGCTTGCCTATGGATCCATATGAGCCCTAACCTTTGTGTAGGGACAGCGGGGCATCGGAGCCTCAGCTCATGCATCGGTATACCGAAATAGCTGCACACGAAAATCTGTAAAATATGATTTTTCATCTTTTGAAGCTCATTTGAAGTTGAAAATGTGTATGTGTCCCCTCGAGAACAACTAATGGCATTATTAATGATGTAACAGACGCCCATGAAAACTTACGGCGTAAATAATTAGTGAACCTTTTATTACAAAAGTCCATGGAATATAGCTCAAGAAAATCAGTGAAATCTAGTTTTCTTGCATTGCGACTTGTTTGAACTTCAAAAATGCAATCGTTTTCCCCTCAAGACCAACTGAAGCAATTATTAAGGTCGTAACTGATGTACATAAAAAAATTTGGAATTTTTTTTTGGTAATCCTATCATAAAAAATACGTTGATAATAGCACACGAAAATTGGTAAAACATGGTTTTTCCCGCTTTGGGGCTTGTTTAAACTTAAAAATGCGCATGTTTGCCTCTCGGGACAAACTGCTCAATAAATTAGGTTGTAATGGGCGTCCATGAAAAATTTTCGTAGAAAGAATTCTAGAATCTTGTATCACCAAAAATCCATGGAATATAGCACACAAAAATCAATAAAATCTGGTTTTTCCTCGTTCGAGCTCGTATGAACTTGGAAATGCGCTCGCTTGCCTATGGGGAACAAGTGACACCATTAATAAGGTCGTTAAAGACGTCCATGAAAATGTTTGGAAAAACAATTACGGAATCATATTTCACCAAAAAAAAATTGACGCACATGAAAATCGACAAAATCTGGTTATTCCTACTTTGGGGATCGTTTGAACTTGAAAATACGTTTGTTTTACCCTCGATACCAACTGACACCATTAATAAGGTCGTAAAGGACGTCCATTTAAAAATTTTGCAAAAAAAATCAGGAATCCTATCACCAAAAATTCATTGACTAGCATACGAAAATTGATAAAATCTAGGTTTTCCTTCTTAGGGGTTCCTTTGATATTGAAAATGCGTTAGTTTTCCCCTTAGGACGAAGTGACACCATTAATAACACCATAATAGACATCCATGAAAAGTTTCAGCCAGAAACAATTCAAGATTCTATCACAAAAAATCCATGGATTATAACACACTAAAATCGTAAAAATTTTGTTTTTACTACTTTGGGGATCGTTTGAACTTGAAAATGCGCTTGTTTTCCTCTCGAGACCAACTGAATCCATTAATAAGGTCGTAACGGATATCCGTGAAATTCGGCAATTTTTTTTGGAATTCTATCATAAAAAAATACATGGACAATAACAAACGAAAATTGGAAATATCTGATTTTCCTACTTTGGGGCTCGTTTTAAATTGAAATGTGCATGTTGTCCTCTCGGGATAAAATGCACCATTAATTCGGTTGTAACTGACGCTCATGAAAATTTTTGGCAAAAATATTTTCGTAATCCTGATACAAAAAATTCATGGAGTTAAAGAAAGCGAAAATCGGAAAAAAAATTGTTTTTCCTGCTTTGGGGCTCGTTTGAACATTAAAATACACATGTTTTCCCCTCGGAACCAAGTGACACCATTAATAAGGTCATTATGGACGTCCATAAAAAATTTTGGCAAAAAAATTCATAATCCTTTATCATCAAAAAACTTTGGACTATAATACATGATAATTGGTAAAATTAGATTTTTCCCATTTTGGGGATTGTTTGAATTTTAAAATGCACTTGTTTGTCGCTCGCGACCAACTAACGCCATTAATAAGATCGTAAAGGATGTCCATGAAAAATTTTAATAAAAAAATTCTTGAATGCTTTCACAAAAAAATTATGAAATTAAACACAAAAATCGGTAAAATATGGTTTTCCTTCTTTACGGGTCGTTTGAACTTGAAAATGCATATGTTTTTCCCTCGGGACAAACTGATGTTATCAATAAGGTCGTAAATTTAAGTTTTCTCAGACCTAGTGAAAAGACAATGTCACCATTCACAGTCTGTAGGCGGGACGACGGTCCGTCGAAGTTTTATAATTCCCTAATACCAAGATAAATCGCACAACACTTTGGACTTCTCAGCTAATTCCTTTGACCTATATTCTAAACCCTTTAACAAAATTATTTTTAAGGTAATAAGTAATATTTTGTCACAATAGTCCCAAATTAAGTTTGATTTCCAATCTCACAATTAATAAGTATATAAATATTATCGATCCTATTATTTTTAACTTAATTTTTCTATATTATATATACCCCTAAACTATCTGAGGGTCCTACTACCCTCTTAAAATAATCGTCAAAAATGTACTTCTTGTTGTGTTTGAACTATTAAGTATACTTTTGCACTCATTATTGTATTTATGAAACTACATGAATCATTTTAGTATTGAAAAATTATTATTGATAATTTGCACAGGTTTTCTTTATTTATGAATTTTGATGCACTTGTAAAGCTATTGATACATTGTACAAGTTCCTTTAACATATTTGGTATATAAAACTGGAGAAAAACTACAATTAGACAACAAAACAAATTGGACAAAAATAATTGAGGGATTTAAATTATATGGAATACTTAAGTTTAGTGAGTTATAGCACCCTCATATAGATTAGAAGTGTAAATAATAAATAAAACTTAAATTCAATGGGATAATATGACATTTAGATAATTTAAAGGTATAATGAATAACTTTGTGAAAATTCAAGGGGGATTATTATGCCTTATTCCTACTTTTATTTTGTTGCTGCGTAGTAGTACACACAGTTACTACATACGTACTATCCAAAAAGCATTTAAAGGAATGAACAAGTTGTCGCGGACTCACCCCGTACACATATCTTTGGTCAACATGACGTAATAAGAACAAATATGGATCTCAACTAGAAAGTACAAATATAAACAAGACTAATATAAATTTACACTGCGCAGGATCCATTGGGAGAACCGCGGCCTAATAAAGAAAGATAATAAATAAATTTCCCCTTTGAAATATCTTATTGGAAGACTAATCCATTAAAGGAAAAATATTAATGATAGTGAAAAGATTTGTTATCTTTTATTATTGATATAGAAAAAAAATTAATTTCAATATCATAGGTGTAATATTTTAAGACAAAAAATTAAATAAAAATTCGGTCAATGGATATTTTTATTAGTTATAAAGTTTTTAAAATCATTCTTACTAATTAACTTTGTATTTGGTCAAACTAAGATCCATAAATGAAACAAATATGGAAAAAATTTACAATATGCTAGTCTTTTCATATATCTTTTTTCAAATCTTGAAACAAAGTACAAAAGGATAGCGCCTCCGATGTGTGTATATAAGCACATAGATACATTACTTTTCATACAAATTCATACTCTATATTCACATTTCACATCGATTATTATTTTCCTTCCCCACCCCCTCATATAAAATCCCCTTTCTTCTCTCAAGTATTTTTGGTTTATAAATCCTTATTTGTAACATATGGGGTCATCTTCATCAACAACAATTTAAAGATAATCAACAACAACATAACATACCCGGTAATTTTCACAAGTGAATTATACGAGTGGGGTATGTATGCATCCGTAGCACAACCTTGTGAAGGTGGAATATTAATACAAATGGTGGAGATAAGTGTTTGGAAAATGGAGTCTTGTACAACCAACTGATTCCTTGATGATTCAAGATCAACATCAATTTAAGAGTCATCAAGATGTGAATACTGACACAGGTGGTGGAGATAAGTTGTTTGCACAATGGAAAGTTGTAAAGCAAAGCGATTTCTTGATGAATCATAACCTACATAAGTTTATGAATAATCAAGGTGTTAATACAGATACTGGTGGCGGAGATAGGTTGTTTGCACAACAAAGTGTTGTACAGCCATGTGATTTCTCGTTGGCTCAATATTGACATCATAACCAATATCAATTTTTGAGTCATCAGGATGTTAATATTAATTCAAGTAGTGCACATGAGTTATTTCCACAACAGAATGATGTATATCCAGCCAATGACTTGAATCAACATCAATATATGAGTCATCAAGGTGGTCTTACTGATATAGGTAGCTTAGATGAGTTATTTGCACAGTGGAGTGCATTCATTCAAGATCAACCTTATGATCAACATCATCTAATGATTCATCAAGGTGTTAATATTAATACAAGTAATGCACATGAGTTATTTCCACAACAGAATGATATAGAGCCAATGGATGCCTTGATGATTCAGGAACAACATTATGATCAACATCAGCTTATGAGTCTTCAAGGTATTAAAACTAACACAAATGGTGGAGATAGGTTGTTTCCACAACAAAGTGTTGTAGAGACAAGTTATTTATCGATGACCCAAGGTAGTGATCAAGAGTTATTACAACAACGAAATGATACAGAAACATCAGAAGCCTTGATGACTCAGGATCAACATCATGATCAACATTAATTTATGAGTTATCAAGGTGTTAATTCTGATACATATAGTGGAGATGATAGTTTCTTTTCAGAATTTAGTATAGAAGAGTTACAAGAATTATTGGATATTTGAGGGAGCTCACCTAGAATTTTCATGTAGACCTAATGTGACATGATTTTGTGGGAAGACATATCCAACAAAATGAAACTTATTATGGAAAGGAATATCCATTAAGATTTGGCTAGAACTTATGCCGAAGCATTTGAAGTATTACTACTTTGTAATGATTAACTTCAAGTATTATTATCACGTTAAGGACGAATTTAGCAGATAAGTTTAAATGCATCATTTTATAAATACAAACAAGTAAGTACAATATTATTTCTGAATATAGTTTCCAGATTTTTCTTAATTCTTAACCTTCATTGTAAAGAGATATAAGTGATTTTATCTTCTCGTACAACCATGATTATTTGTTGTATCCGTTAGCACTCATTATTGTATCAACGCTTATATTTATTCTTCATCAGCTTATGAATAATGCAAAATACTTCTCATTCCCAGTCTAGTCGTATAAGTTGTTTTATGGTATCAGGGCTATAAAACCTCACACGAGTATGATCCCAATTTTTTGCCCTCTAATCCTAGCTGCTGCCACACGCATAATTGGCACCCAATGCCACTGTTGTTAATGCAGATACCACAACCACTAACATTGTCATCGTGCAATTCAACCCTGCCTTTCAATTGCCCATCAAACTTGCGGCAGCCAAACTTCACCACCTGGAAGGCATAGGTGTCGTTGCTTATGCACTGACATAACCTTTTCGGTATATTGATGGCACAACTGTTGATCCTCCAATATCACTTACAAGAAACAATGAAACCACTCTCAATCCACCATATATGAACTGGTTTCGACAAAATCAGCTTGTCCAAAATACCATCTTAGAATCAGTGGGTCCTACACTTGCATCAACTATTGCAACAGTCACATTGGCACACAAAGAATGGGAATCCCTGCACACTACCTTTGCCAATAAATCACATACAAGAATTAACTGTTTCCAAGATTAACTAGCTCATATTACCAAAATTATTAGCCTGATAGAAGATTCAATTTCTCATGATCGGTGGAGCACCAATCACTGATGTGCAACTTAATGTGAGAATCCTTGGGCCCAATTATGAAACTATCTTTGCAGCCATCCGGTCACATGAAACATTGATCACCTAATGAAGAACTTTATGAAAAACTGCTTGACTATGAGATCTTTCTTATCTATGAAGAAGCCAAACGAACAGCACTAATTAGTGCTCCAATTGCTCAAAGAAACAACCAAGCACCTTCAAGAAATAACATAAAGTGAAAACAGGCAAGTAATGCCTCCAAAGGTATCCAACGATTGAGTTTACAGAAAGGCAGAGATTCATCAAATACCCAGCGCGCACTCGTCGAAATAGCAACCTCTCTCTTAACATTCCCGAGAACGTTCGGAATGCGAACTCCACCACTAGCAACAACTCTAATGTTGTCGAGCAGTTTAATCTGTGTTCCAGCAACTGATAAAGCTTGTTGGCAGCCAAAATATTCTACTTGGAAGGCCCGTACTTCCATGTCGTGCGCGGGCACAATCTGTTTGGCTATCTTGATCAGATTTTTCTGACTTTTTTCTCATTTGAAATTTAAAATGCACCAATTTTCCATTAACATGGTCAAACCGGACGTCCATGGAAATGTTTGGCAAAAATATTTCAGGAATCTTCTATCAACAAAAATTCATTGACTATAAGCATAAAAAATTAATAAAATCTGATTTTTCTTACTTCGGGATTCGTTTACATTTGAAAAAGCATGGTTTTCTCCTCAGAACCAATTGACGCCATTAATAATGTCATAACAGACGTCCATACAAAACGTCCATACAAAACTTTTGCAATATTTTTATGGAATCTTATCACTTTAAACCCATTGACTATAGCACTTGAAAATAGCTAAAATCTGGTTTTTCCAACTTTAGGGCTCATTTGAACTTGAAAATCCGCATGTTTTCCCCTCAGGACCAATGACACCATTAATAAGGTCATACCAGACGTCCATGAAAAATTTCAACAGAAAAATTTCAAAATCCTATCACAAAATTCATCAACATATTAAAAGGGGGAAAGAGTTCCAAACCTATCTGACTAATAAGAAGAAAGGAGCGTTCATCAACTTGACTGTAAGGAGAGGGGTAAGCCAATATAACCTCCTAAGAAGATGTTGGATTGAGTTATTACATTATAAAATTTCCCTCCAGCAGTAGAGGATGTTCGATTCCCCTTATACGTGATATGGCAAAAAAGACTGATTCAACGGGATATGCCTTGCCTGCATTATGATTAACCTATGTTAATGTTTTTGAAGGGGATGTTCTTATTTTGTAGCAAATAAACTGACGATGCAAATTAATATATGTTCATACCCGCAAGCATAAGTAAGATCTAGTCATAATTGGTCAGTCTCCCACGAAAGGATTTCTCGCTTTCCATGAATGTATATCCTCCGCTTCTTATGTGATTTTTACGTGCCTTTTACTCTGCTTGCCTATGGATCCATATAAGCCCTAACTTTTGTGGAGGGCCAGCGGGGCATCGGAGCCTCAGCTAATGCATCGGTTTAACGAAATAGCTGCACACGAAAATCTATAAAATGTGATTTTTCATCTTTTGAAGCTCATTTGAAGTTGAAAATGTGTATGTGTCCCCTCGGGACCAACTGATGGCATTGTTAATGATGTAACAGACGCCCATGAAAACTTACGACGTAAATAATTAGTGAACCTTTTATTACAAAAGTCCATGGAATATAGCTCAAGAAAATCAGTGAAATCTAGTTTTCTTGCATTGCGAATTGTTTGAACTTCAAAAATGCAATCATTTTCCCCTCAAGACCAACTGAAGCAATTATTAAGGTCGTAACTGATGTACATAAAAAAATTGGAATTTTTTTGGTAATCCTATCATAAAAAATATGTTGATAATAGCACACTAAAATTGGTAAAACATGGTTTTTCCCGCTTTGGGGCTTGTTTAAACTTGAAAATGCGCATGTTTGCCTCTCGGGACAAACTGCTCAATAAATTAGGTTGTAATGGGCGTCCATGAAAAATTTTCGTAGACAGAATTCTAGAATCTTGTATCACCAAAAATCCATGGAATATAGCACACAGAAATCAATAAAATCTGGTTTTTCCTCGTTGGAGCTCGTTTGAACTTGGAAATGCGCTCGCTTGCCTATGGGGAATAAGTGACACCATTAATAAGGTCGTTACGGACGTCCATGAAAATGTTTGGAAAAAAAAAATTACGGAATCATATATCACCAAAAAAAAATTGACGCACATGAAAATCGACAAAATCTGGTTATTCCTACTTTGGGGATCGTTTGAACTTGAAAATACGTTTGTTTTACCCTCGATACCAACTGACACCATTAATAAGGTCATAAAGGACGTCCATTTAAAAATTTTACAAAGAAAATCAGGAATCCTATCACCAAAAATTCATTGACTAGCATACGAAAATTTATAAAATCTAGGTTTTCCTTCTTAGGGGTTCCTTTGATATTGAAAATGCGTTAGTTTTCCCCTTAGGACGAAGTGACGCCATTACTAACACCATAATAGACCTCCATGAAAAGTTTCAGCCAAAAACAATTCAAGATTCTATCACAAAAAATCCATGATTATAACTCACTAAAATCGTAAAAATTTTGTTTTTACTACATTGGGGATCGTTTGAACTTGAAAATGCGCTTGTTTTCCTCTCGAGACCAACTGAATCCATTAATAAGTTCATAACGGATATCCGTGAAATTCGGCAATTTTTTTTGGAATTCTATCATAAAAAAATACATGGACAATAACAAACGAAAATTGGAAAAATCTGATTTTCCTACTTTGGGGCTCGTTTTAAATTGAAACTGTGCATGTTGTCATCTCGGGATAAAATGCACCATTAATTCGGTTGTAACTGAAGCTCATGAAACATTTTGGCAAAAATATTTTCGTAATCCTGCATACAAAAAATTCATGGAGTTAAAGAAAACGAAAATCGGAAAAAAATTTGGTTTTCCTGCTTTGGGGCTCGTTTGAACATTAAAATACATAAGTTTTCCCCTCGGGACCAAGTGACACCATTAATAAGGTCATATGGACGTCCATAAAAAATTTCGGCAAAAAAATTCATAATCCTTTATCATCAAAAGACTTTGGACTATAATACATGATAATTGGTAAAATTAGATTTTTCCCATTTTGGGGATTTTTTGAATTTTAAAATGCACTTGTTTGTCGCTCGCGACCAACTAACGCCATTAATAAGATCATAAAGGATGTCTATGAAAAATTTTAATAAAAAAATTCTTGAATGCTTTCACAAAAAATTTATGAAATTAAACACAAAATCGGTAAAATATGGGTTTTCCTTCTTTACGGGTCGTTTGAACTTGAAAATGCATATGTTTTTCCCACTAGACAAACTGAAATTATCAATAAGGTCGTAAATTTAAGTTTTCTCAGACCTAGTGCAAAGACAACGTTACCATTCACAGTCTGTAGGCGGGGCGACGGTCCGTCGAAGTTTTATAATTCCCTAATACCTAGATAAATCGCACACAACAATTTGGACTTCTCAGCTAATTCCTTTGACCCATATTCTAAACCCTTTAACAAAATTATTTTTTAAGGTAATAAGTAATATTTTGTCACAATAGTCCCAAATTAAGTTTGGTTTCCAATCTCACAATTAATAAGTATATAAATATTGTCGGTCCTATTATTTTTAACTTAATGTTTCTATATTATATATACCCCTAAACTATCTGAGGGTCCTACTACCCTCTTAAAATAATTGTAAAAAATGTACTTCTTGTTGTGTTTAAACTATTAAGTACACTTTTGCACTCATTATTGTATTTATGAAACTACATGAATCATTTTAGTATTGAAAAACTATTATTGATAATTTGCACAAGTTTTCTTAATTTATAAAATTTTGATGCACTTGTAAAGCTATTGATACATTGTACAAGTTCCTTTAACATATTTGGTATATAAAACTTGAGCAAAACTACAATTAGACAACAAAACAAATTGGACAAAAACAATTGAGGGATTTAAATTATATGGAATACTTAAGTTTAGTGAGTTATAGCACCCTCATATCGATTAGAAGTGTAAATAATAAGTAAAACTTAAATTCAAATTGATAATATGATATTTAGATAATTTAAAGGTATAATGAATAACTTTGTGAAAATTCAAGGGGGATTATTATGCCTTATTCCTACTTTTATTTTATAGTTGCGTAGTAGTACACACAGTTACTACATACGTACTATCCAAAAAGCATTTAAAGGAATGAACAAGTTGTCGCGGACTCACCCTGTACACATATCTTTGGTCAACATGACGTAATAAGAACAAATATGGATCTCAACTAGAAAGTACAAATACAAACAAGACTAATATAAATTTACACTGCGCAGGATCCATTTGGGAGAACCGCGGCCTAATAAAGAAAGATAATAAATAAATTTCCCCTTTGAAATATCTTATTGGAGAAGACTAATCCATTAAAGGAAAAATATTAATGATAGTGAAAAGATTTGTTATCTTTTACTATTGATATAGAAAAAAAATTAATTTCAATATCATATGTGTAATATTTTAAGACAAAAAAATAAATAAAAATATGGTCAATGGATATTTTTAATTAGTTATAATGTTTTTAAAATCATTCTTACTAATTAACTTTGTATTTTGTCAAACTAAGATCCATAAAGTGAAACAAATATGGAAACAATTTACAATATGCTAGTCTTTCATATATCTTTTTTCAAATCTTGAAACAAAGTACAAAAGGATAGCGCCTCCGATGTGTGTAAATAAGCACATAGATACATTACTTTTTCATACAAATTCATACTCTATATTCACATTTCACATCGATTATTATTTTCCTTCCCCCACCCCCTCATATAAAATCCCCTTTTTTCTCTCAAGTATTTTTGGTTTATAAATCCTTATTTGTAACATATAGAGGGTCATCTTCATCAACAACAATTTAAAGATAATCAACAACAACATAACATACCCGGTATATTTTCACAAGTGAATTATACGAGTGGTGGTATGTATGCATCCGTAGCACAACCTTGTGAAGGTGGGAATATTAATACAAATGGCGGAGATAAGTTGTCCGGAAAATGGAGTCTTGAACAACCAACTAGTTCCTTGATGATTCAAGATTAACATCAATTTAAGAGTCATCAAGATGTGAATACTGACACAGGTGGTGGAGATAAGTTATTTGCACAATGGAATGTTGTAAAGCCAAGCGATTTCTTGATGAATCATAACCAACATCAGTTTATGAATAATCAAGGTGTTAATACAGATACTGGTGGCGGAGATAGATTGTTTGCACATTAAAGTGTTGTAGAGCCATGTGATTTCTTGATGGCTCAATATTGGCAGCATAACCAACATCAATTTTTGAGTCATCAAGATGTAAAAATTAATTCAAGTAGTGCACATGAGTTATTTCCACAACAGAATGATGTATATCCAACCGATGACTTGAATCAACATCAATCTATGAGTCATCAACGTGGTCATACTTATATATGTAGTTTAGATGAGTTATTTGCACAGTGGAGTGCATTCATTCAAGATCAACCTTATGATCAACATCAGCTGATGATTCATCAAGGTGTTAATATTAATACAAGTAATGCACATGAGTTATTTCCACAACAGAATGATATAGAGCCAATGTGCCTTGATGATTCAGGAACAAAATTCTGATCAACATCAGCTTATGAGTCATCAAGGTGTTAAAACTAACACAAATGGTGGAGATAGGTTGTTTCCACAACAAAGTGTTGTAGAGACAAGTTATGTATCGATAACCCAAGGTAGTGCGCAAAAGTTATTACCACAACAAAATGATACAGAAACATCAGATGCCTTGATGACTCAGGATCAGCATCATGATCAACATCAATTTATGAGTTATCAAGGTGTTAATTCTGATACATAGAGTGGAGATGATAGTTTCTTTTCAGAATTTAGTATAGAAGAGTTACAAGAATTATTGGATATTTGAGGGAGCTCACCTAGAATTTTCATGTAGACCTAATGCGACATGATTTTATGGGAAGACATATCCAACAAAATAAAACTTATTATGGAAAGGCATATCCAACAATATTTGGCTAGAACTTATGCTCAAGCATTTGAATTTTTAATACTTTGTAATGATTTACTTCAAGTATTATTATCACGTTAAGGGCCAATTTAGCACATAAGTTTAAATGCATCATTTTATAATAAATACAAACAGTAAGTACAATATTATTTCTGAATATATAGTTTCCAGATTTTTCTAATTCTTAACCTTCATTGTAAAAGATATATAACATGATTTTATCTTCTTGTACAACCATGATTGTTGTATTTCGTTAGCACTCATTATTGTATCAATACATATATTTATTCTTCATTAGCTTATGAATAATGAAGAATGCTTCTCATTCCCATTCTAGTCGTATAAGTTGTTTTATGGTATCAGGGCTATAAAACCTTACACGAGTATGATTCCAATTTTTTCCCTTCTAATCCTAGCTGCTGCCACACACATAATTGGAACCCAATGGCACTGTTGTTAATGCAGATACCACAACCACTAACATTGTCATCGTGCAATTCAACCCTGCCTTTCAATTGCCCATCAAACTTGCCGGCAGCCGTAACTTCACCACCTGGAAGGCATAGGTGCCTTTGCTTATGCACGGACATAACCTTTTCGGTTATATTGATGGCACAACTGTTGATCCTCCAATATCACTTACAAGAAACAATGAAACCACTCTCAATCCACCATATATGAACTGGTTTCGACAAAATCAGCTTGTCCAAAATACCATCTTAGAATCAGTGGGACCTACACTTGCATCAACTATTTCAACAGTCACATTGGCACACAAAGCTTGGGAATCCCTGCACACTACCTTTGCCAATAAATCACATACAAGAATTATCTGTCCAAGATCAACTATTCATATTACCAAAGATTATTAGCCTGATAGAGATTCAATTGCTCATGATCGGTGGAGCACCAATCACTGATGTGCAACTTAATGTGAGAATCCTTGGCCCGATTATGAAACTATCTTTGCAGCCATCTGTCACATGAAACATTTATCACCTAATGAAGAACTTTATGAAAAACTGCTTGACTATGAGATCTTTCTTATCTATGAAGAAGCCAATTGGACAACACTAATTAGTGCTCCAATTGCTTAAACAAAAACCAATAATTTTCAAAATAACATAAACTAAAAACATGCAAGTAATGCCTCACAAGGTATCCAATGATGGAGTTTACTGAAAGGGAGAGACTCATCAAATACCCAGCAATGGCGCAGTCGTCGAAATAGCAACCTCTCTCTTAACATTCTCTTAGAACGTCCGAAATGCAAACTCCACCACTAGCAACAACTCTAATGTTTTCGATCAGTTTAATCAGTGTTCCAGCAACTGATAAAGCTTGTTGGAAGCCATAATATTCTACTTGGAAGGCCCATACATCCATGCTCGTGCGCGGGCACAATCTGTTTGGCTATCTTGATCAGATTTTTCCAACTTTTTTCTCATTTGCAATTTAAAATGCACCTATTTTCCCCCATGACCAACTGACGCGATTAACATGGTCAAACCAGACGTCCATGGAAATGTTCGGCAAAAATAATTCAGGAATCTTCTATCAACAAAAATCATTGACTATAAGCATAAAAAAATAATAAAATCTGGTTTTTCTTACTTTGGGTTCATTTACATTTGAAAAAGCATGGTTTTCTCCTCAGAACCAATTGACGCCATTAATAATGTCATAACAGACGTCCATACAAAATTTTGCAATATTTTTGGAATCTTATCACTTTTAAACCCATTGACTATAGCACATGAAATAGCTAAAAATCTATTTTTTTCAACTTTAGGGCTCATTTGAACTTGAAAATCTGCATGTTTTCCCCTCAGGACCAATGACACCATTAATAAGGTCATACCATACGTCCATAAAAGTTTCAACAAAAAAATTTCAAAATCCTATCACTACTAATCCATCAACATATTAAAAGGGAAGGGTTCAAAACCTATATGACTAATAAGAAGAAAGGAGCGTTCATCAACTTGAATGTAAGGAGAGGTAAGCTAATATAACCTCCTAAGAAGATGTTGGATTGAATTATTACATTACACAATTTCCCTCCAGCAGTAGAGGAGGTTCGATTCCCCTTATACGTGATATTGCAAAAAAGACTGATTCAACGAGATATGTCTTACCTGCATTATGATTGACCTATGTTAATGTTTTGGAAGGGGATGTTCTTATTTTGTAGCAAATAAACTCACGATGCAGATTAATATATGTTCTTAACCGCAAGCATAAGTAAGATCTATCATAATTGTCAGTCTCCACAACAGGATTTCTCGCTTTTCATGAATGTATCTCCTCCTCTTCTTATGTGATTTTTACCTGCCTTTTACTCTGCTTGCCTATGGCTCCATATGAGCCCTAACTTTTGTGGAGGCCAGCGGGACATCGGAGCCTCAGCTCATGCATCAGTTTAACAAAATAACTGCACACGAAAATCTTTAAAATGTGATTTTTCAGTTTTTGAAGTTCATTTGAACTTGAAAATGTGTATGTTTCCCTACGGGACCAACTGATGGCATTATTAAAGATGTAACAGACGCCCATGAAAACTTACGACGTAAATAATTAATGAATCTTTATTACAAAAGTCCATGGAATATGCTCAAGAAAATCAGTAAAATCTAGTTTTCTTGCATTGCGACTTGTTTGAACTTGAAAATACAACCGTTTTTCCCTCAAGACCAATTGAAGCAATTATTAAGGTCGTAACAGATGTCAATAAAAAATTAGGATTTTTTTTTGGTAATCCAATCATAAAAACTACGTGGATAGTAGAACACGAAAATTGGTAAAATATGGTTTTTCCCGCTTTGGGGCTTGTTTAAACTTTAAAATGCGCATGTTTGCCTCTCGGACAAACTGCTCTATAAATTAGGTTGTAATGGGCTTCCATGAAAAATTTTCGTAGAAAGAATTATAGAATCCGTATCACCAATAATCCATGGAAATATAGCAGACAAAAATCAGTAAAATCTGGTTTTTCCTCGTCGGAGCTCGTTTGAACTTGAAATGCGCTCGTTTGCCTATGGGGAACAAGTGACACATTAATAAGGTCGCTACAGACGTCCATGAAAAAGTTTGGCAAAAAAAATTTCGAAATCATATATCACCAAAAAAATATTGACGCACACGAAAATCGATAAAAATCTGGTTATTCCTACTTTGGGAATGTTTGAACTTGAAAATACGTTCATTTACCCTCGATACCAACTTACACCATTAAGGTCGTAAAGGACGTCCACTTAAAAATTTTGCAAAAAAAATCTGGAAATCTATCACCAAAAATTCATTGACTAGCATACAAAAATTGATAAAATCTAGGTTTTTCTTCATAGGGGTTCCTTTGATATTGAAAATGCGTCAGTTTTCCCCTTAGGACGATGTGACGCCATTAATAACACCCATAATAGACCTCCATGAAAAATTTCAGCAAAATCAATTCAAGATTCTATCACAAAAAATCCATGAATTATAACACACGAAAATCATTAAAATTTGGTTTTTACTACTTTGGGGATCGTTTGAACTTGAAAATGCATTTATTTTCCTCTCGAGACCAACTGAATCCATTAATAAGGTCGTAAAATATCCGTAAAATTCGGCAATTTTTTTTGGAATTCTACCATAAAAAATACATGGACAATAACAAACGAAAATTGGAAAATATGATTTTCCTACTTTGGGGCTCGTTTTAAATTGAAAATGTGCATGTTATCCTCTCGGGATAAAATGCACCATTAATTCGGTTGTAACTGACGCTCATGGAAAATTTTGGCAGAAATATTTTCGTAATCCTGCATACAAAAATTCATGGAATAACGAGCGAAAATCGATTTTTTTCCTGCTTTGGGGTTCGTTTGAACATTAAAATACACATGTTTTCCCCTCAAGACAAGTGACACCATTAATAAGGTCATTATGGACGTCCATAAAAAATTTCGGCAAAAAATTTCATAATCCTTTATCATCAAAAAGACATTGGACTATAATACATGATATTGGTAAAATTTGGTGTTTCCTGCTTTGGGGATTGTTTGAATTTTTAAAACGCGCTTGTTTGCCGTCGCGACCAACTAACGCCATTAATAAGATCGCAACGGATGTCCATGAAAAAATTTTTAAAAAAAATCTTGAATGCTTTCACAAAAAATTTATGAAATTAACACAAAAATTGGTAAAATATGGGTTTTCCTTCTTTACGGCTCGTTTGAACTTAAAATGCATATGTTTTTTCCTCGGGACAACTGACGTTATCAATAAGGTCGTAACTTTAAGTTTTCTCAGACCTAGTGCAAAGACAACGTCACCATTCACAGTCTGTAGGTGGACGACGGTCCGTCGAAGTTTTATAATTCCCTAATACCTAGATAAATTGCACACAACAATTTGGACTTCTCAGCTAATTCCTTTGACCCATATTCTAAACCCTTTAACAAAATTATTTTTTAAGGTAATAAGTAATATTTTGTCACAATAGTCCCAAATTAAGTTGATTTCCAATATCACAATTAATAAGTATATAATATTGTCGATCCTATTATTTTTAACTTAATTTTTCTATATTATATATACCCCTAAACTATCTGAGGGTCCTACTACTCTCTTAAAATAATTGCAAAAATATACTTCTTGTTGTGTTTGAACTATTAAGTATACTTTTGCACTCATAATCTATTTATGAAACTAAATGAATCATTTTAGTATTGAAAAATTATTATTGATAATTTGCACAAGTTTCTTTATTTATTAAATTTTGATGCACTTTAAAGCTATTGATACATTGTACAAGTTCCTTTAACATATTTGGTATATAAAACTGGAGCACAACTATAATTAGACAACAAAAACAAATGGACAAAAATAATTGAGGGATTTAAATTATATGGAATACTTAAATTTAGTGAGTTATAGCACCCTCATAATATTAGAAGTGTAAATAATAAATATTACTTAAATCAAAGGATAATATGACATTTAGATAATTTAAAGGTATAATGAATAACTTTGTAAAATTCAAGGGGGATTATTATCCTTATTCCTACTTTTATTTTGTAGTGCGTAGTAGTACACACAGTTACTACATACGTACTATCCAAAAAGCATTTAAAGGAATGAACAAGTGGTCGCTGACTCACCCCGTACACATATCTTTGGTCAACATGACGTAATAAGAACAAATATGGATCTCAACTAGAAA
>CM040628.1:18632826-18664187 GCA_022817965.1 Solanum lycopersicoides | reverse complement strand
AACAAATGATACAGAAACATCAGATGCCTTGATGACTCAGGATCAGCATCATGATCAACATCAATTTATGATTATCAAGGTGTTAATTCTGATACATATAGTGGAGATGATAGTTTCTTTTCAGAATTTAGTATAGAAGAGTTACAAGAATTATTGGATATTTGAGGAATCTCAACTAGAATATTCATGTAGACCTAATGCGACATGATTTTATGGAAAGACATATCCAACAAAATAGAACTTATTATGGAAAGGCATATCCAACAATATTTGGCTAGAACTTATGCTCAAGCATTTGAAGTATTAATACTTTGTAATGATTAACTTCAAGTATTATTATCACGTTAAGGGCCAAGAAAGCACATAAGTTTAAATGCATCATTTTATAATAAATACAAACAATAAGGTACAATATTATTTCTGAATATATAGTTTCCAGATTTTTCTTAATTCTTAACCTTCATTGTAAAGAGATATATACATGATTTTATCTTCTTGTACAACCATGATTATTTGTTGTATTCCGTTAGCACTCATTATTGTATCAACACTTATATTTATTCTTCATCAGCTTATGAATAATGCAGAATACTTCTCATTCCCAGTCTAGTCGTATAAGTTGTTTTATGGTATAGGGCTATAAAACCTCACACGAGTATGATCCAATTTTTTGCCTCTAATCCTAGCTGCTGCCACACGCATAATTGGCACCCAATGCACTGTTGTTAATGCAGATACCACAACCACTAACATTGTCATCGTGCAATTCAACCCTGCCTTTCAATTGCCCATCAAACTTGCCGGCAGCCGTAACTTCACCACCTGGAAGGCATAGGTGTCGTTGCTTATGCACGGACATAACCTTTTCGGTTATATTGATGGCACAACTGTTGATCCTCCAATATCACTTACAAGAAACAATGAAACCACTCTCAATCCACCATATATGAACTGGTTTCGACAAAATCAGCTTGTCCAAAATACCATCTTAGCATCAGTGGGACCTACACTTGCATCAACTATTGCAACAGTCACATTGGCACACAAAGCTTGGGAATCCCTGCACATTACCTTTGCCAATAAATCACATAGAAGAATTATCTGTCTCCAAGATCAACTAGCTCATATTACCAAAGATTATTAGCCTGATAGATGATTCAATTGCTCATGATCGGTGGAGCACTAATCACTGATGTGCAACTTAATGTGAGAATCCTTGGGCCCGATTATGAAACTATCTTTGCAGCCATCCGGTCACATGAAACATTGATCACCTAATCAAGAACTTTATGAAAAACTGCTTGACTATGAGATCTTTCTTATCTATGAAGAAGTCAAACAAACAACACTAATTAGTGCTCCAATTGCTCAAAGAAACAACCAAGCACTTTCAAGAAATAACATAAACTGAAAACACGCAAGTAATGCCTCACAAGGTATCCAACGATGGAGTTTACAGAAAGGCGAGATCATCAAATACCCAGAAGTGGCGCACTCGTCGAAATAGCAACCTCTCTCTTAACATTCCTGAGAACGTCCGGAATGCGAACTCCCCACTAGCAACAACTCTAATGTTGTCGATCAGTTTAATCTGTGTTCCATCAACTGATAAAGCTTGTTGGCAGCCAAAATATTCTACTTGGAAGGCCCGTACATCCATGCTCGTGCGCGGGCACAATCTGTTTGGCTATCTTGATCAGATTTTTTGACTTTTTTCTCATTTGAAATTTAAAATGCACCTATTTTCCCCCATGACCAACTGACGCGATTAACATGGTCAAACCAGACGTCCATGGAAATGTTTGGCAAAAATAATTCAGGAATCTTCTATCAACAAAAATCATTGACTATAAGCATAAAAAATAATAAAATCTGTTTTTCTTACTTCTGGGTTCATTTACATTTGAAAAACATGGTTTTCTCCTCAAACCAATTGACGCCATTAATAATGTCATAACAGACGTCCATACAAAAATTTTGCAATATTTTTTTGGAATCTTATCACTTTAAACCCATTGACAATAGCACATGAAAATAACTAAAAATCTGTTTTTTCCAACTTTAGGGCTCATTTGAACTTGAAAATCCGCATGTTTTCCCCTCAGGACCAATGACACAATTAATAAGGTCATACCAGACGTCCATGAAAAATTTCAACAAAAAAATTTCAAAATCCTATCACTAAAAATCCATCAACATATTAAAAGGGGGAAAGGGTTCCAAACCTATATGACTAATAAGAAGAAAGGAGCGTTCATCAACTTGACTGTAAGGAGAGGGGTAAGCCAATATAACCTCCTAAGAAGATGTTGGATTGAATTATTACATTATACAATTTCCCTCCAGCAGTAGAGGAGGTTCGATTCCCCTTATACTCGATATGACAAAAAACACTGATTCAACGAGATATGCCTTGCCTGCATTATGATTGACCTATGTTAATGTTTTGAAGGGATGTTCTTCTTTTGTAGCAAATAAACTCACGATGCAGATTAATATATGTTCTTAACCGCAAGCATAAGTAAGATCTATTCATAATTGGTCAGTCTCCCACGACAAGGTTTATCGCTTTTCATGAATGTATCTCCTCCTCTTCTTATGTTATTTTTACCTGCCTTTTACTCTGCATGCCTATGGCTCCATATGATCCCTAACTTTTGTGGAGGTCCAGCGGGGCATCGGAGCCTCAGCTCATGCATCTGTTTAACGAAATAACTGCACACGAAAATCTGTAAAATGTGATTTTTCATTTTTTGAAGCTCATTTGAACTTGAAAATGTGTATGTTTCCCTTCTGGACCAACTGATGGCATTATTAATGATGTAATAGACGCCCATGAAAACTTACGGCGTGAATAATTACTGAATCTTTTATTACAAAAGTCCATGGAATATAGCTCAAGAAAATCAGTAAAATTTAGTTTTCTTGCATTGCGACTTGTTTGAACTTGAAAATGCAACTATTTTCTCTTCAAGACCAACTGAAGCAATTATTAAGGTCGCACCAGATGATTTTTCCCGCTTTGGGGCTTGTTTAAACTTGAAAATGCGCATGTTTGCCTCTCGGGACAAACTGCTCTATAAATTAGGTTGTAATGGGCGTCCATGAAAAATTTTCGTAGAAAGAATTCTAGAATCCTGTATCTCCAAAAATCCTTGGAATATAGCACACAAAAATCAGTAAAATCTGGTTTTTCCTCGTTGGAGCTCGTTTGAACTTGGAAATGCGCTCGTTTGCCTATGGGGAACAAGTGACACCATTCATAAGGTCGTTACAGACGTCCATGAAAAAGTTTGGCAAAAAAAATTAGGAATTATATATCACCAAAAAAATATTGACGCACATGAAAATCGATAAAATCTAGTTTTTTCTACTTTGGGAATCGTTTGAACTTGAAAATACGTTCGTTTTACCCTCGATATCAACTTACACCATTAATAAGGTCGTAAAGGACGTCCATTTAAAAATTTTGCAAAAAAAAAAAACAGGAATCCTATCACCAAAAATTCATTTACTAGCATACGAAAATTGATTAAATCTAGGTTTTCCTTCTTAGGGGTTCCTTAGATATTGAAAATGCGTCACTTTTCCCCTTAGGACGAAGTGACGCGATTAATAACACCATAATAGACCTCCATGAAAAGGTTCAGCCAAAAAAAATTCAAGATTCTATCACAAAAAATCCATGGATTATAACACACGAAAATCATTAAAATTTAGTTTTTACTACTTTGGGGATCGTTTGAACTTGAAAATGCACTGGTTTTCCTCTAGAGACCAACTGAATCCATTAATAATGTCGTAACGGATATTCGTGAAATTCTGCAATTGTTTTGGAATTCTATAATAAAAAATACATGGACAATAACAAACGAAAATTGGAAAAATCTGATTTTCCTACTTTGGGGCTCGTTTTAAATCTAAAATGTGCATGTTGTCCTCTCGGGATAAAATGCACCATTAATTCGGTTGTAATTGACGCTCATGCAAAATTTTGGCAAAAATATTTTCGTAATCCTGCATACTAAAAATTCATGGAGTAAAGCAAGCGAAAATCGGAAAAAAAATTGTTTTTCCTTCTTTGGGTCTCGTTTGAACATTAATATACACATGTTTTTCCCTCGGGACAAAGTAACACCATTAATAAGGTCATTATGGACGTCCATAAAATTTTCGCAAATAAATTTCGTAATCCTTTATCATCAAAAGACATTGGACTATAATACATGATAATTGGGAAAATTTGGTTTTCCCTACTTTGGGGATTGTTTGAATTTTAAAACGCGCTTGTTTGCCGCTCGCAACCAACTAACGCTATTATTAAGATCGTAACGGATGTCCATGAAAAATTTTAATAAAAAAATTCTGGAATGCTTTCACAAAAAAATTATAAAATTAAACACAAAAATCGGTAAAATATGGGTTTTTCTTCTTTACGGCTCGTTTGAACTTGAAAATGCATATGTTTTTCCCTAGGGACAAATTGGCGTTATCAATAAGGTCGTAAATTTAAGTTTTCTCAGACCTTATGCAAAGACAACATCACCATTCACAGTCTTTAGGTGGGACGACGGTCCGTCGAAGTTTTATAATTCCCTAATACCTAGATAAATCGCACACAACAATTTGGACTTCTAAGCTAATTCCTTTGACCCATATTCTAAACCCTTTAACAAAATTATTTTTTAAGGTAATAAGTAATTTTTTGTCACAATAGTCCCAAATTAAGTTTGATTTCCAATATCACAATTAATAAGTATATAAATATTGTCGATCCTATTATTTTTAACTTAATTTTTCTATAGTATATATACCCCTAAACTATCTGAGGGTCCTACTACTCTCTTAAAGTAATTTTTAAAAATGTACTTCTTGTTGTTTTTAAAATATTAAGTACACTTTTGCACTCATTATTGTATTTATGAAACTACATGAATCATTTTAGTATTGAAAAATTACTATTGATAATTTGCACAAGTTTTCTTTATTTATGAAATTTTGATGCACTTGTAAAGCTATTGAAACATTGTACAAGTTTCTTTAACATATTTGGTATATAAAACTGGAGAAAAACTACAATTAGACAACAAAACAAATTGGAAAAAAATAATTGAGGGATTTAAATTATATGGAGTACTTAAGTTTAGTGAGTTATAGCACCCTCATATAGATTGGAAGTGTAAATAATAAATAAAACTTAAATTCAAAGGGATAATATGACATTTAGATAATTTAAAGGTATAATGAATAACTTTGTGAAAATTCAAGGGGGATTATTATGCCTTATTCATACTTTTATTTGTAGCTGCGTAGTAGTACACACAGTTAGTACATACGTACTATCCAAAAAGCATTTAAAGGAATGAACAAGTGGTCGTTGTCTCACCCCGTACAAATATCGTTGGTCAACATGACATAATAAGAACAAATATGGATCTCAACTAGAAAATACAAATACAAACAAGACTAATTTAAATTTACACTGCGCAGGATCCATTGGGGAGAACCGCGGCCTAATAAAGAAATACAATAAATAAATTTCCACTTCGAAATATCTTATTGGAGAAGACTAATCCATTAAAGGAAAAATATTAATGATAGTGAAAAGATTTGTTATCTTTTATTATTGATATAGAAAAAAAAAATTCAATACCATAGGTGTAATATTTTAAGACAAAAAATTAAATAAAAATTCGGTCAATGGATATTTTTTATTAGTTATAAAGTTTTTAAAATCATTCTTACTAATTAACTGTGCATTTGGTCAAACTAAGATCCATAAAATGAAACAAATATGGAAAATTTTTACAATATGCTAGTCTTTCATATATTTTTTTCAAATCTTGAAACAAAGTACAAAAGGATAGCGCCTCCGATGTGTGTATATAAGCATATAGATACATTACTTTTCCATACAAATTCATACTCTATATTCACATTTCACATCGATTATTATGTTCCTTCCCCCACCCCCTCATATAAAAACCCCTTTCTTCTCTCAAGTATTTTTGGTTTATAAATCCTTATTTTGTAACATATGGAGGGTCATCTTCATCCACAACAATTTAAAGATAATCAACAACAACATAACATACCCAATATATTTTCACAAGTGAATTATACGAGTAGTGGTATGTATGCATCCGTAGCACAACCTTGTGAAGGTGGGAATATTAATACAAATGGTGGAGATAAGTTGTTCATAAAATGGAGTCTTGTACAACCAATTGATTCCTTGATGATTCAAGATCAACATCAATTTAAGAGTCATCAAGATGTGAATACTGACACAGGTGGTGGAGATAAGTTATTTGCACAATGGCCGTTGTAAACCCAAGCGATTTCTTGATGAATCATAACCAACATCTGTTCATGAATAATCAAGGTGTTAATACAGATACTGGTGAAGGAGATAGGTTGTTTGCACAGCAAAGTGTTGTAGAGCCATGTGATTTCTCGATGGCTCAATATTGGCAGCATAACCAACATCAATTTTTGAGTCGTCAAGATGTTAATATTAATTCAAGTTGTGCACATGAGTTATTTCCACAACAGAATGATGTATATCCAACCAATGACTTGATTCAACATCAATATATGAGTCATCAAGGTGGTCATACTGATATATGTAGTTTAGATGAGTTATTTGCACAGTGGAGTGCATTCATTAAAGATCAACCTTATGATCAACATCAGCTGATGATTCATCAAGGTGTGAATATTGATACAAGTAATGCACATGAGTTATTTCTACAACAGAATGGTATAGAGCCAATGGATGCCTTGATGATTCAGGAACAACATTCTGATCAACATCAGCTTATGAGTCATTAAGGTGTTAAAACTAACACAAATGGTGGAGATAGGTTGTTTCCACATTAAAGTGTTGTAGAGACAAGTTATTTATCGATGACTCAAGGTAGTGCGCAAGAGTTATTACCACAACAGAATGATACAGAAACATTAGATGCCTTGATGACTCAGGATCAGCATCATGATCAACATCAATTTATGATTTATCAAGGTGTTAATTCTGATACCTATAGTGGAGATTATAGTTTCTTTTCAGAAGTTAGTATAGAAGAGTTACAAGAATTATTGGATATTTGAGGGATCTCAACTAGAATTTTCATGTAGACCTAATGCGACATGATTTAATGGGAAGACATATCCAACAAAATGAAACTTATTATGGAAAGGCATATCCAACAATATTTGGCTAGAACTTATGCTCAAGTACTTGAAGTATTAATACTTTGTAATGATTAACTTCAAGTATTATTATCACGTTAAGGGCCAATAAAGCACATAAGCTTAAATGCATCATTTTATAATAAATACAAACAATAAGTACAATATTCTTTCTGAATATATAGTTTCCAGATTTTTCTTAATTCTTAACCTTCATTGTAAAAGTGATATAACATGATTTTAACTTCTTGTACAACCATGATTATTTGTTGTATTCCGTTAGCACCCATTATTGTATCAACACTTATATTTATTCTTCATCAGCTTATGAATAATGCAGAATACTTCTCATTCCCAATCTAGTCGTATAAGTTGTTTTATGGTATCATGGCTATAAAACCTCACACGAGTATGATCCCAATTTTTTGCCCTCTAATCCTAGCTGCTGCCACACGCATAATTGGCACCCAATGCCACTGTTGTTAATGCATATACCACAACCACTAACATTGTCATCGTGCAATTCAACCCTTCCTTTCAATTGCCCATCAAACTTGCCGGTAGCCATAACTTCACCACCTGGAAGGCATAGGTGTCGTTGCTTATGCACGGACATAACCTTTTTGGTTATATTGATGGTACAACTGTTGATCCTCCAATATCACTTACAAGAAACAATGAAACCAATTTGAATCCACCATATATGAACTGGTTTCGACAAAATCAGCTTGTCCAAAATACCATCTTTGCATCAGTGTGACCTACACTTGCATCAACTATTGCAACAGTCACATTGGCACACAAAGCTTGGGAATCCATGCACACTACCTTTGCCCATAAATCACATAGAAGAATTATCTGTCTCCAAGATCAACTAGCTCATATTACCAAAGATTAATTTCCTGATAGAAGATTCAATTGCTCATGATCGGTGGAGCACCAATCACTGATGTGCAACTTAATGTGAGAATGCTTGGGCCCAATTATGAAACTATCTTTGCAGCCATCCGGTCACATGAAACATTGATCACCTAATGAATAACTTTATGAAAAACTGCTTGACTATGAGATCTTTCTTATCTATGAAGAAGCCAAACAAACAACACTAATTAGTGCTCCAATTGCTCAAAGAAACAACCAAGCACTTTCAAGAAATAACATAAACTGAAAACACGCAAGTAATGCCTCACAAGGTATCCAACGATGGAGTTTACAGAAAGGCAGAGACCCATCAAATACCCAGCAGTGCCGCACTCGTCGAAATAGCAACCTCTCTCTTAACATTCCTGAGAACGTCCGGAATGCGAACTCCACCGCTAGCAACAACTGTAATGTTGTCGATCAGTTTAATATGTGTTCCATCAACTGATAAATCTTGTTGGAAGCTATTAGAATCTATGTGTCGACTATCAGTCAATGGAACAGGTCCCTTTACACAAAATCGTAAATATAACAGAAAGTAAATGCAGTAAGATAACAGAGGAGTTTTACGTGGAAACCTCTTTGCTCAAGGGAGTAAAACCACGACCTGTCTCACAAGATTTCCAAAAACAGTTTCACTAATCTTCACAAGCAAAAGGAAACCAATTACAAAAGTGTGAGAAAAAGTTTTTAATCTCACTATCAAGCAATAGCACTATTGCTTGATGAGCCTAAGTAGATATTACTCTACCCACTAAGCTATCACTCTAGACAACTTAGGATTTTCTAAGCAATCTCACAGACTGCCCACTAAATCACTATCCTACTAATGATTTAGAATTTCATATCAACCCACACTGATTTCTTTATACATTTAGGACCAGTTTTCAATGTAAGATCGAAAGAATATATTCTCAAACAACTACACAATGTGCGCCTGAGTTTCGGTTGTTCTTGAATGATTCTTCTTCTTGATTTTCCTTAGCCTTTGCAAGAGTTCTTGAATGTGCTTTTTCAAGTTGCAAAAACTGAGGAACAATATAAGGAAAGATGACATTGTATAGAAAAGTCACTTTTCTTAAACCCATGTCAATCGTTGGAAAGGTCTGACGTTTCTGACGCAGTTGGGAAGTGTGCACCAACTTTTTGTACTTTCTCCAGCTGGCAGTCAACGGACGATTCATACTGCGAATCGGGTACCTTCACAAGGTCCCTGAGTTTGTTACATCATCAAAACTACAAATAACATTTCCCCCCTTTTTGATGATGACAAACAATAGTCCAGGCACCTAACAGAGAAGTTCCCCCTGTCTCCACTGAATTGCTTGTCCACCCACCTACCAGAGAATCAACACCAAAAAGAAACACAATACACAATATATCATAGTTGTATTCCCCCTCACAAACATGTCCAGTCACAACCAGTTAAAATTCCCTCTTTTGGCATCATAAAAAAGAGATACAGTAAACCAACAGTATCAATAATAATATCAGAGAAGACCATAGACTTTTGGCAATCAAACATAAAAGAAAGCATTCGACAAGAGATATTAACCATAACAATAAGGGAATAATATTAATAGAACTCCAAAATTAACATTCTACATTAACAGCAAACTGAAATCCACAAGACAAAATGATAAGCCACACAAGGAAGACAGGGGAAGACTATGGGACGGACTATGAAGGGGGAGGCTGATGGGAGAGAGAATGAATGATGAGAGTGAGTATAGCATTAGCATCATCATTATCCTTTATTTCTTTCTCTTGTAAAGAAATAACTTTTGCCCTCAGTTCTGCATTTTCACTTTCCAGGGCTTGAACTGCATCGGTACCAGGTCCCTCAGTCTGCGCAGTGAGTATCTCGGCCTTAAGAATAGCAATTTCTGCATCCTTGCCACTCAGCCTCATAGTCAGTTCTTCAACTTCATGCTTGAGTTGGTCCTGGTCTTCAACGAGTTGAGCCATTTTGCTCTTGGGATTTACTTTCCCCTCAATGCACTCGCATTCAACCAAGGTAGTCTCTGAAAAGGCTTGCTTCACTGTACCGACTTTGCCAACACTAAGCGGAATGTTAAAGTATTTGAATACTTTAGTGAGGAAGTATCCATATCCCATACCATGTATCCCTTTCCGCTCAATGACTGTCTTGTACATATGCTCAAGCATGAGTGCCGAAAGATCCAGAGGTTCGAACTTGCACAAAACTCCATCACATACAAATCAACAGAAGTTGCCGAGGTCCTCTTTTATGTTCGAGGGAGGAGTATTTTGTTGACAAATTCAAAAACTAACTGATATTCACTTTTCATCAGTTTCTTGAACAACCCTGCGCATTTTGTAGTAGGAAGCTTAGAGCATAGTGTCACAAATTCGACAGAACACGTCTTTCCTACCACAGACCTGGTACCTTCTCGAGGTACCCTAAGAATTTTTCCCGGCAGAGTCTCGTCAAGGTGAATAGTAATGTCGTTTACTCTGGTATTGACACTTCCATCTTCCTGAAATTGAATGTTATAGTAGAATTCTCGCACTTCCTCTTCATGAAGAATGGGAGATTTGTGGTTGAAAAGATGCATCCACGACTAAATCTCAACCATGTCATGAAGTGAGTCCATCCCAGGAATATTAATTATCCCCATATCAAATACCCTGCCAGCCAGTACAGACTGTTTCCTCAGATTGTCAACAATTTCTTGCTTGTTGACCTGCTCTTCATTTACATGCACCTGTGAACCAAGTCCCTGTGACATTTTCCTTTTTCCTTTAGCATTCTCCTTTGTGGATTTTGTTTTCTCAGCCTTCTTTGGTTCCCCTTGTTTTGTTTTTCCCGATCTCTTCTTCCTAGATCCCTTCTCTGTCTCTTCAGCAGACACATCTACCACAACAGACACAGGCAATTTAAAATTGGACACTTTGAATGTTCTAGCACTCCTATTTTCTGCTGTGGACTTAGCACTGGCTTTCATGGCATCAGCCATCATCTTTTTAGAGTCAGATCTAGTAATAGGTCTCCTCTTAGACACTCCTTCCACCACTTTCTCTTTTCCCTTTTTAGACACACTTATATCTCTCTTTTCCACCTTCCACTATATAGGTCGATCATCACCTGTTGAGTCACAGGAATCAGAGGATGGATATCTTCCAAAATTTGGATTTCTATCAAAGATAGGTTGGGTCTCTCTGGTCTCTTAATTTTGAAGAGGATCACTTTTCTCAACCCTAACTTCCTCTCTCATCATTGCAAGACTTTCGATAACCAATTCTTCACTAGCAGCAAGAATATTTGACTTAGAAGTTTTGTTCTTAGGCAAGTCTCCTTCAAAAAGAGTATCTGAAAGCATTTCATAATGAGGACCAGGTCCAGAAGGAAGACTCGGGCTGTTCAGATCTATGGAGTGAAAAGGATTTTTGGGGTTATCTAAGGGAGAACTTATTTTTGAAGTCGTTGAAAGATTGGGTTTTGACCATGTGGATGAAGGAGAGTAGAAAGAAATTGGGTCAATTTCACTAAGTGATGTAAGCATTTGCTTAGAGGCGGGAGAAGGTTCTGACATTTTATCAGTCAGGAAGAGAAGAAAAAGCAAGAGTGAAGGGTGCAGAAAGCAGAGAGTGAGAGAAAAATTTAGGGTTTTTCGAAAAGGGAAAGAAATTTCAAAAGAAGAGTGAAGGATTAATAGAGAGAATAAGGGTTTAAAAAGAAACTGAAACGGTGCCAGGTCCCTATTGATTTGACGCGTCGCTTGGAAAATAAGCAATGGGACTAACGGTCAGAATAACCGATGACTGACACGTTGCTTAATCAAAGGTCACTTTATCTCAGTTTAAAATTAATGTACAGAAAGCTAACGTTGACTAGGACCAGGTCCCATAATGCAAGTTAATCACCATTCCTCAACTGTTCTGGCCATGTCTTTGCTTTGCTGATCCTTTATGAATGTATACCTGCAATAGGTACAATAATGATCTTACTTAGACAAAATATTATTGACAAAGAGGATACCTGCACTGCAAATTTAGCCATCAAGGAAATTTCATGATTGAATGACTTGAAATCAGTTTGAAGTCATCATGCCCAACTTCAACCTATTACTCTCAAATTGGTCTTTGCTGAGAGCCTTGGTGAAGATGTCTGCGATTTGTTCCTCTGTTGGGCAATATGTAAGCACAATGTTTCCTTTTCAACATTATCTCTCAGAAAATGATGTCTAACATCAATGTGCTTGGTTCTCTTATGGTGAACAGGATTCTTTCCCATACTGACAGCACTAGTATTGTCACACATAAGAGGTATTGCCTTGATGCTTACTCCGAAGTCCTCTATGTATTGTTTGATCCATAACAATTGTGAACAACATGCAGCAGCTGCTACATATTCAGCTTCAGCTGTTGAAAGAGCTACTAAATTCTGTTTCTTCGTTCCCCACGAGATATGCGAAGATCCAAGGAAATGAGTCATCCCTGAAGTGCTCTTCCTGTCTACCTGATAACCAGCAAAATCAGCATCTGCAAAACCAACAAGATCAAAAGTGTCACATGCTGGGTAGAAGAGGACCAGGTCCCCTATTTTTTTCAAGTATCTTAGAATTCGTTTAGCAGCCTTCAAATGTGAATCACGAGGACATGCTTGGAATCTAGCACACATTCCAACGCTGTATACAATTTCAGGTCTGCTAGCAGTCAGATACAACAAGGATCCAATGATTCCCCTATACATGGTTTGATTCACAGGAGAATCAAATTCATCTGCTACAAGCTTGGAGTTTGTACTCATAGGAGTATCAATAGGTTTAGAATCAAACATATTGAATTTCTTCAACAACTCCTTAATATACTTCTCCTTGCTGATTGAGATTCCATCTGATGATTGCTTGATTTGTATCCCCAGAAAGAAAGTCAGTTCACCCATCATGCTCATCTCAAACTCCTTTCCCATTAATGATGAAAAATCTTCACACAAATGCTCCGATGTAGCTCCAAAGATAATGTCATCCACATATACCTGTATAATAAGCAATTCTTGTTCTCTTTTTAATAAAAACAAGGTATTGTCAATTTTCCCCCTTTTGAACCCATTTTTCAACAGGAACTTCGACAGTCTTTCTACCAAGCTCTGGGAGCTTGTTTTAAACAGTACAGGGCCTTATTCAATTTGAAAACATGATCTGGTAGCTCAGCATCTTCAAGCCCTGGTGGTTTTTTAACAAACACCTCTTCCTTTAAGTCTCCATTTAGGAAAGCACTCTTGACATTCATTTGTTACAGCTTGAATCCCATGAATGCAGCAAAGGCTATGAGAATTATGATGGCCTCCATCCTTGCAACAGGAGCAAAAGTTTCATCATAGTCTATGTCTTCCTCCTGATTATATCCTTGAACAACTAATCTGGATTTGTTCCTAGTAATCATACCATTTTCATCAAGCTTGTTTCTGAAAACCCATCTGGTTCCTATAACAGTTCTGTTAACAGGTCGAGGAACCAGGTACCACACCTTACTTCTCTCAAACTGATGGAGTTCTTCTTGCATTGAATTAACCCAATTTGCATCACTTAACGCCTCTTTCACATTCTTTGGCTCAATTGATGATATGAACGCTGTGAATGCAACTAGATTTCTTGTTTTTGATCTAGTGTGAATTCCATAGTTCAGAGGTGAAATGAGATTATCAAGTGGATGTGATGAACTGTGTTTCCATCCTGGTCTTGAAGTCAACTGTTTCATCTGATCAGTGTTCTCTTCTTCATCAAGGAAATCTTCATTTTCCGGAGAGTGAGTGATATTCTGACTCGAGTTCCGAATGGTACCAGGTTCCTCTTCAGGTTTATCAACCTCATCAGCCTTATCAGATGAACTTTGATCAGCATTGTCAATCTCCAACTGATCATTTATTTCACCTTCACTTCTTTCACTTTTTTGAGATTTAAACAGCTCGATTAACTCATCTTCATCATTTGATGCTGCCCTTTTCAGATTTCCATCTTCATCAAACAGTTCATGAATACTTTCTTCAATACATTGAGTTTTCTTGTTGAAAACTCTGTATGCTTTACTTGATGAAGAGTATCGTACAAACACTACTTCATCACTTCTAGGGTCAAACTTTCCGAGATCATCCTTCCCATTGTTCAAAACAAAACATTTGCATCCAAATGCCCTAAGGTAGCTCAACATAGGTTTTCTGTTGTTGAGTAGTTCATATGGAATCTTATTCAGCAAAGATCTTATCAAACATCTATTAGTAACATAGCATGATGTGTTGATTGCCTCAGCCCAAAAATTTTGTGGAAGATTTGACTCAATAATCATGGTTCTTGCAATATTTACCAAGGTTCTATTTTTCCTTTCCACTACTCCATTTTGCTGGGGAGTTCTTGGAGCAGAGAAGTTGTGACTTATGCCATTTTTCATACAGAAGTGATCAATTTTTGAGTTTTCAAACTCAGTTCCATGATCAGACCTAATTCCAGCAATCACTTGATTCAATTTTGTTTGAATCATTTTGAAAAACACTATCAATTTGTCTGGTGTTTCTGCTTTTGATCTTAAGAACCTTGTCCATATGAACCTTGAGTAATCATCAACTATCACCAGAATGTATTTCTTTCCACTTCTACTTTGAACCTTCAAGGGTCCACATAAATCCATGTGCAGCATCTCTAATACTCTCGATGAGGTTACTTGCTTCTTTGGCTTGAAAGATGATCTGATTTGTTTTCCTTTGACACAGGCTTCATAAATTTTACTTTCACAAAATTTCAACTTTGGCATACCTAGGACCAGGTCCTTACAAATCAGTTTATTCAATAAAGATGAGCTCACATGCCCTAGTCTTCGATTCCACAGATCAGCATTTTCATTCTGAGCACTTAGACATGTCAGATCATCTCCATGAGATGTTTCTAAGTTATCCACATACATGTTTTTGCTTCTATGAGCAGTGAGAATCACTTTCTTTGTAGTCAAATTAACTACAGTACACTTCTCAGATGTAAACTTCACTTCATTTCCCTTGTCACAAATTTGAGAAACACTCAAAAGACTATACTTCAGCCCACTGACATGATACACGTTGTCAATGGATTCCTCAAGCGATTTTCCCACTTTACCAACACCTAAAATATACCCCTTCTTTCAATCACCAAAAGAGACACCTCTACCTGAAGTGCCTTGAGTGAGAGGAAGTTTTTCGTATCACCAGTCATATGTTTAGAGCATCCACTGTCCATGTACCAATATTGACTGCTACTCCTCTCACTCACCAGAAGCAAGAATCACTTATTAGACTTGTGAACCGATTTCAATTTGAGTTCCCAGAAGGCAGACAAAGGGGTAATCAAAGTATTTCTTGCCCAATGAGGTAATTTTAGATTCTTTTTGATCAAAGGTTTTTGAGCAGAACCAAGTCCCCTTTTCAAAATCATGTTGATTGAGGATTTTTCAGTAGGACCAGGTCCCTTATTTGAAATCCTTTTCTTTTCAGCATACTTTGAGAATCTTTCATGTGACTCTCTCCAGGCTGTACACTCTCCTTTAGAATGCCCATTTTTACCACAATGAAGACATAGCAAATTATCAGACACAAATACATATTTGCTGTGAGGATTGAAAGGAGGAGTAATATTCAAACTTCCTAGACCCTTTTTGTTGAAATTGCTTTGATTTGTCACATTTGAAAGCAGCTTAGAAGATTTTGTCCATTTAAGAGAATTCTCAAGTTCATCCTTAAGTTTGACAATATCTCTTTCTAAGTTGTTGTTCTTTTTCACAGCTAAAACAAGATTAGTCTCAGTAGTTTTCAGTTTTTCTTCAAGCTCAACTTGTAAACTACTAGACCTTCCTTTTTGTTTTTCAGCCCTCTCATTCATCAGATGTAATTGTTTTTTAAGTTCTAGTTTTTCAGATTCTAGAACAGCCATTTGATCTTCAATTTTCAACATTTTCTCACCCATTTTATCTCTATTTTCATTTAAACTCTCAAACTCAACGTTTATGGTATCTCTTTCAGATGTTAACTCAATCACTGAATCAATCATAACATTTGCTAATGTTCTCAGTTTTAAAGAGAATAGGTATTCAGATCATGTTTCAAATCAAGAAGAGTTACCTTATCCTCATCATCTTCATCCTCTGAGTGAGCCATCAAATCAAACATCTCATTGAATATGGTTTCATCCTCATGAACTGCCACCATTGACACATCATTTGGTTCATCAGAGTCTTCTGAATCACTCGAAGAATCACCCCATGCAGCGAGGGCTTTCTTGACCACATAATCTGCAGCAGCTTTTCGATCATTTTTATCAAGTACCAGGTCCCTGCGCTTTTCTTTCTCACCTCTTCGTCTTTGATATTCTTTGTTTTCAGCTTTGAGTAATGGACAGTCTCTTATAAAATGTCTAGCCTTTCCACACTTGTGACAGGTATCATTTAGAGTTGCAGTTCGTGGAACTTTTGCTCCCTTCCTAAAGCCTTTGTTTTTCTTCACAATCTTCTCAAACGTTTTGATGAGATAGGCCATATCATCATCATCACTGGAGCCTTCTTCAGATCTGTATTTCAGCATCAAGGACTTATCCTTCTTGACTTCCTTCTTTGACTGATCATAACTTCGGTTCATCTCATGGGTCTTGAGATTTCCAATGAGAGCATCCATTGTTAACACTTTCAGATCCTTAGCTTCAGTGATGGAATCTACCTTACTTTCCCAAGACTTGGGGAGAATTCGAAGAACTTTTCTGACCTGTTTGCTCATGATGATGGGTTCTCCAAGACTTCTTAACTCATTTGTGATTGATGACAGTTTGGTGAACATCTCATGAACAGTTTCACCTTCTCTCATTTTGAAATTTTCATACTGAGAGGTAAGCATATCAATCTTTGACTCTTTTACTTGTTCAGTTCCTTCATTGGCTGTTTTTAAGCAATCCCAGATCTCCTTTGCAGATTCACAGACTGAGACACGATTGAACTCATCAGGTCCTATACGGCAGACAAGAAGCTTCTTTGCTTTGTATCCCTTTTCAATCTTCTTCCTATCAGCTTCATCATATTTGCGTCTAGGCTTTGGAACAAGTCTAGTGATTTCACCATCTTTTTCTTCAATCATGGGAATGAAGGGACCATCCAAGATAATGTCCCATAGTTCACTGTCTTCAGCCATAAGAAAGTCATGCATTCTAACTTTCCACCAACTATAGAAGTGGCCATTGAAACGAAGAGGTCTAGTTGAAGACTGACCCTCTTCAAGATTAAGTGGTGCAGCCATTCTAGAACAAGAATCACTCTCTTGGTGTTAACCGGATAGAGAGTACCTGCTCTGATACCACTTGTTAGAATCTGTGCGTCCACTATCAGTCAATGGACCAGGTCCCTTTACACACAATCGTAAATATAACAAAAAGTAAATGCAGTAAGATAACAGAGGAGTTTTACGTGGAAACCTCCTTGCTCAAGGGAGTAAAACCACGACCTGTCTCATAGGATTTCCAAAAACAGTTTCACTAATCTTCACAAGCAGAAGGAAACCAATTACAAAAGTGTGAGAAAAAGTTTTAATCTCACTATCAAGCAATAACACTATTGCTTGATGAACCTAAGTAGATATTACTCTACCCACTAAGCTATCACTCTAGACAACTTAGGATTTTCTAAGCAATCTCACAGACTGCCCACTAAATCACTATCCTACTAATGATTTAGAATTTCAGATCAACCCACACTGATTTCTTTATAGATTTAGGATCAGTTTACAATGTAAGATCGAAAGAATATATTCTCAAACAACTACACAATGTGCGCCTGAGTTTCGTTGTTCTTGAATGATTCTTCTTCTTGATTTTCCTTAGCCTTTGCAAGAGTTCTTGAATGTACTTTTTCAAGTTGCAAAAACTGAGGAACAATGTAAGGAAAGATGACATTGTATAGAAAAGTCACTTTCCTTAAATCCATGCCATTGGTTGGAAAGGTCTGACGTTTCTGACGCAGTTGGAAATTGTGCACCAACTTTTTGTACTTTCTCCAGCTGGCAGTCAACGGACGATTCATAATGTGAACCGGGTACCTTCACAAGGTCCCTGAGTTTGTTATCTCATCAAAACTACAAATAACAGCAGCCAAAATATTCTACTTGGCAGGCCCGTACTTCCATGCTCGTGCGCCGGAACAATCTGCTTGGCTATCTTGATCAGATTTTTCTGACTTTTTTCTCATTTGAAATTTAAAATGCACCAATTTTCCCCCATGACCAACTGACGCGATTAACATGGTCAAACCAGATGTCCATGGAAATGTTTGGCAAAAATAATTCAAGAATCTTCTATCAACAAAAATTCATTGACTATAAGCATAAAAAATTTATAAAATCTGGGTTTTTTTACTTTGAGGTTCGTTTTCATTTGAAAACACGGTTTTCTCCTCAGAACCAATTGACGCCATTAATAATGTCATAACAGACGCCCATACAAAAATTTTGCAATATTTTTTGGAATCTTATCACTTTAAACCCATAGACTATAGCACATGAAAATAGATAAAAATCTGTTTTTTTCAACTTTAGGGCTCATTTTAACTTGAAAATCAGCATGTTTTCCCCTCAGGACCAATGACACCATTGATAAAGTCATACCATACGTCCATGAAAAAATTTCAACAAAAAAACTTTCAAAATCCTATCACTAAAACTCCATCAACATATTAAAAGGGGGAAAGGGTTCCAAACCTATATGACTAATAAGAAGAAAGGAGCGTTCATCAACTTGACTGTAAGGAGAGGGGTAAGCCAATATAACCTCCTAAGAAGATGTTGGATTGAATTATTACATTATACAATTTCCCTCAAGCAGTAGAGGAGGTTCAATTCCCCTTATACGTGATATGGCAAAAATGACTGATTCAACGAGATATGCCTTACCTGCATTATGATTGACCTATGTTAATTTTTGGAAGGGGATGTTCTTCTTTTGTAGCAAATAAACTCACGATGCAGATTAATATATGTTCTTAACCGCAAGCATAAGTAAGATCCATTCATAATTGGTCAGTCTCCCACAACAGGGTTTCTCGCCTTTCATGAATGTATCTCCTCCTCTTCTTATGTGATTTTTACCTGACTTTTACTCTGCTTGCCAATGACTCCATATGAGCCCTAACTTTTGTGTAGGGCCATCGGGGCATCGGAGTCTCAGCTCATGCATTGGTTTAACGAAATAACTGCACACGAAAATATGTAAAATGTGATTTTTCATTTTTTGAAGCTCATTTGAACTTGAAAATGCGTATGTTTCACCTCGGGACCAACTGATGGCATTATTAATGATGTAACAGACGCCCATGAAAACTTACAGCGTAAATAATTACATAATAATTTATTACAAAAGTCCATGGAATATAGCTCAAGAAAATCAGTAAAATCTAGATTTCTTGCATTGCGACTTGTTTAAACTTGAAAATGCAACCGTTTTTCCCTCAAGACCAACTGAAGCAATTATTAAGGTCGTAAAAGATGTCCATGAAAAGATTTGGAATTTTTTTTGTAATCCTATCATAAAAATACGTGGATAATAGAACACGAAAATTGGTAAAATATGATTTTTCCTGCTCTGGGGCTTGTATAAACTTGAAAATGCGCATGTTTGCCTCTCTTGGACAAACTGCTCTATAAATTAGGTTGTAATGGGCGTCCATGAAAAATTTTCGTAGAAAGAATTCTAGAATTCTGTATCACCAAAAATCCATAGAATATAGCACACAAAAATCAGTAAAATCAGGTTTTTCCTCGTTGGAGCTCGTTTTAACTTGGAAATGTGATCGTTTGCCTATGGGGAACAAGTGACAACATTAATAAGATCATTACAGACGTCCATGAAAAAGTTTGGCAAAAAAAATTTCGGAATCATATATCACCAAAAAAATATTGACACACATTAAAATCGATAAAATCTGGTTATTCCCACTTTGGGAATCGTTTGAACTTGAAAATACGTTCGTTTTACCCTCTATATCAACTTACACCATTAATAAGGTCGTAAAGGACGTCCATTTAAAAATTTTGCAAAAAAAATCAGGAATCCTATCACCAAAAATTCATTGACTAGCATACGAAAATTGATAAAATCTAGGTTTTCCTTCTTAGGGGTTCCTTTGATATTGAAAATGCGTCAGTTTTCCCCTTAGGACGAAGTGACGCCATTAATAATACCATAATAGACCTCTATGAAAAGTTTATGCCAAATAATAATTCAAGATTCTATCACAAAAAATCCATGGAATATAACACACAAAATTTTTAAAATTTGGTTTTTACTACTTTGGGGATCGTTTGAACTTGAAAATGAACTTGTTTTCCTCTCGAGACCAACTGAATCCATTAATAAGGTCGTAACGGATATCCGTGAAATTCGGCAATTTTTTTTGGAATTCTATCATAAAAAATACATGGACAATAACAAACGAAAATTGGAAAATATGATTTTCCTACTTTGGGGCTCGTTTTAAATTGAAAATGTGCATGTTGTCCTCTCGGGATAAAATGCACCATTAATTCGGTTGTAACTGACGCTCATGAAAAATTTTGGCAAAATATTTTCGTAATCCTGCATACCAAAAATTCATGGAGTAAAGCAAGCGAAAATCAGATTTTTTTTTGTTTTTCTTTATTTGAGGCTCGTTTGAACATTAAAATACACATGTTTTCCCCTCAGGACCAACTGACACCATTAATAAGGTCATTATGGACGTCCATAAAAAATTTTGACAAAAAATTTCACAATCCTTTATCATCAAAAGATATTGGACTATAATACATGATAATTGGTAAAATTTGGTTTTTCCTGCTTTGGGGATTGTTTGAATTTTAAAACGCACTTGTTTGCCGCTCGCGACCAACTAACGCCATTCATAAGATCGTAACGGATGTCCATGAAAAATTTTAATAAAAAAAATCTGGAATGCTTTCACAAAAAAATTATGAAATTAAACACAAAAATCGGTAAAATATGGGTTTTCCTTCTTTACGGCTCGTTTGAACTTAAAAATGCATATGTTTTTCCCTCAGGACAAACTGAGGTTATCAATAAGGTCGTAAATTTAAGTTTTCTCAGACCTTATGCAAAGACAACATCACCATTCACAATCTGTAGGTGGGACGACGGTCCGTCGAAATTTTATAATTCCCTAATACCTAGATAAATCGCACATAACAATTTGGACTTCTAAGCTAATTCCTTTGACCCATATTCTAAACCCTTTAACAAAATTATTTTTTAAGGTAATAAGTAATATTTTGTCAAAATAGTCCCAAATTAAGTTTGATATCCAATATTAAATTAATAAGTATATAAATATTGTCGATCCTATTATTTTTAACTTAATTTTTCTATATTATATATACCCCTAAACTATATGAGGGTCCTACTACCCTCTTAAAATAATTATCGAAAATGTACTTCTTGTTGTGTTTGAACTATCAAGTACACTTTTGCACTCATTATTGTATTTATGAAACTACATGAATCATTTTAGTATTGAAAAATTATTATTGATAATTTGCACAAGTTTTCTTTATTTATTAAATTTTGATGCACTTGTAAAGCTATTGATACATTGTACAAGTTCCTTTAACATATTTGGTATATAAAACTGGAGCAAAACTACAATTAGACAACAAAACAAATTGGAAAAAAATAATTGAGGGATTTAAATTATATGGAATACTTAAGTTTAGTGAATTATAGCACCCTCATATAGATTAGAAGTGTAAATAATAAATAAAACTTAAATTCAAATGGATAATATGACATTTTGATAATTTAAAGGTATAATGAATAACTTTGTGAAAATTCAAGGGGGATTATTATGCCTTATTCCTACTTTTATTTTGTAGCTGCGTAGTAGTACACACAGTTACTACATACGTACTATCCCAAAAGCATTTAAAGGAATGAACAAGTGGTCGTTGACTCACCCCGTACACATATCTTTGATCAACATGACGTAATAAGAACAAATATGGATCTCAACTAGAAAGTACAAATACAAACAAGACTAATTTAAATTTACACTGCGCAGGATCCATTCGGGAGAACCGCGGCCTAATAAAGAAATTCAATAAATAAATTTCCACTTCGAAATATCTTATTGGAGAAGACTAATCCATTAAAGGAAAAATAGTAATGATAGTGAAAAGATTTGTTATCTTTTATTATTGATATAGAAAAAAAATTAATTTCAATATCATAGGTGTAATATTTTAAGACAAAAAATTAAATTAAAATTCGATCAATGGATATTTTTTATTAGTTATAATGTTTTTAAATTCATTCTTACTAATTAACTTTGCATTTGGTCAAACTAAGATCCATAAAATGAAACAAATATGGAAAAAATTTACAATATGCTAGTCTTTCATATATCTTTTTTCAAATCTTGAAACAAAGTACAAAAGGATAGCGCCTCCGATGTGTGTATATAAGCATATAGATACATTTCTTTTCCATACAAATTCATACTCTATATTCACATTTCACATTGATTATTATTTTCCTTCCCTCACCCCCTCATATAAAATCCCCTTTCTTCTCTCAAGTATTTTTGGTTTATAAATCCTTATTTGTAACATATGGACGGTCATCTTCATCCACAACAATTTAAAGATAATCAACAACAACATAACATACCCAGTATATTTTCACAAGTGAATTATACGAGTGGTGGAATGTATGCATCCGTAGCACAATCTTGTGAAGGTGGGAATATTAATACAAATGGTGGAGATAAGTTGTTCGGAAAATGGAGTCTTGTACAACCAATTGATTCTTTGATGATTCAAGATCAACATCAATTTAAGAGTCATCAAAATGTGAATACTGACACAGGTGGTGGAGATAAGTTGTTTGCACAATGGACTGTTGTAAACCAAAGCGATTTCTTGATGAATCATAACCAACATCTGTTCATGAATAATCAAGGTGTTAATACAGATACTGGTGGCGGAGATAGGTTGTTTGCACAGCAAAGTTGTGTAGAGCCATGTGATTTCTCGATGGCTCAATATTGGTAGCATAACCAACATCAATTTTTGAGTCATCAAGATGTTAATATTAATTCAAGTAGTGCACATGAGTTATTTCCACAACAAAATGATGTATATCCAACCAATGACTTGAATCAACATCAATATATGAGTCATCAAGGTGGTCATACTGATATATGTAGTTTAGATGAGTTATTTGCACAGTGGAGTGCATTCATTAAAGATCAACCTTATGATCAACATCAGCTGATGATTCATAAAGGTGTTAATATTGATACAAGTAATACACATGAGTTATTTCTACAAAAGAATGGTATAGAGCCAATGGATGCCTTGATGATTCAGGAACAACATTCTGATCAACATCAGCTTATGAGTCATCAAGGTGTTAAAACTAACACAAATGGTGGGGATAGGTTGTTTCCACAACAAAGTGTTGTAGAGACAAGTTATTTATCGATGACCCAAGGTAGTGCGCAAGAGTTATTACCACAACAGAATGATACAGAAACATCAGATGCCTTGATGACTCAGGATCAGCATCATGATCAACATCAGTTCATGAGTTATCAAGGTGTTAATTCTGATACATATAGTGGAGATGATAGTTTCTTTTCAGAATTTAGTATAGAAGAGTTACAAGAATTATTGGATATTTGAGGAATCTCAACTAGAATTTTCATGTAGACCTAATGCGACATGATTTTATGGGAAGACATATCCAGCAAAATGAAACTTATTATGGAAAGGCATATCCAACAATATTTGGCTAGAACTTATGCTCAAGCATTTGAAGTATTAATACTTTGTAATGATTAACTTCAAGTATTATTATCACGGTAAGGGCCAATTTAGCACATAAGTTTAAATGCATCATTTTATAATAAATACAAACAATAAGTACAATATTATTTCTAGATTTTTTGTTAATTCTTAACCTTCATTGTAAAAGAGATATAACATGATTTTATCTTCTTGTACAACCATGATTATTTGTTGTATTCCGTTAGCACTCATTATTGTATCAACACTTATATTTATTCTTCATCAGCTTATGAATAATGCAGAATACTTCTCATTTCCAGTTTAGTTGTATAAGTTGTTTTATGGTATTAGGGCTATAAAACCTCACACGAGTATGATCACAATTTTTTGCCCTCTAATCCTAGCTGCTGCCACACGCATAATTGGCACCCAATGCCACTGTTGTTAATGCAGATACCACAACCACTAACATTGTCATTGTGCAATTCAACCCTTCCTTTCAATTGCCGGTAACAATAACTTCACCACCTGGAAGGCATAGGTGTCGTTGCTTATGCATGGACATAACCTTTTCGGTTATATTGATGGCACAACTGTTGATCCTCCAATCTCACTTACAAGAAACAATGAAACCACTCTCAATCCACCATATATGAACTGGTTTCGATAAAATCAGCTTGTCCAAAATACCATCATAGCATCAGTGGGACCTACACTTGCATCAACTATTGCAACAGTCACATTGGCACACAAAGCTTGGGAATCCCTGCAGACTACCTTTGCCAATAAATCACATAGAAGAATTATCTGTCTCCAAGATCAACTAGTTCATATTACCAAAGATTATTAGCCTGATAGAAGATTCAATTGCTCATGATCGGTGGAGCACCAATCACTGATGTGCAACTTAATGTGAGAATCCTTGGGCCCGATTATTAAACTATCTTTGCAGCCATCCGGTCACATGAAACATTGATCACCTAATGAAGAACTTTATGAAAAACTGCTTGACTATGAGATCTTTCTTATCTATGAAGAAACCAAACGAACAACACTAATTAGTGCTCCAATTGCTCAAAGAAACAACAAAGCACCTTCAAGAAATAACATAAAGTGAAAACAGGCAAGTAATGCCTCACAAGGTATCAAACGATGGAGTTTACAGAAAGGCAGAGACTCATCAAATACCCAGGAGTGGATCACTCGTCGAAATAGCAACTTCTCTCGTAACATTCCTGAACGTCCAGAATGCGAACTCCACCACTAGCAACAACTCTAATGTTGTCGATCAGTTTAATTTGTGTTCCACCAATTGATAAAGCTTGTTGGGAGCAAAATATTCTACTTGGAAGTCCCGTACTTCCATGCTTGTGCGCGGGTACAATCTGTTTGGCTATCTTGATCAGATTTTTCCGACTTTTTTCTCATTTGAAATTTAAAATGCACCTATTTCCCCCCATGACCGACTGACGCGATTAACATGGTCAAACCAGACGTCCATGGAAATGTTTGGAAAAAATAATTCAGGAATATTCTATCAACAAAAATTCATTGACTATAAGCATAAAAATTGATAAAATCTGGTTTTTCTTACTTCGGGTTCGTTTACATTTGAAAAAGCATGGTTTTCTCCTCAGAACCAATTGAAGCCATTAATAATGTCATAATAGACGTCCATACAAAAATTTTGTAATATTTTTTTGGAATCTTATCACTTTAAACCCATTGACTATAGCACATGAAAATAGCTAAAAATCTGGTTTTTCCAACTTTAGGGTTCATTTGAACTTGAAAATCCATATCTTTTCCCCTCAGGACCAATGACACCATTAATAAGGTCATGCCAGACGTCCATGAAAACTTTCAACAAAAAAATTTCAAAATCCTATCACTAAAAATCCATCAACATATTAAAAGGGGGAAAGGGTTCCAAACCTATATGACTAATAAGAAGAAAGGAGCGTTCATCAACTTGACTGTAAGGAGAGGGGTAAGCCAATATAACCTCCTAAGAAGATGTTGGATTGATTTATTACATTGTACAATTTCCCTCCAGCAGTAGAGGAGGTTCGATTCCCCTTATACTCGATATGAAAAAAATGATTCAACGAGATATGCCTTGCCTGCATTATGATTGACATATGTGAATGTTTTGGAAGGGATGTACTTCTTTTGTAGCAAATAAACTCACGATGCAGATTAATATATGTTCTTAACCGCAAGCATAAGTAAGATCTATTCATAATTGGTCAGTCTCCCACGACAAGGTTTATCGCTTTTCATGAATGTATCTCCTCCTCTTCTTATGTGATTTTTACCTGCCTTTTACTCTGCTTGCCTATGGCTCCATATGAGCCCTAACTTTTGTGGAGGGCCAGCGGGGCATCGGAGCCTCATCTCATGCATCGGTTTAACGAAATAACTGCACACGAAAATCTGTAAAGTGTGATTTTTCATTTTTTGAAGCTCATTTGATCTTGAAAATGTGTAAGTTTCCTCGGACAACTGATGCATTATTAATGATGTAACAGACGCCCATGAAAACTTACGGCGTAAATAATTACTGAATCTTTTATTACAAAAGTCCATGGAATATAGCTCAAGAAAATCAGTAAAATCTAGTTTTCTTGCATTGAGACTTGCTTGAACTTGAAAATGCAACATTTTTCCCCTCAAGACCAACTGAAGCAATTATTAAGGTCGTAACGGATGTCCATAAAAAATTTTGGAATTTGTTTTGGTAATCCTATCATAAAAAATACGTGGATAATAGAACACGAAAATTGGAAAAATATGGTTTTTCCCGCTTGGGGCTTGTTTAAACTTGAAAATGCGCATGTTTGCCTCTCGGGACAAACTGCTCTATAAATTAGGTTGTAGTGGGCGTCAATGAAAAATTTTCGTAGAAAGAATTCTAGAAGCCTTATCACAAAATCCATGGAATATAGCACACAAAAATCAGTAAAATCTGGTTTTTCCTCGTTGGAGCTCGTTTGAACTTGGAAATGCGCTCGTTTGCCTATGGGGAACAAGTGACACCATTAATAAGGTCGTTACAGACATCCATGAAAAAGTTTGGCAAAAAAAATTTCGAATCATATATCACCAAAAAATATTGACGCACATGAAAATCGATAAAATCTGGTTATTCCACTTTGGGAATCGTTTGAACTTGAAAATACGTTCGTTTTACCCTCGATATCAACTTACACCATTAATAAGGTCGTAAAGGACGTCCATTTAAAAATTTTGCAAAAAAATTTAGGAATCCTATCACCAAAAATTCATTGACTAGCATACGAAAATTGATAAAATCTAGGTTTTCCTTCTTAGGGGTTCCTTTAATATTGAAAATGCGTTAGTTTTCCCCTCAGGACAAAGTGACGCCATTAATAACACCATAATAGACCTCCATGAAAAGGTTCAGCCAAAAACAATTCAAGATTCTATCACAAAAAATCCATGGATTATAACACACGAAAATCGTTAAAATTTGGTTTATACTACTTTGGGGATCGTTTGAACTTGAAAATGAACTTGTTTTCCTCTCGAGACCAACTGAATCCATTAATATGGTCGTTACAGATATCCGTGAAATTCGGCATTGTTTTTTGGAATTCTATCATAAGAAATACATGGACAATAACAAACGAAAATTGGAAAAATCTGATTTTCCTACTTTGGGGCTCGTTTTAAATTGAAAATGTGCATGTTGTCCTCTCGGAATAAAATGCACCATTAATTCGGTTGTAACTGACGCTCATGAAAAATTTTGGCAAAACTATTTTCGTAATCCTGCATACCAAAAATTCATGGAGTAAAGCAAGCGAAAATCAGAAAAAATTTGTTTTTCCTGCTTTGGGCTCGTTTGAACATTAAAATACACATGTTTTCCCCTCGGGACCAAGTGACAACATTAATAAGGTCATTATGGACGTCCATAAAATTTTGGAAAAAATTTCATAATCCTTTATCATCAAAAGACATTGGACTATAATACATGATAATTGGTAAAATTTGGTTTTCCTGCTTTGGGGATTGTTTGAATTTTAAAACGCGCTTGTTTGCCGCTCGCGACCAACTAACGCCATTAATAAGATCGTAACGGATGTCCATGAAAAATTTTAATAAAAAAATTCTGGAATGCTTTCACAAAAAATTATAAATTAAACACAAAAATCGGTAAAATATGGGTTTTCTTCTTTACGGCTCGTTTGAACTTGAAAATGCATATGTTTTTCCTCGGACAAACTGGCGTTATCAATAAGGTCGTAAATTTAAGTTTTCTAAGACCTTATGCAAAGACAACATCACCATTCACAGTCTTTAGGTGGGACGACGGTCCGTCGAAATTTTATAATTCCCTAATACCTAGATAAATCGCACACAACAATTTGGACTTCTAATCTAATTCCTTTGACCCATATTCTAAACCCTTTAACAAAATTATTTTTTAAGGTAATAAGTAATTTTTTGTCACAATAGTCCCAAATTAAGTTTGATTTCCAATATCACAATTAATAAGTATATAAATATTGTCGATCCTATTATTTTTAACTTAATTTTTCTATATTATATATACCGCTAAACTATCTGAGGGTCCTACTACTCTCTTAAAATAATTTTTAAAATGTACTTCTTGTTGTGTTTAAACTATTAAGTACACTTTTGCACTCATTATTGTATTTATGAAACTACATGAATCATTTTAGTATTGAAAAATTACTATTGATAATTTGCACAAGTTTACTTTATTTATTAAATTTTGATGCACTTGTAAAGCTATTGATACATTGTACAAGTTCCTTTAACATATTTGGTATATAAAACTGGAGCAAAACTACAATTAGACAACAAAATAAATTGGAAAAAAGTAATTGAGGGATTTAAATTATATGGAATACTTAAGTTTAGTGAGTTATAGCACCCTCATATAGATTAGAAGTGTAAATAATAAATAAAACTTAAATTCAAAGGGATAATATGACATTTAGATAATTTAAAGGTATAATGAATAACTTTGTGAAAATTCAAGGGGGATTATTATGCCTTATTCCTACTTTTATTTTGTAGCTGTGTAGTAGTACACACAGTTACTACATACGTACTATCCAAAAAGCATTTAAAGGAATGAACAAGTGGTCATTGACTCACCCCGTACACATATCTTTGGTCAACATGACGTAATAAGAACAAATATGGATCTCAACTAGAAAGTACAAATACAAACAAGACTAATTTAAATTTACACTGCGCAGGATCCATTCGGGAGAACCGCGGCCTAATAAATAAATACAATAAATAAATTTCCACTACGAAATATCTTATTGGAGAAGACTAATCCATTAAAGGAAAAATATTAATGATAGTGAAAAGATTTGTTATCTTTTATTATTGATATAGAAAAAAAATTAATTTCAATATCATAGGTGTAATAATTTAAGACAAAAAATTAAATAAAAATTCGGTCAATGGATATTTTTTATTAGTTATAAAGTTTTTAAAATCATTCTTACTAATTAACTTTGCATTTGGTCAAACTACGATCCATAAAATGAAACAAATATGGAAAAAATTTACAATATGCTAGTCTTTCATATATCTTTTTTCAAATCTTGAAACAAAGTACAAAAGGATAGCGCCTCCGATGTGTATATAAGCATATAGATACATTACTTTTCCATACAAATTCATACTCTATATTCACATTTCACATCGATTATTATTTTCCTTCCCCCACCCCCTCATATAAAATCCCCTTTCTTCTCTCAAGTATTTTTGGTTTATAAATCCTTATTTGTAACATATGGAGGGTCATCTTCATCCACAACAATTTAAAGATAATCAACAACAACATAACATACCCAGTATATTTTCACAAGTGAATTATACGAGTGGTGGTATGTATGCATCCGTAGCGCAACCTTGTGAAGGTGGGAATATTAATACAAATGATGGAGATAAGTTGTTCGGAAAATGGAGTCTTGTACAACCAATTGATTCCTTGATGATTCAAGATCAACATCAATTTAAGAGTCATCAAGATGTGAACACTGACACAGGTGGTGGAGATAAGTTGTTTGCACAATGGACTGTTGTAAACCCAAGCGATTTCTTGATGAATCATAACCAACATCTGTTCATGAATAATCAAGGTGTTAATAAAGATACTGGTGGCGGAGATAGGTTGTTTGCACAGCAAAGTGTTGTAGAGCCATGTGATTTCTCGATGGCTCAATATTGGCAGCATAACCAACATCAATTTTTGAGTCATCAAGATGTTAATATTAATTCAAGTAGTGCACATGAGTTATTTCCACAACAGAATGATGTATATCCAACCAATGACTTGAATCAACATCAATATATGAGTCATCAAGGTGGTCATACTGATATATGTAGTTTAGATGAGTTATTTGCGCAGTGGAGTGCATTCATTAAAGATCAACCTTATGATCAACATCAGCTGGCGATTCATCAAGGTGTTAATATTGATACAAGTAATACACATGAGTTATTTCTACAACAGAATGGTATAGAGCCAATGGATGCCTTGATGATTCAGGAACAACATTCTGATCAACATCAGCTTATGAGTCATCAAGGTGTTAAAACTAACACAAATGGTGGAGATAGGTTGTTTCCACAACAAAGTGTTGTAGAGACAAGTTATTTATCGATGACCCAAGGTAGTGCGCAAGAGTTATTACCACAACAGAATGATACAGAAACATCAGATGCCTTGATGACTCAGGATCAACATCATGATCAACATCAATTTATGAGTTATCAAGGTGTTAATTCTGATACATATAGTGGAGATGATAGTTTCTTTTCAGAATTTAGTATAGAAGAGTTACAAGAATTATTGGATATTTGAGGAATCTCAACTAGAATTTTCATGTAGACCTAATGCGACATGATTTTATGGGAAGATATATCCAACAAAATGAAACTTATTATGGAAAGGCATATACAACAATATTTGGCTAGAACTTATGCTCAATCATTTGAAGTATTAATAATTTGTAATGATTAACTTCAAGTATTATTATCACGTTAAGGGCCAATAAAGAACATAAGTTTAAATGCATCATTTTATAATAAATTCAAACAATAAGTACAATATTATTTCTAGATTTTTCTTAATTCTTAACCTTCATTGTAAAAGAGATATAACATGATTTTATCTTCTTGTACAACCATGATTATTTATTGTATTCCGTTAGCACTCATTATTATATCAACGCTTATATTTATTCTTCATCAGCTTATGAATAATGCAGAATACTTCTCATTCCCAGTCAAGTCGTATAAGTTGTTTTATGGTATTAGGGCTATAAAACCTCACACGAGTATGATCCCAATTTTTTGCCCTCTAATCCTAGCTGCTGCCACACGCATAATTGGCACCCAATGCCACTGTTGTTAATGCAGATACCACAACCACTAA
>CM040628.1:18605301-18631826 GCA_022817965.1 Solanum lycopersicoides | reverse complement strand
CTAGCATACGAAAATTGATAAAATCTAGGTTTTCCTCTTAGGGGTTCCTTTGATATTGAAAATGCGTAGTTTTCCCCTCTAGGACGAAGTGACGCCATTAATAACACCATAATAGACCTCCATGAAAAGTTTCAGCCAAAACAATTCAAGATTCTATCACAAAAAATCCATGATTATAACACACTAAAATCGTAAAATTTTGTTTTTACTACTTTGGGATCGTTTGAACTTGAAAATGCGCTTGTTTTCCTCTCGAGACCAACTGAATCCATTAATAAGGTCGTAACGGATATCCGTGAAATTCGGCAATTTTTTTTGGAATTCTATCAAAAAAATACATGGACAATAACAAACGAAAATTGGAAAAATCTGATTTTCCTACTTTGGGGCTCGTTTTAAATTGAAAATGTGCATGTTGTCCTCTCGGGATAAAATGCACCATTAATTCGGTTGTAACTGACGCTCATGAAAATTTTGGCAAAAATTTTCGTAATCCTGCATACAAAAATTCATGGAGTAAAGAAAGCGAAAATCGGAAAAAAATTTGTTTTTCCTGCTTTGGGGCTCGTTTGAACATTAAAATACACATGTTTTCCCCTCGGACCAAGTGACACCATTAATAAGGTCATTATGGACGTCCATAAAAAATTTGGCAAAAAATTTCATAATCCTTTATCATCAAAACATTGGACTATAATACATGATAATTGGTAAAATTGGTTTTCCCTTTGGGGATTGTTTGAATTTTAAAACGCACTTGTTTGTCGCTCGCGACCAACTAACGCCATTAATAAGATCGTAAGGATGTCCATGAAAAATTTTAATAAAAAAATTCTTGAATGCTTTCACAAAAAATTATGAAATTAAACACAAAAATCGGTAAAATATGGGTTTCCTTCTTTACGGTCGTTTGAACTTGAAAATGCATATGTTTTTCCTCGGGACAAACTGACGTTATCAATAAGGTCGTAAATTTAAGTTTTCTCAGACCTAGTGCAAAGACAATCACCATTCACAGTCTGTAGGTGGGACGACAGTCCGTCAAAATTTTATAATTCCCTAATACCTAGATAAATCGCACACAACAATTTGGACTTCTCAACTAATTCCTTTGACCCATATTCTAAACCCTTTGACAAAATTATTTTTTAAGGTAATAAGTAATATTTTATCACAATAGTCCCAAATTAAGTTTGATTTCCAATATCACAATTAATAAGCATATAAATATTGTCGATCCTATTATTTTTAACTTAATTTTTCTATATTATATATACCCCTAAACTATCTGAGGGTCCTACTACCCTCTTAAAATAATTGTCAAAAATGTACTTCTTGTTGTGCTTGAACTATTAAGTACACTTTTGCACTCATTATTGTATTTATGAAACTAAATGAATCATTTTAGTATTGAAAATTTCTTATTGATAATTTGCACAAGTTTTCTTTATTTATTAAATTTTGATGCACTTGTAAAGCTATTGATACATTGTACAAGTTCCTTTAACATATTTGATATATAAAACTTGAGCAAAACACAATTAGACAACAAAACAAATTGGACAAAAATAATTGAGGGATTTAAATTATATGGAATACTTAAGTTTAGTGAGTTATAGCACCCTCATATAGATTAGAAGTGTAAATAATAAATAAAACTTAAATTCTAAGGGATAATATGACATTTAGATAATTTAAAGGTATAATGAATAACTTTGTGAAAATTCAAGGGGGATTATTATGCCTTATTCCTACTTTTATTTTGTTGCTGCGTAGTAGTACACACAGTTACTACATACGTACTATCCAAAAAGCATTTAAAGGAATGAACAAGTTGTCGCGGACTCACCCCGTACACATATCTTTGGTCAACATGACGTAATAAGAACAAATATGGATCTCAACTAGAAAGTACAAATATAAACAAGACTAATATAAATTTACACTGCGCAGGATCCATTTGGGAGAACCGCGGCCTAATAAAGAAAGATAATAAATAAATTTCCCCTTTGAAATATCTTATTGGATAAGACTAATCCATTAAAGGAAAAATATTAATGATAGTGAAAAGATTTGTTATCTTTTATTATTGATATAGAAAAAAAATTAATTTCAATATCATAGGTGTAATATTTTAAGACAAAAAATTAAATAAAAATTCGGTCAATGGATATGTTTTATTAGTTATAAAGTTTTTAAAATCATTCTTACTAATTAACTTTGTATTTGGTCAAACTAAGATCCATGAAATGAAACAAATATGGAAAAAATTTACAATATGCTAGTCTTTTATATATCTTTTTTCAAATCTTGAAACAAAGTACAAAAGGATAGCGCCTCCGATGTGTGTATATAAGCACATAGATACATTACTTTTACATACAAATTCATACTCTATATTCACATTTCACATCGATTATTATTTTCCTTCCCCAACCCCCTCATATAAAATCCCCTTTCTTCTCTCAATTATTTTTGGTTTATAAATCCTTATTTCTAACATATGTTGGGTCATCTTCATCAACAACAATTTAAAGATAATCAACAACAACATAACATACCCGGTAAATTTTCACATGTGAATTATACGAGTGGGGGTATGTATGCATCCGTAGCACAACCTTGTGAAGGTGGAAATATTAATACAAATGGTGGAGATAATTTGTTTGGAAAATAGAGTCTTATACAACCAACTGATTCCTTGATGATTCAAGATCAACATCAATTTAAGAGTCATCAAGATGTGAATACTGACACAGGTGGTGGAGATAAGTTGTTTGCACAATGGAAAGTTGTAAAGCAAAGCGATTTCTTGATGAATCATAACCTACATAAGTTTATGAATAATCAAGGTGTTAATACAGATACTGGTGGCGGAGATAGGTTGTTTGCACACAAAGTGTTGTAGAGCCATGTGATTTCTCGATGGCTCAATATTGGCAGCATAACCAACATCAATTTTTGAGTCATCAAGATGTTAATATTAATTCAAGTAGTGCCCATGAGTTATTTCCACAATAGAATGATGTATATCCAACCAATGACTTGAATTAACATCAATATATGAGTCATCAAGGTGGTCATACTGATATATGTAGTTTAGATGAGTTATTTGCACAGTGGAGTGCATTCATTCAAGATCAACCTTATGATCAACATCAGTTGATGATTCATCAAGGAGCTAATAATAATACAAGTAATGCACATGAGTTATTTCTACAACAGAATTGTATAGAGCCAATGGATGCAATTGATGATTCAGGAACAAATTCTGATCAACATCAGCTTATGAGTCATCAAGGTGTTAAAACTAACACAAATGGTGGAGATAGGTTGTTTCCACAACAAAGTTTGTAGAGACAAGTTATTTATCGATGACCCAAGGTAGTGCAAGAGTTATTACCACAACAGAATGATACAGAAACATCAGATGCCTTGATGACTCAGGATCAGCATCATGATCAACATCAATTTATGAGTTATCAAGGTGTTAATTCTGATACATATAGTGGAGATGATAGTTTCTTTTCAGAATTTAGTATAGAAGAGTTACAAGAATTATTGGATATTTGAGGGAGCTCAACTAGAATTTTCATGTAGACCTAATGCGACATGATTTTATGGGAAGACATATCCAACAAAATGAAACTTATTATGGAAAGGCATATCCACAATATTTGGCTAGAACTTATGCTCAAGCATTTGAAGTATTAATACTTTGTAATGATTAACTTCAAGTATTATTATCACGTTAAGGTCCAATAGCACATAAGTTTAAATGCATCATTTTATAATAAATACAAACAATAAGTACAATATTATTTCTGAATATATAGTTTCCAGATTTTTCTTAATTCTAAACCTTCATTGTAAAGAGATATAACATGATTTTATCTTCTTGTACAACCATGATTATTTATTGTATTCCGTTAGCACTCATTATTATATCAACGCTTATATTTATTCTTCAGCAGCTTATGAATAATGCAGAATACTTCTCAATCCCAGTCAAGTCGTATAAGTTGTTTTATGGTATTAGGGCTATAAAACCTCACACGAGTATGATCCCAATTTTTTGCCCTCTAATCCTAGCTGCTGCCACACGCATAATTGGCACCCAATGCCACTGTTGTTAATGCAGATACCACAACCACTAACATTGTCATCGTGCAATTCAACCCTGCCTTTCAATTGCCCATCAAACTTGCGGCAGCCATAACTTCACCACCTGGAAGGCATAGGTGTCGTTGCTTATGCACGTACATAACCTTTTCGGTTATATTGATGGCACAACTGTTGATCCTCCAATATCACTTACAAGAAACAATGAAACCACTCTCAATCCACCATATATGAACTGGTTTCGACAAAATCAGCTTGTCCAAAATACCATCTTAGAATCAGTGGGTCCTACACTTGCATCAACTATTGCAACAGTCACATTGGCACACAAAGCTTGGGAATCCTGCACACTACCTTTGCCAATAAATCACATAGAAGAATTATCTGTTCCAAGATCAACTAGCTCATATTACCAAAGATTATTAGCCTGATAGAAGATTCAATTGCTCATGATCGGTGGATCACCAATCACTGATGTGCAACTTAATGTGAGAATCCTTGGGCCCGATTATGAAACTATCTTTGCAGCCATCCGGTCACATGAAACATTGATCACCTAATGAAGAACTTTATGAAAAACTGCTTGACTATGAGATCTTTCTTATCTATGAAGAAGCCAAACGAACACACTAATTAGTGCTCCAATTGCTCAAAGAAACAACAAGCACCTTCAAGAAATAACATAAAGTGAAAACAGGCAAGTAATGCCTCACAAGGTATCCAACGATGGAGTTTACAGAAAGGCAGAGATTCATCAAATACCCAGCGCGCACTCGTCGAAATAGCAACCTCTCTCTTAACATTCCTGAGAACGTCCGGAATGCGAACTCCACCACTAGCAACAACTCTAATGTTGTCGATGAGTTTAATCTGTGTTCCATCAACTGATAAAGCTTGTTGGCAGCCAAAATATTCTACTTGGAAGGCCCGTACTTCCATGTCGTGCGCGGGCACAATATGTTTGGCTATCTTGATCAGATTTTTCTGACTTTTTTCTCATTTGAAATTTAAAATGCACCTATTTTTTCCATTAACATGGTCAAACCAGACGTCCATGGAAATGTTTGGCAAAAATAATTCAGGAATCTTCTATCAACAAAAATTCATTGACTATAAGCATAAAAAATTAATAAAATCTGATTTTTCTTACTTCGGGTTCGTTTACATTTGAAAAAGCATGGTTTTCTCCTCAGAACCAATTGACGCCATTAATAATGTCATAACAGACGTCCATACAAAAATTTTGCAATATTTTTTTGGAATCTTATCACTTTAAACCCATTGACTATAGCACATGAAAATAGCTAAAAATCTGGTTTTTCCAACTTTAGGGCTCATTTGAACATGAAAATCCGCATGTTTTCCCCTCAGGACCAATGACACCATTAATAAGGTCATACCAGACGTCCATGAAAAATTTCAACAGAAAAATTTCAAAATCCTATCACAAAATCCATCAACATATTAAAAGGGGGAAAGAGTTCCAACCCTATATGACTAATAAGAAGAAAGTAGCGTTCATCAACTTGACTGTAAGGAGAGGGGTAAGCCAATATAACCTCCTAAGAAGATGTTGGATTGAGTTATTACATTATAAAATTTCCCTCCAGCAGTAGAGGATGTTCGATTCCCCTTATACGTGATATGGCAAAAAAGACTGATTCAACGGGATATGCCTTGCCTGCATTATGATTAACCTATGTTAATGTTTTTGAAGGGGATGTTCTTATTTTGTAGCAAATAAACTCACGATGCAGATTAATATATGTTCATAACCGCAAGCATAAGTAAGATCTAGTCATAATTGGTCAGTCTCCCACGAAAGGGTTTCTCGCTTTTCATGAATGTATATCCTCCGCTTCTTATGTGATTTTTACGTGCCTTTTACTCTGCTTGCCTATGGATCCATATAAGCCCTAACTTTTGTGGAGGGCCAGCGGGGCATGGAGCCTCAGCTAATGCATCAGTTTAACGAAATAGTTGCACACGAAAATCTATAAAATGTGATTTTTCATCTTTTGAAGCTCATTTGAAGTTGAAAATGTGTATGTGTCCCCTCGGGACCAACTGATGGCATTGTTAATGATGTAACAGACGCCCATGAAAACTTACGGCGTAAATAATTAGTGAACCTTTTATTACAGAAGTCCATGGAATATAGCTCAAGAAAATCAGTGAAATCTAGTTTTCTTGCATTGCGACTTGTTTGAACTTCAAAAATGCAATCGTTTTCCCCTCAAGACCAACTGAAGCAATTATTAAGGTCGTAACTGATGTACATAAAAAAAATTGGATTTTTTTGGTAATCCTATCATAAAAAATACGTTGATAATAGCACACTAAAATTGGTAAAACATTGTTTTTCCCGCTTTGGGGCTTGTTTAAACTTGAAAATGCGCATGTTTGCCTCTCGGGACAAACTGCTCAATAAATTAGGTTGTAATGGGCGTCCATGAAAAATTATCGTAGACAGAATTCTAGAATCTTGTATCACCAAAAATCCATGGAATATAGCACACAGAAATTAATAAAATCTGGTTTTTCCTCGTTGGAGCTCGTTTGAACTTGGAAATGCGCTCGCTTGCCTATGGGGAACAAGTGACACCATTAATAAGGTCGTTACAGACGTCCATGAAAATGTTTGGAAAAACAAATTACGGAATAATATATCACCAAAAAAAAATTGACGCACATGAAAATCGACAAAATCTGGTTATTCCTACTTTGGGGATCGTTTGAACTTGAAAATACGTTTGTTTTACCCTCGATACCAACTGACACCATTAATAAGGTCATAAAGGACGTCCATTTAAAAATTTTACAAAAAAAGATCAGGAATCCTATCACCAAAAATTCATTGACTAGCATACGAAAATTTATAAAATCTAGGTTTTCCTTCTTAGGGGTTCCTTTTATATTGAAAATGCGTTAGTTTTCCCCTTAAGACGAAGTGACGCCATTACTAACACCATAATAGACCTCCATGAAAAGTTTCAGCCAAAAACAATTCAAGATTCTATCACAAAAAATCCATGGATTATAACTCACTAAAATCGTAAAAATTTTGTTTTTACTACTTTGGGGATCGTTTGAACTTGAAAATGCGCTTGTTTTCCTCTCGAGACCAACTGAATCCATTAATAAGGTCATAACAGATATCCGTGAAATTTGGCAATTTTTTTTGGAATTCTATCATAAAAAAATACATGGACAATAACAAACGAAAATTGGAAAAATCTGATTTTCCTACTTTGGGGCTCGTTTTAAATTGAAACTGTGCATGTTGTCATCTCGGGATAAAATGCACCATTAATTCGGTTGTAACTGACGCTCATGAAAATTTTTGGCAAAAATATTATCGTAATCCTGCATACAAAAAATTCATGGAGTTAAAGAAAACGAAAATCGGAAAAAAATTTGGTTTTCCTGCTTTGGGGCTCGTTTGAACATTAAAATACATAAGTTTTCCCCTCGGGACCAAGTGACACCATTAATAAGGTCATTATGGACGTCCATAAAAAATTTCGGCAAAAAAATTCATAATCCTTTATCATCAAAAGACTTTGGACTATAATACATGATAATTGGTAAAATTAGATTTTTCTCATTTTGGGGATTGTTTGAATTTTAAAATGCACTTGTTTGTCGCTCGCGACCAACTAACGCCATTAATAAGATCATAAAGGATGTCCATGAAAAATTTTAACAAAAAAATTCTTGAATGCTTTCACAAAAAATTTATGAAATTAAACACAAAATCGGTAAAATATAGGTTTTCCTTCTTTACGGGTCGTTTGAACTTGAAAATGCATATGTTTTTCCCACTAGACAAACTGAAATTATCAATAAGGTCGTAAATTTAAGTTTTCTCAGACCTAGTGCAAAGACAACGTCACCATTCACAGTCTGTAGGCGGGGCGACGGTCTTTCGAAGTTTTATAATTCCCTAATACCTAGATAAATCGCACACAACAATTTGGACTTCTCAGCTAATTCCTTTGACCCATATTCTAAACCCTTTAACAAAATTATTTTTTAACGTAATAAGTAATATTTTGTCACAATAGTCCCAAATTAAGTTTGGTTTCCAATCTCACAATTAATAAGTATATAAATATTGTCGGTCCTATTATTTTTAACTTAATTTTTCTATATTATATATACCCCTAAACTATCTGAGGGTCCTACTACCCTCTTAAAATAATTGTAAAAAATGTACTTCTTGTTGTGTTTAAACTATTAAGTACACTTTTGCACTCATTATTGTATTTATGAAACTACATGAATCATTTTAGTATTGAAAAACTATTATTGATAATTTGCACAAGTTTTCTTAATTTATAAATTTTGATGCACTTGTAAAGCTATTGATACATTGTACAAGTTCCTTTAACATATTTGGTATATAAAACTGAGCAAAACTACAATTAGACAACAAAACAAATTGGACAAAAACAATTGAGGGATTTAAATTATATGGAATACTTAAGTTTAGTGAGTTATAGCACCCTCATATCGATTAGAAGTGTAAATAATAAGTAAAACTTAAATTCAAAGTGATAATATGATATTTAGATAATTTAAAGGTATAATGAATAACTTTGTGAAAATTCAAGGGGGATTATTATGCCTTATTCCTACTTTTATTTTGTAGGTGCGTAGTAGTACACATAGTTACTACATACGTTCTATCCAAAAAGCATTTAAAGGAATGAACAAGTTGTCGCGAACTCACCCCGTACACATATCTTTGGTCAACATGACGTAATAAGAACAAATATGGATCTCAACTAGAAAGTACAAATACAAACAAGACTAATATAAATTTACACTGCGCAGGATCCATTTGGGAGAACCGCGGCCTAATAAAGAAAGATAATAAATAAATTTCCCCTTTGAAATATCTTATTGGAGAAGACTAATCCATTAAAGGAAAAATATTAATGATAGTGAAAAGATTTGTTATCTTTTATTATTGATATAGAAAAAAAATTAATTTCAATATCATAGGTGTAATATTTTAAGACAAAAAAATAAATAAAAATTCAGTCAATGGATATTTTTTATTAGTTATAAAGTTTTTAAAATCATTCTTACTAATTAACTTTGTATTTTGTCAAACTAAGATCCATAAAGTGAAACAAATATGGAAACAATTTACAATATGCTAGTCTTTCATATATCTTTTTTCAAATCTTGAAACAAAGTACAAAAGGATAGCGCCTCCGATGTGTGTATATAAGCACATAGATACATTACTTTTCCATACAAATTCATACTCTATATTCAAATTTCACATCGATTATTATTTTCCTTCCCCCACCCCCTCATATAAAATCCCCTTTTTTCTCTCAAGTATTTTTGGTTTATAAATCCTTATTTGTAACATATAGAGGGTCATCTTCATCAACAACAATTTAAAGATAATCAACAACAACATAACATACCCGGTATATTTTCACAAGTGAATTATACGAGTGGTGGTATGTATGCATCCGTAGCACAACCTTGTGAAGGTGGGAATATTAATACAAATGGCGGAGATAAGTTGTTCGGAAAATGGAGTCTTGAACAACCAACTAATTCCTTGATGATTCAAGATCAACATCAATTTAAGAGTCATCAAGATGTTAATACTGACACAGGTGGTGGAGATAAGTTATTTGCACAATGGAATGTTGTAAAGCCAAGCGATTTCTTGATGAATCATAACCAACATCAGTTTATGAATAATCAAGCTGTTAATACAGATACTGGTGGCGGAGATAGATTTTTGCACATTAAAGTGTTGTAGAGCCATGTGATTTCTTGATGGCTCAATATTGGCAGCATAACCAACATTAATTTTTGAGTCATCAAGATGTAAAAATTAATTCAAGTAGTGCACATGAGTTATTTCCACAACAGAATGATGTATATCCAACCAATGACTTGAATCAACATCAATATATGAGTCATCAACGTGGTCATACTTATATATGTAGTTTAGATGAGTTATTTGCACAGTGGACTGCATTCATTCAAGATCAACCTTATGATCAACATCTGCTGATGATTCATCAAGGTGTTAATATTAATACAAGTAATGCACATGAGTTATTTCCACAACAGAATGATATAGAGCCAATGTGCCTTGATGATTCAGGAACAAAATTCTGATCAACATCAGCTTATGAGTCATCAAGGTGTTAAAACTAACACAAATGGTGGAGATAGGTTGTTTCCACAACAAAGTGTTGTAGAGACAAGTTATGTATCGATAACCCAAGGTAGTGCGCAAGAGTTATTACCACAACAAAATAATACAGAAACATCAGATGCCTTGATGACTCAGGATAAACATCATGATCAACATAAATTTATGAGTTATCAAGGTGTTCTGATACATATAGTGGAGATGATAGTTTCTTTTCAGAATTTAGTATAGAAGAGTTACAAGAATTATTGGATATTTGAGGGAGCTCACCTAGAATTTTCATGTAGACCTAATGCGACATGATTTTATGGGAAGACATATCCAACAAAATAAAACTTATTATGGAAAGGCATATCCAACAATATTTGGCTAGAACTTATGCTCAAGCATTTTAATTTTTAATACTTTGTAATGATTAACTTCAAGTATTATTATCACGTTAAGGGCCAATTTAGCACATAAGTTTAAATGCATCATTTTATAATAAATACAAATAGTAAGTACAATATTATTTCTGAATATATAGTTTCCAGATTTTTCTTAATTCTTAACCTTCATTGTAAAAGATATATAACATGATTTTATCTTCTTGTACAACCATGATTATTTGTTGTATTCCGTTAGCACTCATTATTGTATCAATACTTATATTTATTCTTCATTAGCTTATGAATAATGAAGAATGCTTCTCATTCCCAGTCTAGTCGTATAAGTTGTTCTATGGTATCAGGGCTATAAAACCTTACACGAGTATGATCCCAATTTTTTGCTTTCTAATCCTAGCTGCTGCCACACACATAATTGGAACCCAATGGCACTGTTGTTAATGCAGATACCACAACCACTAACATTGTCATCGTGCAATTCAACCCTGCCTTTCAATTGCCCATCAAACTTGCCGGCAGCCGTAACTTCACCACCTGGAAGGCATAGGTGCCGTTGCTTATGCACGGACATAACCTTTTCGGTTATATTGATGGCACAACTGTTGATCCTCCAATATCACTTACAAGAAACAATGAAACCACTCTCAATCCACCATATATGAACTGGTTTCGACAAAATCAGCTTGTCCAAAATACCATCTTAGAATCAGTGGGACCTACACTTGCATCAACTATTTCAACAGTCACATTGGCACACAAAGCTTGGGAATCCCTGCACACTACCTTTGCCAATAAATCACATACAAGAATTATCTGTGTCCAAGATCAACTAGCTCATATTACCAAAGATTATTAGCCTGATAGAAGATTCAATTGCTCATGATCGGTGGAGCACCAATCACTGATGTGCAACTTAATGTGAGAATCCTTGGGCCCGATTATGAAACTATCTTTGCAGCCATCTGGTCACATGAAACATTTATCACCTAATGAAGAACTTTATGAAAAACTGCTTGACTATGAGATCTTTCTTATCTATGAAGAAGCCAATTGGACAACACTAATTAGTGCTCCAATTGCTTAAACAAAAAACCAATAATTTTCAAGAAATAACATAAACTAAAAACATGCAAGTAATGCCTCACAAGGTATCCAATGATGGAGTTTACTGAAAGGGAGAGACTCATCAAATACCCAGCAATGGCGCACTCGTCGAAATAGCAACCTCTCTCTTAACATTCCTTAGAACGTCCGAAATGCAAACTCCACCACTAGCAACAACTCTAATGTTTTCGATCAGTTTAATCAGTGTTCCAGCAACTGATAAAGCTTGTTGGAAGCCATAATATTCTACTTGGAAGGCCCATACATCCATGCTCGTGCGCGGGCACAATCTGTTTGGCTATCTTGATCAGATTTTTCCAACTTTTTTCTCATTTGCAATTTAAAATGCACCTATTTTCCCCCATGACCAACTGACGCGATTAACATGGTCAAACCAGACGTCCATGGAAATGTTCGGCAAAAATAATTCAGGAATCTTCTATCAACAAAAAATCATTGACTATAAGCATAAAAAAATAATAAAATCTGGTTTTTCTTACTTTGGGTTCATTTACATTTGAAAAAGCATGGTTTTCTCCTCAGAACCAATTGACGCCATTAATAATGTCATAACAGACGTCCATACAAAAATTTTGCAATATTTTTTTGGAATCTTATCACTTTTAAACCCATTGACTATAGCACATGAAAATAGCTAAAAATCTATTTTTTTCAACTTTAGGGCTCATTTGAACTTGAAAATCTGCATGTTTTCCCCTCAGGACCAATGACACCATTAATAAGGTCATACCATACGTCCATAAAAAGTTTCAACAAAAAAATTTCAAAATCCTATCACTACTAATCCATCAACATATTAAAAGGGGGAAGGGTTCAAAACCTATATGACTAATAAGAAGAAAGGAGCGTTCATCAACTTGAATGTAAGGAGAGGGGTAAGCTAATATAACCTCCTAAGAAGATGTTGGATTGAATTATTACATTACACAATTTCCCTCCAGCAGTAGAGGAGGTTCGATTCCCCTTATACGTGATATTGCAAAAAAGACTGATTCAACGAGATATGTCTTACCTGCATTATGATTGACCTATGTTAATGTTTTGGAAGGGGATGTTCTTATTTTGTAGCAAATAAACTCACGATGCAGATTAATATATGTTCTTAACCGCAAGCATAAGTAAGATCTATTCATAATTTGTCAGTCTCCCACAACAGGATTTCTCGCTTTTCATGAATGTATCTCCTCCTCTTCTTATGTGATTTTTACCTGCCTTTTACTCTGCTTGCCTATGGCTCCATATGAGCCCTAACTTTTGTGGAGGGCCAGCGGGACATCGGAGCCTCAGCTCATGCATCAGTTTAACAAAATAACTGCACACGAAAATCTTTAAAATGTGATTTTTCAGTTTTTGAAGTTCATTTGAACTTGAAAATGTGTATGTTTCCCTACGGGACCAACTGATGGCATTATTAAAGATGTAACAGACGCCCATGAAAACTTACGACGTAAATAATTAATGAATCTTTTATTACAAAAGTCCATGGAATATAGCTCAAGAAAATCAGTAAAATCTAGTTTTCTTGCATTGCGACTTGTTTGAACTTGAAAATACAACCGTTTTTCCCTCAAGACCAATTGAAGCAATTATTAAGGTCGTAACAGATGTCAATAAAAAATTAGGATTTTTTTTTGGTAATCCAATCATAAAAACTACGTGGATAGTAGAACACGAAAATTGGTAAAATATGGTTTTTCCCGCTTTGGGGCTTGTTTAAACTTTAAAATGCGCATGTTTGCCTCTCGGGACAAACTGCTCTATAAATTAGGTTGTAATGGGCTTCCATGAAAAATTTTCGTAGAAAGAATTATAGAATCCCGTATCACCAATAATCCATGGAAATATAGCAGACAAAAATCAGTAAAATCTGGTTTTTCCTCGTCGGAGCTCGTTTGAACTTGGAAATGCGCTCGTTTGCCTATGGGGAACAAGTGACACCATTAATAAGGTCGCTACAGACGTCCATGAAAAAGTTTGGCAAAAAAAATTTCGAAATCATATATCACCAAAAAAATATTGACGCACACGAAAATCGATAAAATCTGGTTATTCCTACTTTGGGAATTGTTTGAACTTGAAAATACGTTCATTTTACCCTCGATACCAACTTACACCATTAAGGTCGTAAAGGACGTCCACTTAAAAATTTTGCAAAAAAAATCTGGAAATCTATCACCAAAAATTCATTGACTAGCATACAAAAATTGATAAAATCTAGGTTTTTCTTCATAGGGGTTCCTTTGATATTGAAAATGCGTCAGTTTTCCCCTTAGGACGATGTGACGCCATTAATAACACCATAATAGACCTCCATGAAAAATTTCAGCCAAAATCAATTCAAGATTCTATCACAAAAAATCCATGAATTATAACACACGAAAATCATTAAAATTTGGTTTTTACTACTTTGGGGATCGTTTGAACTTGAAAATGCATTTATTTTCCTCTCGAGACCAACTGAATCCATTAATAAGGTCGTAACAGATATCCGTAAAATTCGGCAATTTTTTTTGGAATTCTACCATAAAAATACATGGACAATAACAAACGAAAATTGGAAAATATGATTTTCCTACTTTGGGGCTCGTTTTAAATTGAAAATGTGCATGTTATCCTCTCGGGATAAAATGCACCATTAATTCGGTTGTAACTGACGCTCATGGAAAATTTTGGCAGAAATATTTTCGTAATCCTGCATACCAAAAATTCATGGAATAAAGCGAGCGAAAATCGATTTTTTTTCCTGCTTTGGGGTTCGTTTGAACATTAAAATACACATGTTTTCCCCTCAAGACCAAGTGACACCATTAATAAGGTCATTATGGACGTCCATAAAAAATTTCGGCAAAAAATTTCATAATCCTTTATCATCAAAAGACATTGGACTATAATACATGATAATTGGTAAAATTTGGTGTTTCCTGCTTTGGGGATTGTTTGAATTTTAAAACGCGCTTGTTTGCCGTTCGCGACCAACTAACGCCATTAATAAGATCGCAACGGATGTCCATGAAAAAATTTTTAAAAAAAATCTTGAATGCTTTCACAAAAAATTTATGAAATTAAACACAAAAATTGGTAAAATATGGGTTTCCTTCTTTACGGCTCGTTTGAACTTAAAAATGCATATGTTTTTTCCTCGGGACAAACTGACGTTATCAATAAGGTCGTAACTTTAAGTTTTCTCAGACCTAGTGCAAAGACAACGTCACCATTCACAGTCTGTAGGTGGGACGACGGTCCGTCGAAGTTTTATAATTCCCTAATACCTAGATAAATTGCACACAACAATTTGGACTTCTCAGCTAATTCCTTTGACCCATATTCTAAACCCTTTAACAAAATTATTTTTTAAGGTAATAAGTAATATTTTGTCACAATAGTCCCAAATTAAGTTTGATTTCCAATATCACAATTAATAAGTATATAAATATTGTCGATCCTATTATTTTTAACTTAATTTTTCTATATTATATATACCCCTAAACTATCTGAGGGTCCTACTACTCTCTTAAAATAATTGCAAAAATATACTTCTTGTTGTGTTTGAACTATTAAGTATACTTTTGCACTCATAATTCTATTTATGAAACTAAATGAATCATTTTAGTATTGAAAAATTATTATTGATAATTTGCACAAGTTTTCTTTATTTATTAAATTTTGATGCACTTGTAAAGCTATTGATACATTGTACAAGTTCCTTTAACATATTTGGTATATAAAACTGGAGCACAACTATAATTAGACAACAAAACAAATGGGACAAAAATAATTGAGGGATTTAAATTATATGGAATACTTAAATTTAGTGAGTTATAGCACCCTCATATATATTAGAAGTGTAAATAATAAATATTACTTAAATTCAAAGGGATAATATGACATTTAGATAATTTAAAGGTATAATGAATAACTTTGTGAAAATTCAAGGGGGATTATTATGCCTTATTCCTACTTTTATTTTGTAGCTGCGTAGTAGTACACACAGTTACTACATACGTACTATCCAAAAAGCATTTAAAGGAATGAACAAGTGGTCGCTGACTCACCCCGTACACATATCTTTGGTCAACATGACGTAATAAGAACAAATATGGATCTCAACTAGAAAGTACAAATACAAACAAGACTAATTTAAATTTACACTGCGTAGGATCAATTAGGGAGAACCGCGGCCTAATAAAGAAAGATAATAAATATTGGAGAAGACTAATCCATTAAAGGAAAAATATTAATGATAGTGAAAAGATTTGTTATATTTTATTATTGATATAGAAAAAAAAAATTCAATATCATAGGTGTCATATTTTAAGACAAAAAATTAAATAAAAATTCGGTCAATGGATATTTTTTATTAGTTATAAAGTTTTTAAAATCATTCTTACTAATTAACTTTGTATTTGGTCAAACTAAGATCCATAAAATGAAACAAATATGGAATTTTTTTTACAATATGCTAGTCTTTCATATATCTTTTTTCAAATCTTGAAAAAAAGTACAAAAGGATAGCGCATCCGATGTGTGTATATAAGCACATAGATACATTACTTTTACATACAAATTCATACTCTATATTCACATTTTACATCGATTATTATTTTTCTTCCCCCACCCTTTATATAAAATCCCCTTTCTTCTCTCAAGTATTTTTGGTTTATAAATCCTTATTTGTAACATATGGAGGGTCATCTTCATCAACAACAATTTAAAGATATCAACAACAACATAACATACCCGGTATATTTTCACAAGTGAATTATACGAGTGGTGGTATGTATGCATCCGTAGCACACCTTGTGAAGGTGGGAATATTAATACAAATGGTGGAGATAAGTTCTTCGGAAAATGGAGTCTTGTACAACCAACTGATACCTTGATGATTCAAGATCCACATCAATCTAAGTGTCATCAAGATGTGAATACTGAAACAGGTGGTGGAGATAAGTTGTTTGCACAATGGACTGTTGTAAACCCTAGCGATTTCGTGATGAATCATAACCAACATCAGTTCATGAATAATCAAGGTGTTAATACAGATACTGGTGGCGGAGATAGGTTGTTTGCACAGCAAAGTGTTGTAGAGCCATGTGATTTCTCGATGGCTTAATATTGGCAGCATAACCAACATCAATTTTTGAATCGTCAAGATGTTAATATTAATTCAAGTAGTGCCCATGAGTTATTTCCACAATAGAATGATGTATATCCAACCAATGACTTGAATTAACATCAATATATGAGTCATCAAGGTGGTCATACTGATATATGTAGTTTAGATGAGTTATTTGCACAGTGGAGTGCATTCATTCAAGATCAACCTTATGATCAACATCAGTTGATGATTCATCAAGGTGCTAATAATAATACAAGTAATGCACATGAGTTATTTCTACAACAGAATTGTATAGAGCCAATGGATGCATTGATGATTCAGGAACAATATTCTGATCAACATCATCTTATGAGTCATCAAGGTGTTAAAACTAACACAAATGGTGGAGATAGGTTGTTTCCACAACAAAGTTTGTAGAGCCAAGTTATTTATCGATGACCCAAGGTAGTGCGCAAGAGTTATTACCACAACAGAATGATACAGAAACATCAGATGCCTTGATGACTCAGGATCAGCATCATGATCAACATCAATTTGTGATTTATCAAGGTGTTAATTCTGATACATATAATGGAGATGATAGTTTCTTTTCAGAATTTAGCATAGAAGAGTTACAAGAATTATTGGATATTTGAGGGATCTCAACTAGAATTTTCATGTAGACCTAATGCGACATGATTTTATGGGAAGATATGTCCAACAAAATGAAACTTATTATGGAAAGGCATATCCAACAATATTTGGCTAGAACTTATGCTCAAGCATTTGAAGTATTAATACATTGTAATGATTAACTTCAAGTATTATTATCGCGTTAAGGTCCAATAAAGCACATAAGTTTAAATGCATCATTTTATAATAAATACAAACAATAAGTACAATATTATTTCTGAATATATAGTTTCCAGATTTTTCTTAATTCTGAACCTTCATTGTAGAAGAGATATAACATGACTTTATCTTCTTGTACAACCATGATTATTTGTTGTATTCCGTTAGCACTCATTATTGTATCAACACTTATATTTATTCTTCATCAGCTTATGAATAATGCAGAATACTTCTCATTCCCAGTCTAGTCGTATAAGTTGTTTTATGGTATGAGGGCTATAAAACCTCACACGAGTATGATCCCAATTTTTTGCCCTCTAATCCTAGATGCTGCCACACGCATAATTGGCACCCAATGCCACTGTTAATAATGCAGATACCACAACCACTAACATTGTCATCGTGCAATTCAACCCTGCCTTTCAATTGCCCATCAAACTTGCTGGCAGCCGTAACTTCACCACCTGGAAGGCATAGGTGCCGTTGCTTATGCACGGACATAACCTTTTCGGTTATATTGATGGCACAACTGTTGATCCTCCAATATCACTTACAAGAAACAATGAAACCACTCTCAATCCACCATATATGAACTGGTTTCGACAAAATCAGCTTGTCCAAAATACCATCTTAGCATCAGTGGGACCTACACTTGCATCAACTATTGCAACAGTCACATTGGCACACAAAGCTTGGGAATCCATGCACACTACCTTTGCCCATAAATCACATAGAAGAATTATCTGTCTCCAAGATCAACTAGCTCATATTACCAAAGATTATTAGCCTGATAGAAGATTCAATTGCTCATGATCGGTGGATCACCAATCACTGATGTGCAACTTAATGTGAGAATCCTTGGGCCCGATTATGAAACTATCTTTGCAGCCATCCGGTCACATGAAACATTGATCACCTAATGAAGAACTTTATGAAAAACTGCTTGACTATGAGATCTTTCTTATCTATGAAGAAGCCAAACAAAAACACTAATTAGTGCTCCAATTGCTCAAAGAAACAACAAAGCACCTTCAAGAAATAACATAAAGTGAAAACAGGCAAGTAATGCCTCACAAGGCATTCAACGATGGAGTTTACAGAAAGGCGGAGATTCATCAAATACCCAGCAGTGGCGCACTCGTCTAAATAGCAACCTCTCTCTTAACATTCCTGAGAACGTCCGGAATGCGAACTCCGCCACTAGCAACAACTCTAATGTTGTCGATGAGTTTAATCTGTGTTCCATCAACTGATAAAGCTTGTTGGCAGCCAAAATATTCTACTTGGAAGGCCCGTACATCCATGCTCGTGCGCGGGCACAATCTGTTTGGCTATCTTGATCAGATTTTTCTAACTTTTTTCTCATTTGAAATTTAAAATGCACCTATTTTCCCCCATGACCAACTGACGCGATTAACATGGTCAAACCAGACGTCCATGGAAATGTTTGGCAAAAATAATTCAGGATTCTTCTATCAACAAAAAATCATTGACTATAAGCATAAAAAAATAATAAAATCTGATTTTTCTTACTCTGGGTTCATTTACATTTGAAAAAACATGGTTTTCTCCTCAAAACCAATTGACGCCATTAATAATGTCATAACAGACGTCCATACAAAAATTTTGCAATATTTTTTTGGAATCTTATCACTTTAAACCCATTGACTATAGCACATGAAAATAGCTAAAAATCTGGTTTTTCCAACTTTAGGGCTCATTTGAACTTGAAAATCCGCATGTTTTCCCCTCAGGACCAATGACACCATTAATAAGGTCATACCAGACGTCCATGATAAATTTCAACAAAAAAATTTCAAAATCATATCACTAAAAATCCATCAACATATTAAAAGGGGGAAAGGGTTTCAAACCTATATGACTAATAAGAAGAAAGGAGCGTTCATCAACTTCACTGTAAGGAGAGGGGTAAGCCAATATAACCTCCTAAGAAGATGTTGGATTGAATTATTACATTATACAATTTCCCTCCAGCAGTAGAGGAGGTTCGATTCCCCTTATACGTGATATGGCAAAAAAGACTGATTCAACGAGATATACCTTGCCTGCACTATGATTGACCTATGTTAATGTTTTAGAAGGGGATGTTCTTCTTTTGTAGCAAATAAACTCACGATACAGATTAATATATGTTCTTAACCGCAAGAATAAGTAAGATCTATTCATAATTGGTCAGTCTCCCACGACAAGGTTTATCGCTTTTCATGAATGTATCTCCTCCTCTTCTTATGTTATTTTTACCTGCCTTTTACTCTGCATGCCTATGGCTCCATATGATCCCTAACTTTTGTGGAGGTCCAGCGGGGCATCGGAGCCTCAGCTCATGCATCTGTTTAACGAAATAACTGCACACGAAAATCTGTAAAATGTGATTTTTCATTTTTGAAGCTCATTTGAACTTGAAAATGTGTATGTTTCCCTCGGACCAACTGATGGCATTATTAATGATGTAACAGACGCCCATGAAAACTTACGGCGTAAATAATTACTGAATCTTTTATTACAAAAGTCCATGGAATATAGCTCAAGAAAATCAGTAAAATTTAGTTTTCTTGCATTGCGACTTGTTTGAACTTGAAAATGCAACTATTTTCCCTTCAAGACCAACTGAAGCAATTATTAAGGTCGCACCAGATGATTTTTCCCGCTTTGGGGCTTGTTTAAACTTGAAAATGCGCATGTTTGCCTCTCGGGACAAACTGCTCTATAAATTAGGTTGTAATGGGCGTCCATGAAAAATTTTCGTAGAAAGAATTCTAGAATCCTGTATCACCAAAAATCCATGGAATATAGCACACAAAATCAGTAAAATCTGGTTTTTCCTCGTTGGAGCTCGTTTGAACTTGGAAATGCGCTCGTTTGCCTATGGGGAACAAGTGACACCATTAATAAGGTCGTTACAGACGTCCATGAAAAGTTTGGCAAAAAAAATTCGGAATCATATATCACCAAAAAAATATTGACGCACATGAAAATCGATAAAATCTGGTTATTCTACTTTGGGAATCGTTTGAACTTGAAAATACGTTCGTTTTACCCTCGATACAACTTACACCATTAATAAGGTCGTAAAGGACGTCCATTTAAAAATTTTGCAAAAAAAAACAGGAATCCTATCACCAAAAATTCATTGACTAGCATACGAAAATTGATAAAATCTAGGTTTTCCTTCTTAGGGGTTCCTTTGATATTGAAAATGCGTAGTTTTCCCCTTAGGACGAAGTGACGCCATTAATAACACCATAATAGACCTCCATGAAAAGTTCAGCCAAAAAAATTCAAGATTCTATCACAAAAAATCCATGGATTATAACACACGAAAATCATTAAAATTTGTTTTTACTACTTTGGGGATCGTTTGAACTTGAAAATGCACTTGTTTTCCTCTCGAGACCAACTGAATCCATTAATAAGGTCGTAACGGATATCGTGAAATTCGGCAATTTTTTGGAATTCTATCATAAAAAATACATGGACAATAACAAACGAAAATTGGAAAAATCTGATTTTCCTACTTTGGGGCTCGTTTTAAATTAAAATGTGCATGTTGTCCTCTCGGGATAAAATGCACCATTAATTCGGTTGTAACTGACGCTCATGAAAATTTTGGCAAAAATATTTTCGTAATCCTGCATACAAAAATTCATGGAGTAAAGCAAGCGAAAATCGGAAAAAATTGTTTTTCCTGCTTTGGGCTCGTTTGAACATTAAAATACACATGTTTTCCCTCGGGACCAAGTGACACCATTAATAAGGTCATTATGGACGTCCATAAAAAATTTCGGCAAAAAAATTCATAATCCTTTATCATCAAAAGACTTTGGACTATAATACATGATAATTGGTAAAATTTGGTTTTCCTACTTTGGGGATTGTTTGAATTTTAAAACGCGCTTGTTTGCCGCTCGCACCAACTAACGCCATTATAAGATCGTAACGGATGTCCATGAAAAATTTTAATAAAAAAATTCTGGAATGCTTTCACAAAAAATTATGAAATTAAACACAAAAATCGGTAAAATATGGGTTTTCTTCTTTACGGCTCGTTTGAACTTGAAAATGCATATGTTTTTCCCTAGGACAAACTGGCGTTATCAATAAGGTCGTAAATTTAAGTTTTCTCAGACCTTATGCAAAGACAACATCACCATTCACAGTCTTTAGGTGGGACGACGGTCCGTCGAAATTTTATAATTCCCTAATACCTAGATAAATCGCACACAACAATTTGGACTTCTAAGCTAATTCCTTTGACCCATATTCTAAACCCTTTAACAAAATTATTTTTTAAGGTAATAAGTAATTTTTTGTCACAATAGTCCCAAATTAAGTTTGATTTCCAATATCACAATTAATAAGTATATAAATATTGTCGATCCTATTATTTTTAACTTAATTTTTCTATATTATATATACCGCTAAACTATCTGAGGGTCCTACTACTCTCTTAAAATAATTTTTAAAAATGTACTTCTTGTTGTGTTTAAACTATTAGGTACACTTTTGCACTCATTATTGTATTTATGAAACTACATGAATCATTTTAGTATTGAAAAATTACTATTGATAATTTGCACAAGTTTTCTTTATTTATTAAATTTTGATGCACTTGTAAAGCTATTGATACATTGTACAAGTTCCTTTAACATATTTGGTATATAAAACTGGAGCAAAACTACAATTAGACAACAAAATAAATTGGAAAAAAGTAATTGAGGGATTTAAATTATATGGAATACTTAAGTTTAGTGAGTTATAGCACCCTCATATAGATTAGAAGTGTAAATAATAAATAAAACTTAAATTCAAAGGGATAATATGACATTTAGATAATTTAAAGGTATAATGAATAACTTTGTGAAAATTCAAGGGGGATTATTATGCCTTATTCCTACTTTTATTTGTAGCTGCGTAGTAGTACACACAGTTACTACATACGTACTATCCAAAAAGCATTTAAAGGAATGAACAAGTGGTCGTTGACTCACCCCGTACACATATCGTTGGTCAACATGACGTAATAAGAACAAATATGGATCTCAACTAGAAATACAAATACAAACAAGACTAATTTAAATTTACACTGCGCAGGATCCATTGGGAGAACCGCGGCCTAATAAAGAAATAAATAAATAAATTTCCACTTCGAAATATCTTATTGGAGAAGACTAATCCATTAAAGGAAAAATATTAATGATAGTGAAAAGATTTGTTATCTTTTATTATTGATATAGAAAAAAAAAATTCAATATCATAGGTGTAATATTTTAAGACAAAAAATTAAATAAAAATTCGGTCAATGGATATGTTTTATTAGTTATAAAGTTTTTAAAATCATTCTTACTAATTAACTGTGCATTTGGTCAAACTAAGATCCATAAAATGAAACAAATATGGAAAATTTACAATATGCTAGTCTTTCATATATATTTTTTTCAAATCTTGAAAGAAAGTACAAAAGGATAGCGCCTCCGATGTGTGTATATAAGCACATAGATACATTACTTTTCCATATAAATTCATACTCTATATTCACATATCACATCGATTATTATTTTCCTTCCCCCACCCCCTCATATAAAACCCCTTTCTTCTCTCAAGTATTTTTGGTTTATAAATCCTTATTTGTAACATATGGAGGGTCATCTTCATCCACAACAATTTAAAGATAATCAACAACAACATAACATACCCATATATTTTCACAAGTGAATTATACGAGTGGTGGTATGTATGCATCCGTAGCACAACCTTGTGAAGGTGGGAATATTAATACAAATGGTGGAGATAATTTGTTCATAAAATGGAGTCTTGTACAACCAACTAATTCCTTGATGATTCAAGATCAACATCAATTTAAGAGTCATCAAGATGTGAATACTGACACAGGTGGTGGAGATAAGTTATTTGCACAATGGGCCATTGTAAACCCAAGCGATTTCTTGATGAATCATAACCAACATCTGTTCATGAATAATCAAGGTGTTAATACAGATACTGGTGAAGGAGATAGGTTGTTTGCACAGCAAAGTGTTGTAGAGCCATGTGATTTCTCGATGGCTCAATATTGGCAGCATAACCAACATCAATTTTTGAGTCATCAAGATGTTAATATTAATTCAAGTAGTGCACATGAGTTATTTCCACAACAGAATGGTGTATATCCAACCAATGACTTGAATCAACATCAATATATGATTCATCAACGTGGTCATACTGATATATGTAGTTTAGATGAGTTATTTGCACAGTGGAGTGCATTCATTAAAGATCAACTTTATGATCAACATCACCTGATGATTCATCAAGGTGTTAATATTGATACAAATAATGCACATGAGTTATTTCTACAACAGAATGGTATAGAGCCAATGGATGCCTTGATGATTCAGGAACAACATTCTGATCAACATCAGCTTATGAGTCATAAGGTGTTAAAACTAACACAAATGGTGGAGATAGGTTGTTTCCACAAAGTGTTGTAGAGACAAGTTATTTATCGATGACCAAGGTAGTGCGCAAGAGTTATTACCACAACAGAATGATACAGAAACATCAGATGCCTTGATGACTCAGGATCAGCATCATGATCAACATCAATTTATGATTTATCAAGGTGTTAATTCTGATACTATAGTGGAGATGATAGTTTCTTTTCAGAAGTTAGTATAGAAGAGTTACAAGAATTATTGGATATTTGAGGGATCTCAACTAGAATTTTCATGTAGACCTAATGCGACATGATTTATGGGAAGACATATCCAACAAAATGAAACTTATTATGGAAAGGCATATCCAACAATATTTGGCTAGAACTTATGCTCAAGTACTTGAAGTATTAATACTTTGTAATGATTAACTTCAAGTATTATTATCACGTTAAGGGCCAATAAAGCACATAAGTTTAAATGCATCATTTTATAATAAATACAAACAATAAGTACAATATTCTTTCTGAATATATAGTTTCCAGATTTTTCTTAATTCTTAACCTTCATTGTAGAAGAGATATAACATGACTTTATCTTCTTGTACAACCATGATTATTTGTTGTATTCCGTTAGCACCATTATTGTATCAACACTTATATTTATTCTTCATCAGCTTATGAATAATGCAGAATACTTCTCATTCCCAATCTAGTCGTATAAGTTGTTTTATGGTATCATGGCTATAAAACCTCACACGAGTATGATCCCAATTTTTTGCCCTCTAATCCTAGCTGCTGCCACACGCATAATTGGCACCCAATGCCACTGTTGTTAATGCAGATACCACAACCACTAACATTGTCATCGTGCAATTCAACCCTTCCTTTCAATTGCCCATCAAACTAGCCGGTAGCCATAACTTCACCACCTGGAAGGCATAGGTGTCGTTGCTTATGCACGGACATAACCTTTTGGTTATATTGATGGCACAACTGTTGATCCTCCAATCTCACTTACAAGAAACAATGAATCCAATCTCAATCCACCATATATGAACTGGTTTCGACAAAATCAGCTTGTCCAAAATACCATCTTAGCATCAGTGTGACCTACACTTGCATCAACTATTGCAACAGTCACATTGGCACACAAAGCTTGGGAATCCCTGCACACTACCTTTGCCCATAAATCACATAGAAGAATTATCTGTCTCCAAGATCAACTAGCTCATATTACCAAAGATTAATTTCCTGATAGAAGATTCAATTGCTCATGATCGGTGGAGCACCAATCACTGATGTGCAACTTAATGTGAGAATGCTTGGGCCCAATTATGAAACTATCTTTGCAGCCATCCGGTCACATGAAACATTGATCACCTAATGAATAACTTTATGAAAAACTGCTTGACTATGAGATCTTTCTTATCTATGAAGAAGCCAAACAAACAACACTAATTAGTGCTCCAATTGCTCAAAGAAACAACCAAGCACCTTCAAGAAATAACATAAACTAAAAACAGGCAAGTAATGCCTCACAAGGTATCCAACGATGGAGTTTACAGAAAGGCAGAGACTCATCAAATACCCAACAGTGGCGCACTCGTCGAAATAGCAACCTCTCTCTTAACATTCCTGAGAACGTCTGGAATGCGAACTCCACCACTAGCAACAACTCTAATGTTGTCGATCAGTTTAATCTGTGTTCCATCAACTGATAAATCTTGTTGGCAGCTATTAGAATCTATGTGTCGACTATCAGTCAATGGAACAGGTCCCTTTACACAAAATCGTAAATATAACAGAAAGTAAATGCAGTAAGATAACAGAGGAGTTTTACGTGGAAACCTCTTTGCTCAAGGGAGTAAAACCACGACCTGTCTCACAAGATTTCCAAAAACAGTTTCACTAATCTTCACAAGCAAAAGGAAACCAATTACAAAAGTGTGAGAAAAAGTTTTTAATCTCACTATCAAGCAATAGCACTATTGCTTGATGAGCCTAAGTAGATATTACTCTACCCACTAAGCTATCACTCTAGACAACTTAGGATTTTCTAAGCAATCTCACAGACTGCCCACTAAATCACTATCCTACTAATGATTTAGAATTTCATATCAACCCACATTGATTTCTTTATACATTTAGGACCAGTTTTCAATGTAAGATCGAAAGAATATATTCTCAAACAACTACACAATGTGCGCCTGAGTTTCGGTTGTTCTTGAATGATTCTTCTTCTTGATTTTCCTTAGCCTTTGCAAGAGTTCTTGAATGTGCTTTTTCAAGTTGCAAAAA
>CM040628.1:18220130-18604135 GCA_022817965.1 Solanum lycopersicoides | reverse complement strand
TATTCCACTTTTATTTTGTAGGCTACGTAGCAAAACACACAGTTACTACATACGTACTATCCAAAAAGCATTAAAGAATGAACAAGTTTGGTCTTGACTCACCCCGTACACATATCTTTGTCAATATACGTAATTAAGAACAAATATGGATCTCCAACTAGAAAGTACAAATACAAACAAGACTAATTTAAATTTACACTACGCAGGATCCATTCAGGAGAACTACGGCTAATAAAGAAAGATAATAAATAAATTTTCCACTTTGAAATATCTTATTGGAGAAGACTAATCCATTAAAGGAAAAATATTAATGATAGTGAAATGATTTGTTATCTTTTATTATTATATAGAAAAAAAATTAATTTCAATATCATAGGTGTCATATTTTAAGACAAAAAAAATAAATAAAAACTTCAGTTCATGTATATTTTTTATTAGTTATAAAGTTTTTAAAATCATGTCTTACTAATTAACTTTGTTATTTGTCAAACTAAGATGCATTAAAATAAAAACAAATATGGAAAAAATTTACAATATGCTAGTCTTTCATATATCATTTTCTTCTCAAATCTTGAAAGAAAGTACAAAAGGATAGCGCCTCGATGTGTGTATATAAGCACATAGATACATTACTTTTCCATATAAATTCATACTCTATATTCAGATATTCACATCGATTATTATTTTCCTTCCCCCCACTCTTCATGTAAAATCCCCTTTTTCTCTCAAGTATTTTTGGTTTATAAATCCTTATTTGTAACATATGGACAGTCTCATCTTCATCAACAACAATTTAAATAATAATCAAACACAACATAACATACCCAGTATATTTTCACAAGTGAATTATACGAGTGGTGGTATGTATGCATCCGTAGAACAACCTTGTGAAGGTGGGAATATTAATACAAATGGTGGAGAAGAATTGTTCGGAAAATGGAAGACTTGTACAACCAATTGATTCCTTGATGATCAAGATCAACATCAATTTAAGAGTCATCAAGATGTGGAGATAAAGTTTTGCACAATGGACTGTTGTAAAACCCAAACGATTCTTGATGAATCATAACCACATCGTTCATGAATAATCAAGGTGTTAATAAATATAATGTGCAGAGATAGGTTGTTTGCACACAGCAAAGTGTTGTAGAAGCCATGTGATTCTCGATGGCTCAATATTGGCCAGCAAACCAACATCATTTTTCTGAGTCAATCAAGATGTAATACTTAATTCCAGAGCTGCACATGAGTTTCTTCCCACAACATAACAGAATGGTGTATATCCAACCAATGACTTGAATCAACATCAATATATGATTCATCAACGTGGTCATACTGATATATGTAGTTTAGATGAGTTATTTGCACAGTGGAGTGCATTCATTAAAGATCAACTTTATGATCAACATCACCTGATGATTCATCAAGGTGTTAATATTGATACAAATAATGCACATGAGTTATTTCTACAACAGAATGGTATAGAGCCAATGGATGCCTTGATGATTCAGGAACAACATTCTGATCAACATCAGCTTATGAGTCATCAAGGTGTTAAAACTAACACAAATAGTGGAGATAGGTTGTTTCCACAACATAGTGTTGTAGAGACAAGTTATTTATCGATGACCCAAGGTATTGCGCAAGAGTTATTACCACAATAGAATGATACAGAAACATCAGATGCCTTGATGACTCAGGATCAGCATCATGATCAACATCAATTTATGAGTTATGAAGGTGTTAATTCTAATACATATAGTGGAGATGATAGTTTCTTTTCAGAATTTAGTATAGAAGAGTTACAAGAATTATTGGATATTTGAGAGATCTCAACTAGAATTTTCATGTAGACCTAACGCGACATGATTTTATGGGAAGACATATCCAACAAAATGAAACTTATTATGGAAAGGCATATCCAACAATATTTGGCTAGAACTTATGCTCAAGCATTTGAAGTATTAATACTTTGTAATGATTAACTTCATGTATTATTATCACGTTAAGGGCCAATAAAGCACGTAAGTTTAAATGCATCATTTTATAATAAACACAAACAGTAAATACAATATTATTTCTGAATATATAGTTTCCAGATTTTTCTTAATTCTTAACCTTCATTGTAAAAGAGATATAACATTATTTTATCTTCTTGTACAACCATGATTATTTGTTGTATTCCGTTAGCACTCATTATTGTAGCAACACTTATATTTATTCTTCATCAGCTTATGAATAATGCAGAATACTTCTTATTCCCAGTCTAGTCGTATAAGTTGTTTTATGGTATTAGGGCTATAAAACCTCACACGAGTATGATCCCAATTTTTTGCCCTCTAATCATAGCTGCTGCCACACGCATAATTGGCACCCAATGCCACTGTTGTTAATGCAGATACCACAACCACTAACATTGTCATCGTGCAATTCAACCCTTCCTTTCAATTGTCCATCAAACTTGCCGGTAGCCATAACTTCACCACCTGGAAGGCATAGGTGTCGTTGCTTATGCACGGACATAACCTTTTCGGTTATATTGATGGCACAACTATTGATCCTCCAATCTCACTTACAAGAAACAATGAAACCACTCTCAATCCACCATATATGAACTGGTTTCGACAAAATCAGCTTGTCCAAAATACCATCTTAGCATCAGTGGGACCTACACTTGCATCAACTATTGCAACAGTCACATTGTCACACAAAGCTTGGGAATACCTGCACACTACCTTTGCCAATAAATCACATAGAAGAATTATCTGTCTCCAAGATCAACTAGTTCATATCACCAAAGATTATTAGCCTGATAGAAGATTCAATTGCTCATGATCGGTGGAGCACCAATCACTGATGTGCAACTTAATGTGAGAATCCTTGGGCCCGATTATGAAACTATCTTTGCAGCCATCCGGTCACATGAAACATTGATCACCTAATGAAGAACTTAATGAAAAACTGCTTGACTATGAGATCTTTCTTATCTATGAAGAAGCCAAACGAACAATACTAATTAGTGCTCCAATTGCTCAAAGAAACAACAAAGCACCTTCAAGAAATAACATAAAGTGAAAACAGGAAAGTGATGCCTCACAAGGTATCCAACAATGGAGTTTACAGAAAGGCAGAGAATCATCAAATACCCAGCAGTGGGGCACTCGTCGAAATAGCAACCTCTCTCGTAACATTCCTGAGAACGTCCGGATTGCGAACTCCACCACTAGCAACAACTCTAATGTTGTCGATCAGTTTAATTTGTGTTCCATCAATTGATAAAGCTTGTTGGCAGCAAAATATTCTATTTGGAAGTCCGGTACTTCCATGCTCGTCCCCGGGCAAAATCTGTTTGGCTATCTTCATCAGATTTTTCCGACTTTTTTCTCATTTGAAATTTAAAATGCACCTATTTCCCCCTATGACCAACTGACGCGCTTAACATGGTCAAACCAGACGTCCATGGAAATGTTTGGAAAAAATAATTCAGGAATCTTGTATCAACAAAAATTCATTGACTATAAGCATAAAATTTGATAAGATCTGGTTTTTCTTACTTCGGGGTTACTTTACATTTGAAATAGCATGGTTTTCTCCTGAGAACCAATTGACGCCATTAATAATGTAATAATAGACGGCCATACTAAAATTTTGCAATATTTTTTTGGAATCTTATCACTTTAAACACATTGACTATAGCACATGAAAATAGATAAAAATCTGGTTTTTCCAACTTTAGGGTTCATTTGAACTTGAAAATCCGCATGTTTTCCCTCAGGACCAATGACACAATTAATAAGGTCATAACAGACGTCCATGAAAAATTTCAACAAAGGAATTTCAAAATCCTATCACTAAAATCCATCAACATATTAAAAGGGGGAAAGGGTTCCAGACCTATATGACTAATAAGAAGAAAGGAGCGTTCATCAACTTGACTGTAAGGAGAGGGGTAAGCCAATATAACCTCCTAAGAAGATGTTGGATTGAATTATTACATTATACAATTTCCCTCCAGCAGTAGAGGAGGTTCGATTCCCCTTATACTCGATATGACAAAAAACACTGATTCAACGAGATATGCCTTGCCTGCATTATGATTGACCTATGTTAATGTTTTGGAAGGGGATGTACTTCTTTTGTAGCAAATAAACTCACGATGCAGATTAATATATGTTCTTAACCGCAAGCATAAAAGATCTATTCATAATTGGTCAGTCTCCCACGACAGGGTTTCTCGCTTTTCATGAATGTATCTCCTCCTCTTCTTATGTGATTTTTACTTGCCTTTTTACTTTGCTTGCCTATGGCTCCATATGAGCCCTAACTTTTGTGGAGGGCCAGCGGGGCATCGGAGCCTCATCTCATGCATCGGTTTAACGAAATAACTGCACACGGAAATCTGTAAAATATGATTTTTCATTTTTTGAAGCTCATTTAAACTTAAAAATGCGTATGTTTCCCCTCGGGACCAACTGATGGCATTATTAATGATGTAACAGACGCCCATGAAAACTTACGACGTAAATAATTACTGAATCTTTTATTACTAAAGTCCATGGAATATAACTCAAGAAAATCAGTAAAATCTAGTTTTCTTGCATTGCGACTTGTTTGAACTTGAAAATGCAACATTTTTCCCCTCAAGACCAACTGAAGCAATTATTAAGGTCGTAACGGATGTCCATAAAAATTTTGGAATTTGTTTTGGTAATCCTATCATAAAAAATACGTGGATAATAGAACACGAAAATTGGAAAAATATGGTTTTTCCCGCTTGGGGCTTGTTTAAACTTGAAAATGCGCATGTTTGCCTCTCGGGACAAACTGCTCTATAAATTAGGTTGTAGTGGGCGTCAATGAAAAATTTTCGTAGAAAGAATTCTAGAAGCCTGTATCACAAAAATCCATGGAATATAGCACACAAAAATCAGTAAAATCTGGTTTTTCCTCGTTGGAGCTCGTTTGAACTTGGAAATGCGCTCGTTTGCCTATGGGGAACAAGTGACACCATTAATAAGGTCGTTACAGACATCCATGAAAAAGTTTGGCAAAAAAAATTTCGAAATCATATATCACCAAAAAAATATTGACGCACATGAAAATCGATAAAATTTGGTTATTCCCACTTTGGGAATCGTTTGAACTTGAAAATACGTTCGTTTTACCCTCGATATCAACTTACACCATTAATAAGGTCGTAAAGGACGTCCATTTAAAAATTTTGCAAAAAAAATTAGGAATCCTATCACCAAAAATTCATTGACTAGCATACGAAAATTGATAAAATCTAGGTTTTCCTTCTTAGGGGTTCCTTTGATATTGAAAATGCGTATTTTCCCCTTAGGATGAAGTGACGCCATTAATAACACCATAATAGAACTCCATGAAAAGTTTTAGCCAAAAACAATACAAGATTCTATCACAAAAAATCCATGGATTATTATAGACGAAAATCGTTAAAATTTAGTTTTTACTACTTTGGGGATCGTTTGAACTTGAAAATGCACTTGTTTTCCTCTCGAGACCAACTGAATCCATTAATAAGGTCGTAACGGATATTCGTGAAATTCGGCAAATTTTTTTTTGAAATTCTATCATAAAAAATACATGGACAATAACAAACGAAAATTGAAAAAATCTGATTTTCCTACTTTGGGGCTCGTTTTAAATTGAAAAAGTACATGTTGTCCTCTCGGGATAAAATGCACCATTAATTCGGTTGTAACTGACGCACATGAAAAATTTTGGCAAAAATATTTTCGTAATCCTACATACCAGAAATTCATGGAGTAAAGCAAGCGAAAATCGGAAAAAATTTGTTTTTCCTGCTTTGGGGCTCGTTTGAACATTAAAATACACATGTTTTCCCCTCGGGACCAAGTGACACCATTAATAAGGTCATTATGGACGTCCACAAAAAAATTCGGAAAAAACTTTCATAATCCTTCATCATCAAAAGACATTGGAGCATAATACATGATAATTGGTAAAATTTGGTTTTTCCTGCTTTGGGGATTGTTTGAATTTTAAAACGCACTTGTTTGCCACTCGCGACCAACTAACGCCATTAATAAGATCGTAACGGATGTCCATGAAAAATTTTAATAAAAAAATTCTGGAATTCTTTCACAAAATATTTATGAAATTAAACACAAAAATCGGTAAAATATGGGTTTTCCTTCTTTACGGATTGTTTGAACTTGAAAATGCATATGTTTTTCCCTCGGGACAAACTGACGTTATCAATAAGGTAGTAAATTTAAGTTTTCTCAGACCTTATGCAAAGACAACATCACCATTCACAGTCTGTAGGTGGGACGACGGTCCTTCGAAGTTTTATAATTCCCTAATAGCTAGATAAATCGCACACAACAATTTGGACTTCTCAGCTAATTCCTTTGACCCATATTCTAAACACTTTAACAAAATTATTTTTTAAGGTAATAAGTAATATTTTGTCACGATAGTCCCAAATTAAGTTTGATTTCCAATATCACAATTAATAAGTATACAAATATTGTCGATCCTATTATTTTTAACTTAATTTTTCTATATTATACATACCCCTAAACTATCTGAGGGTCCTACTACTCTACTAAAATAATTGTCGAAAATGTACTTCTTGTTGTGTTTAAACTATTAAGTACACTTTTGCACTCATTATTGTATTTATGAAACTACATGAATCATTTTAGTAATGAAAAATTATTATTGATAATTTGCACAAGTTTTCTTTATTTATTAAATTTTGATGCACTTGTAAAGCTATTGATACATTGTACAAGTTCCTTTAACATATTTGGTATATAAACTGGAGCAAAACTACAATTAGACAACAAAACAAATTGGACAAAAATAATTGAGGGATTTAAATTATATGGAATACTTAAGTTTAGTGAGTTATAGCACCCTCATACAGATTAGAAGTGTAAATAATAAATAAAATTTAAATTCAAAGGGATAATATGACATTTAGATAATTTAAAGATATAATGAATAACTTTGAGAAAATTCAAGGGGGATTATTATGCCTTATTCCTACTTTTATTTTGTAGTTTCTTAGTAGTACACACAGTTACTACATACGTACTATCCAAAAAGCATTTAAAGGAATGAATAAGTGGTCGCTGACTCACCCCGTACACATATCTTTGGTCAACATGACGTAATAAGAACAAATATGGATCTCAACTAGAAAGTACAAATACAAACAAGACTAATTTAAATATACACTGCGCAGGATCCATTCGGGAGAACCACGGCCTAATAAAGAAAGATAATAAATAAATTTCCACTTTGAAATATCTTATTGGAGAAGACTAATCCATTAAAGGAAAAATATTAATGATAGTGAAAAGATTTGTTATCTTTAATTATTGTTATAGAAAAAAAATCAATTTCAATATCATAGGTGTAATACTTTAAGGCAAAAAACTAAATAAAAATTCGGTCAATGGATATTTTTAATTAGTTATAAAGTTTTCAAAATCATTCTTACTAATTAACTTTGTATTTGGTCAAACTAAGATCCATAAAATGAAACAAATATGGAAAAAATTTACAATATGCTAGTCTTTCATATATCTTTTTTCAAATCTTGAAACAAAGTATAAAAGGATAGCGCCTCCGATGTGTGTATATAAGCATAGATACATTACTTTTCCATACAAATTCATACTCTATATTCACATTTCACATCGATTATTATTTTCCTTCCCCCACCCCCTCATATAAAATCCCCTTTCTTCTCTCAAGTATTTTTGGTTTATAAATCCTTATTTGTAACATATGGAGGGTCATCTTCATCAACAACAATTTAAAGATAATCAACAACAACATAACATACCCGTATATTTTCACAAGTGAATTATACGAGTGGTGGTATGTATGCATCCGTAGCACAACCTTGTGAAGGTGGGAATATTAATACAAATAGTGGATATAAGTTGTTCGGAAAATGGAGTCTTGTACAACCAACTGATTCCTTGATGATTCAAGATCAACATCAATTTAAAAGTCATCAAGATGTGAACACTGACACAGGTGGTGGAGATAAGTTGTTTGCACAATGGAATGTTGTAAAGCCAAGCGATTTCTTGATGAATCATAACCAACATCAGTTTATGAATAATCAAGGTGTTAATACAAATACTAGTGGCGGAGATAGGTTGTTTCCACAACAAAGTGTTGTAGAGCCATGTGATTTCTCGATGGCTCAATATTGGCAACATAACCAACATCAATTTTTGAGTCATCAAGATGTTAATATTAATTCAAGTAGTGCACATGAGTTATTTCCACAACAGAATGATGTATATCCAACCAATGACTTGAATCAACATCAATATATGAGTCATGAAGGTGGTCATACTGATATATGTAGTTTAGATGAGTTATTTGCACAGTGGAGTGCATTCATTAAAGATCAACCTTATGATCAACATCAGCTGATGATTCAACAAGGTGTTAATATTAATACAAGTAATGCACATGAGTTATTTCTACAACAGAATGGTATAAAGCCAATGGATGCCTTGATGATTCAGGAACAACATTTTGATCAACATCAGCTTATGAGTCATCAAGGTGTTAAAACTAACACAAATGGTGGAGATAGGTTGTTTCCACAACAAAATGTTGTAGATACAAGATATTTATCGATGACCCAAGGTAGTGTGCAAGAGTTATTACCACAACAGAATGATACAGAAACATCAGATGCCTTGATGACTCAGGATCAGCATCATGATCAACATCAATTTATGAGTTGTCAAGGTGTTAATTATGATTAATATAGTGGAGATGATAGTTTCTTTTCAGAATTTAGTATAGAAGAGTTACAAGAATTATTGGATATTTGAGGGAGCTCAACTAGAATTTTCATGTAGACCTAATGCGACATGATTTTATGGGAAGACATATCCAACAAAATGAAACTTATTATGGAAACGCATATCCAACAATATTTGTCTAGAACTTATGCTCAAGCATTTTTAGTTATTAATACTTTGTAATGATTAACTTCAAGTATTATTATCACATTAAGGGCCAATAAAGACATAAGTTTAAATGCATCATTTTATATAAATACAAACAATAAGTACAATATTATTTCTGAAAATATAGTTTCCAGATTTTTCTTAATTCTTAACCTTCATTGTAAAAGAGATATAACATGATTTTATCTTCTTTTACAACCATGATTATTTGTTGTATTCCGTTAGCACTCATTATTGTATCAACACTTATATTTATTCTTCATCAGCTTATGAATAATGCATAATACTTCTCATTTCAAGTCTAGTCGTATAATTTGTTTTATGGTATCAGGGCTATAAAACCTCACCCCAGTATGATCCCAATTTTTATAATCCTAGCTACTGCCACACGCATAATTGGCACCCAATGCCTCTCTTGTTAATGCAGATACCACAACCACTAACATTGTCATCGTGCAATTCAACCCTTCCTTTCAATTGCCCATCAAACTTGCTGGTAGCCATAACTTCACCACCTGGAAGGCATAGGTGTCGTTGCTTATGCACGGACATAACCTTTTCTGTTATATTGTTGGCACAACTGTTGATCCTCCAATCTCACTTACAAGGAACAATGAAACCACTCTCAATCCACCATATATGAACTGGTTTCGACAAAATCAGCTTGTCCAAAATACCATCTTAGCATCAGTGTGACCTACACTTGCGTCAACTATTGCAACAGTCACATTGGCACACAAAGCTTGGGAATCCCTGCACACTACCTTTGCCAATAAATCACATAGAAGAATTATCTGTCTCCAAGATCAGCTATCTCATATTACCAAAGATTATTAACCTCATAGAAGATTTAATTGCTCATGATCGGTGGAGCACCAATCACTGATGTGCAACTTAATGTGAGAATCCTTGGGCCCGATTACGAAACTATCTTTGCAGCCATCCGGTCACATGAAACATTGTTCACCTAATGAAGAACTTTATGAAAAACTGCTTGACTATGAGATCTTTCTTATCTGTGAAGAAGCCAAACGAACAACACTAATTAGTGCTCCAATTGCTCAAAGAAATAACCAAGCACCTTCAAGAAATAACATAAACTAAAACCAGGCAAGTAATGACTCACAAGGTATCCAACGATGGAGTTTACATAAAGGCAGAGACTCATCAAATACCCAGTAGTGGCGCACTCGTCGAAATAGCAACCTCTCTCTTAACATTCCTGAGAACGTCCGAAATGCGAACTCCACCACTAGCAAAAACTCTAATATTGTCGATCAGTTTAATCTGTGTTCCATCAACTGATAAAGTTTGTTGGCACCCAAAATATTCTACTTGGAAGGCCCGTACTTACATGGTTGTGCGCGGGCACAATCTGTTTGGCTATCTTGATCATATTTTTCCAACTTTTTTCTCATTTGAAATTTAAAATGCACCTATTTTCCCCCATGACCAACTGACGCGATTAATATGGTCAAACCAGACGTCCATGGAAATGTTTGGCAAAAATAATTCAGGAATCTTCTATCAACAAAAATTCATTGACTATAAGCATAAAAAATTGATAAATTTTTTTTTTTAATTCGGGGTTCTTTTACATTTGAAAAAGCATGGTTTTCTCCTCAGAACCAATTGATCCCTTGATGATTCAGGAACAACATTATGATCAACATCATCTTATGAGTCATCAAGATGTTAAAACTAACACAAATGTTGGAGATAGGTTGTTTCCACAACAAAGTGTTGTAGAGACAAGTTATTTATCGATTACCCAAGGTAGTTCACAAGAGTTATTACCTCAACAGAATGATACAGAACATTCAGATGCCTTGATGACTCAGGATTAGCATCATGAGCAACATCAATTTATGACTTATCAAGGTGTTAAATTTGATACACATAGTGGAGAAGATAGTTTCTTTTCATAATTTATTATAGAGGAGTTACAAGAATTATTAGATATTTGAGGGAGCTCAACTAGAATTTTAATGTAGACCTAATGCGACATGATTTTATGGGAAGACATATCCAACAAAATGAAACTTATTATGGAAAGGCATATCCAACAAGATTTAGCTAGAACTTATGCTCAAGCATTTGAAGTATTACTACTTTGTAATGATTAACTTCAAGTATTATTATCACGTTAAGGGCCAATTTAGCACATAAGTTTAAATGCATCATTTTATAATAAATACAAATAGTAAATACAATATTATTTCTTAATATATAGTTTCCAGACTTTTCTTAATTCCTAACCTTCATTGTAAAAGAGATATAACGTGATTTTACCTTCTTGTACAACCCTAATTATTTGTTGTATCCCGTTAGCACTCATTATATTATCAATTCTTATATTTATTCTTCATCAGCTTCTGAATAATGCAGAATACTTCTCATTCCCATTCTAGTCGTATAAGTTGTTTTATGGTATCAGGGCTATAAAACCTCACACGAGTATGATCCCAATTTTTTGTCCTCTAATCCTAGTTGCTGCCACACGCATAATTGGCAACCAATGCCACTGTTGTTAATGCAGATACCACAACCAATAACATTGTGATCGTGCAATTCAACCCTGCCTTTGAATTGCCCATCAAACTTGCCAGCAGCCATAACTTCACCACCTGGAAGGCATAGGTGTCGTTGCTTATGCACGGACATATCCTTTTAGGTTATATTGATGGCACAACTGTTGCTCCTCCAATCTCACTTACAAAAAACAATGAAACCACTCTCAATCCACCATATATGAACTGGTTTCGACAAAATCATCTTGTCCAAAATACCATCTTAGCATCACTGGGACCTAAACTTGCATCAACTATTGCAACAGTAACACTGACACACAAAGCTTGGGAATCCCTGCACACTACCTTTGCCAATAAATCACATACAAGAATTATCCGTCTCCAAGATCAACTAGCTCATATTACCAAAGATTATTAGCCTGATAGAAGATTCAATTGCTCATGATCAGTGGAGTACCAATCACTGATGTGCAACTTAATGTGAGAATCCTTGGGCCCGATTATGAAACTATCTTTGCAGCCATCCGGTCACATGAAACATTGATCACCTAATGAAGAACTTTATGAAAAACTGCTTGACTATGAGATCTTTCTTATCTATGAAGAAGCCAAACGAACAACACTAATTAGTGCTCCAATTGCTCAAAGAAACAACCAAGCACCTTCAAGATATAACATAAACTGAAAACAGGCAAGTAATGCCTCACAAGGTATCCAACGATGGAGTTTACAGAAAGGCAGAGTCTCATCAAATACCCAGTAGTGGCGCACTCGTCGAAATAGCAACCTCTCTCTTAACATTCCTGAGAACGTCCGGAATGCGAATTCCACCACTAGCAAAAACTCTAATGTTGTCGATCAGTTTAATCTGTGTTTCATCAACTGATAAAGCTTATTGGCACCCAAAATATTCTACTTGGAAGGCCCGTACTTCCATGCTCGTGCGCGGGCACAATCTCTTTGGCTATCTTGATCAGATTTTTCTGACTTTTTTCTCATTTGAAATTTAAAATGCACCTATTTTCCCCCATGACCAACTGACGCGATTAACATGGTCAAACCAGATGTCCATGGAAATGTTTGGCAAAAATAATTCAGGAATCTTCTATCAACAAAAATTCATTGACTATAAGCATAAAAAATTGATAAAATCTTGAATTTTTTACTTCGGGGTTCGTTTACATTTGAAAAAGCATGGTTTTATCCTCAGAACCAATTGATGCCTTGATGATTCAAGAACAACATTATGATCAACATCAGCTTATGAGTCATCAAGGTATTAAAATTAATACAAATGGTGGAGATAGGTTGTTTCCACAACAAAGTGTGATGAACCCAATAGACGTCGTCTTCATTACTTTTGATGATAACAAATTGTGAACCTCATGAACCAGGTTCACTACTTATGAAGAAAGGAAATGACTCTCATGAACCAGGTTCATTAATCTATAAATGAAAGCAGAAGTACAGAATAAAAGAGGCGCAGATTCATTTATGGAAAGAAGGAGAATAAAAGAGACGACGCAGATTTATTTTTGGAAATAAATAAAGAAGACAAAGGCAGGTTTATTTTTGGAAATAAATAAAGAAAATAAAACCTTTTATTAAAAGGTAGAGGCAGATTTATTTATGGAAATAAATAAGAAGACAAAACCTTTTCTTAAAAGGTTATTAACCGTATGCGTATATCTCAACAAATAAATAAACCTTTACATAACAAAGAAGTATATAGAAAAAAGGTTTGTTATCAACCTTGGAGAGAGGCGGCAAAATATCTATATAAACAGAGATATCAAGCCAAAGAACTTTGTCTTTGCAATCGAGGAAAAAGTGAAGAAAGGCAAGAAGAAGAGAGAGGCAGCAAAGATCGTTTGTGAGTTTTGTTTTTGTTAGCTTGTGAGTTTTGTGAGTTCCTTTGTAAGTTTGTGAGCTTGTGTGATTGTAAACAAGAAGTGGGTTTGGCTTCTTGTGGAGAGAGAGAGAGAATTTGTGAGTGAGTTTGCAAGAAGTGGGTTTGGCTTCTTGTGGAGAGAGAGGGAGTATTTGTGAGTAAGTTTGCAAGAAGTCGGTTTGGCTTCTTTTGAATTTGAAAGGTTCGATTAGAGTTAATCAAAAATTGTAATTGAGCAAGGAAAGTTAATAAAACAGAGTTGAGTTTTTCCTTCCTTGAGATAGGAAGATTTTAGTTAAAGTATATTGTTTTATTTGACTCTTTTCTTAGGCAAATAATCAAGAACCTGGTTCTTGATCTAGGGGTTCGTTAAAAGATTAACATCTTGAAAAGAAAATGGCAGCACCACCTACCCCCCAAGAAGGAGCTTCTCAAACACGACCACCATTGTTCAATGGAAAATATTATGGATGGTGGAAGAATCGCATGATGGATGATCTGATAGGGGAAAATCCCGATCTCTGGAGCGTAGTCTTAGATGGTCCTACCATTCCTATGAAAAAGGGGCCTGATGGAGAAACAATGATAGCTAAGGATAGAAAGGAATGGAATGTTGCTGATAAACTTGCCATACAAAATAATGCCAAAGCTAAGAAAATCTTGATCTGTGGTATAGGACCAGAGTACAATAGAATCTCCTCCTGTCAAGATGCTAAAGCAATCTGGGAAACTCTGCAAACTGCACATGAAGGAACTACTCAGGTCAAGAAATCTAAAATTGACAACTTAAACAGACAGTATGAATTATTCAGAATGATGGATGGAGAAACTATTCAAGATATGCACACCAGGTTTACATCAATTATCAATGAGATCTACTCTCTTGGTGAAGTAATTCCCAACGGAAAAGTTGTAAGAAAACTCTTGAGTGTCTTACCTGAGTCATGGGAAAGTAAAGTTGAAGCAATTACTGAAGCACGCGATCTTGACAAATTAGCAATGGATGAACTTATAGGAAATCTAATAACATATGAACTGAAGAAGAACCAAGAGAAAGAGATAAGCAGTAAAAGAAAAGAAAAGAATCAAACCACTGCATCTGAGGATTTTGAAGATAAAAATATTGCTCTTGTAACCAAGAGGTTCACTAAATTTCTAAAAAAGGGACAAACATCTCAAAAGAGGAGTCCCCAAAGGAATACTCATAACTCTAGGGAACCACTATGTCACAAGTGTGGAAGTCCTGATCACTTCATCAAATTATGTCCACTTTGGGCCTTGGAATATAAGAAAAACAATCCAGACAAGACAAAAGAGGGAAAGGGTGATAGATATGTTCCAAATAATAGAAGAATGACGAACCAAGGGGCATATCTATCCATGAAGAAAGCACTCGCTGTAGTGGGAGGCATGTCTGATGATGAATCTGAGGATGAGAAAGAGAATCAATCTCTTCGTGCAGTAGAGCAAAAAGGTAAATATTACTTTCTTGCGCTAATACCCACGACTGAAACCCCAAATAAAGAAAGCAACTGCCAAGCACAAGATGCTCTCTACGCACTAATGGCGGGATCAGACTCTGATGATGAAGAAGAAGATAAACAGGACCATGTTAGCCTCTCTCACACTAAAGAAAATCTTGAACTATACACAAAAAGGGAACTAGAATCGTTGCTGCACACTCTTATAAATGCATATCAATCAACTAGTCATGAAAAGGAACTACTCATGGAAGACTATGCATCTCTAAGAGAAGAAAACATGACTCTAGACCAACAAAATTATTCTCTGCAAAAGAAACTAGAAAATTTAGAAAAAGAACTGAAGGTTGTCACTCTAAAGAATGAAGATCTGCAAAGAAAACTTGACTTGACTAAGTTGGAAGTAGAGAACAGTATGAGATGGACCAGGTCCTCCATAATTCTCGATAGTCTCCATAAAAATCAATTTGGCACTAGACATGGAATAGGCTTTTCGAAAACAAAAATCCTAATATAGACTGTCTATGTTTCACTGTGGATTGATAGGACATAACAGTCATGCATGTAATAAAAAACAAATTACACATCAATTTTTTTTTACCATTCTGAGAAAAGAACAAAAGAAAAATGACTATGAACCTGTTTCTACTTCTAAGGTTCTTCCTAAATGGGCCAAAATAAATCTCATTCACCCCTTTAATCACAAACACGGACCCAAGTGGATCTGGGTACCTAAAATTAACTCTGTCTGAATAAATGCAGGCTTTAGTGGGAGAAAAAGCAAGGTACTGGTACTTGGATAGCGCCTGCTCAAAACATATGACAGGAAATCAAAATAACTTTCTCTCACTGAAAAGAGTTAAGGGTGGAAATGTAGCCTTTGGAAACGGAAAAACAGGGAAAATACAAGGAATTGGAAAGGTGGGGATCAATCTCAAACAAGCCATTGGTGATGTATACTACGTAAATGGACTTCAACATAACTTACTAAGCATATTTCAGATGTGTGACAAAGGAAACAAGGTAGTATTCACTGCAGATGAATGTAGAGTGGTAAACTCAATAACTGAGGACCAGATCGCTGACATCTTCACTAAGGGGCTTGGGAAAGAACCATTTCTTAAAAATAGCCTATCTCTAGGACTTGTGTTTCAGAACTAATCTCCAGAGGGACCAGGTTCTCATCATCACAGGAATACACAACCTAATAATAATTACCACGTGTCTGAACATATATCTTTAGAACCAGGTTCTCATATCTCCAACCTGGTTCTCATATCTCCAATATCTTTTTTTGGCGGGAACTGCATAAAGTCACATTAAATTGCCAACGTCTCTTCAATTTGACTACCGTCGTTTCAACTCTCCACCTTTTCAGAAACTGTTCATGCATTGATTCATCATAATTATTTTTATATTCCCCATACAATTTTCCTTCTTCCCAAACACAAAAACAAAGGAAATAAAAGAAAAAAAAATTCTCCATGACTTCCTCTCTCCATCTCGTCGACTACTCCGACAATGACGATGAACTATTCCTCACACCGGAACAACTACCAAATCCGGCAACTATTCAGGGGGAAACCAACCCTATAACCACTCAACCACAAAACCCTATTCCATCTCCTCCGGCAACCATGCCCTCATCCCTACCCTTCCAACACCTGCAATCCCCTTCGTCTAAATCAGTTCCTCGGCGTCCTCGCAAGCATATTGCTGTCAAAAGAACGGTGATTAGAACTCCTCGAACTCGACAAGAAATTCAAGCCCATCTAGAGATATTGGCAGATTCGAGCAAGAAACGTCGCCGCATTGGTAAGTCAGCCGTCTGTTCTCCTCCTACTTCTATTGTTTCCGACACTGACGAGGAGATCTCTGAATCTAGTCACTCCTCAAACCCTCCCTCATCTAAAACCCTAACTAAAAATGAGATTAAGTTTCTTTCCATGGGAAGGGAGGCTTATTTTAAATCACAGAAAATCTTGCGAGGGAGAACAATTCATCCAGATATTAGAGATTATACTGCGATAAAAAAAATTGTTAGCCTTACTTGCAGTACAGGGGTGGGTAGACATTTTTCTTCACTCTGACCACATGATATTTGATGAAGAAGTAGCTGAGTTTTATGCTAATTTGACAATAATAGACGACTCAGTACTTTCTTCGTCCGTTCATGGTGTAGATATAGTTTTTGACAAAACTAGGTTGGGGGCAATACTCTGTATTCCTTGCATAGGGTTGGAGGAATATCACTGGGGTAAGGACGATAATTGTGCTTTAACTTCAAAATTCACACAGGGGAGGGTAAATGATCGACCTCGAAAGGTATTGAAAGGGGAAATGTCTCCTTTTCACAAATTGGTGTTTGAAGTAGTTCACAAAGGCATTGTTCCAAGAGGAGAACGGAGACATGAAGCAAATTTTCGAGATATGGGTCTTGGTCATGCTTTGGATACCATGCGTCCTATTAACTGGCCTTCTCTTATAATCAAACATATGGTCAGAATAGTGGATCCTAAGAAACCTCATCAATTAGCATATGGGAATTTGTTGACTCCTATGCTTAGAGAATTTGGGGTACCTTTGAAGGATAGTCAATCTTTGAGCAAGTATGACATGTTCACTCAATCCACTCTCGTTGAATGCAATCTCTTGAATGATGTTGTGGATCAAGTTCCTCTTCGTTCTTCTGGTCCAGTTACTGCTCTTCTTTCTAAACTTAATGAGGCTCGAGCTCAGAATGTAATATTAAAAGATGAAGTTACTATTCTTCAGGCTCAGTTGGCTGCTTCTAAGGGGGAAGTAGGAAGATTGAAAGATTAACTCATTCAACAGCAAATTGATAACAATGCTCGTGTTGATCATATGCTTAAAGTTTTCTCTAAACCTTAGTTAGTTTTTGTTTGCTATGACCAGACAATGGTAAATAGTTATGCTGCTTTGGATTGTTTTGATTGCTGTCATAGCTTGTGTGGACACATAATATTAGTACCTACCTATTTCTGCTGGTGTATCTGTTGTTCACTTGTTCTTTTTGATGTGTCAAAAAGGGGAAAAACATGTATTTTATTTGTAGATGTACGAATGGTTATTTCTCATCATCAACAAAGGGGGAATTTGATGAACCCAATAGACATCGTCTTCATTACTTTTGATGATAACAAATTGTGAACCTCATGAACCAGGTTCACTACTTATGAAGAAAGGAAATGACTCTCATGAACCAGGTTCATTAATCTATAAATGATAGAAGAAGTACAGAATAAAAGAGGCGCAGATTCATTTATGGAAAGAAGGAGAAAAAAAGAGACGACGCAGATTTATTTTTGGAAATAAATAAAGAAGACAAACGCAGGTTTATTTTTGGAAATAAATAAAGAAAATAAAACCTTTTATTAAAAGGTAGAGGCAGATTTATTTATGGAAATAAATAAGAAGACAAAACCTTTTCCTAAAAGGTAATTAACCGTATGCGTATATCTCAACAAATAAACAAACCTTTACATATCAAAGAAGTATACAGAAAACAGGTTTGTTATCAACCTTGGAGAGAAGAGGCAAAATATCTATATAAAAAGAGATATCAAGCCAAAGAACTTTGTCTTTGCAATCGAGCAAAAAGTGAAAAAAGTCAAGAAGAAGAGAGAGGCAACAAAGATCGTTTGTGAGTTTTTTTTTTTGTTAGCTTGTGAGTTTTGTGAGTTCCTTTGTAAGTTTGTGAGCTTGTGTGATTGTAAACAAGAAGTTGGTTTGGCTTCTTGTGGAGAGAGAGAGAATTTGTGAGTGAGTTTGCAAGAAGTGGGTTTAGCTTCTTGTGGAGAGAGAGAGAGAGTATTTGTGAGTAAGTTTGCAAGAAGTGGGTTTGGCTTCTTGTGAATTTGAAGGGTTCGATTAGAGTTAATCAAAAATTGTAATTGAGCAAGAAAAGTTAATAAAACAGAGTTGAGTTTTTCCTTCCTTGAGATAGGAAGGTTTTAGTTAAAGTATATTGTTTTATTTGACTCTTTTCTTAGGCAAATAATCAAGAACCTGGTTCTTGATCTAGGGGTAAGGTTTCTTCAAAGTGTTGGTAGAGCCAAGTTATTTATCGATTACCCAAGGTAGTTCACAAGAGTTATTACCTCAACAGAATGATACAGAACCATCAGATGCCTTGATGACTCAGTATCAGCAACATCAATTTACGAGATATCAAGGTGTTAATTCTGATACACATAGTGGAGAAGATAGTTTTTTTTTCCAGAATTTAGTTTAGAGGAGTTACAAGAATTATTGGATATTTGAGGGAGCTCAACTAGAATTTTCATGTAGACCTAATGCGACATGATTTTATGGGAAGATATATCCAACAAAATGAAACATATTATGGAAAGGCATATCCAACAAGATTTAGCTAGAACTTATGCTCAAGGAATTGAAGTATTCCTACTTGGTAATGATTAACTTCAAGTATTATTATCACGCTAAGGGACAATTTAGCACATAAGTGTAAATGCATCATTTTATAATCAATACAAACAGTAAATACAATATTATTTCTGAATATATAGTTTCTAGATTTTTCTTAATTCTTAACCTTCATTGTAAAAGAGATATAACGTGATTTTATCTTCTTGTACAACCCTGATTATTTGTTGTATCCGTTATCACTCATTATATTATCAACGCTTATATTTATTCTTCATCAGCATATGAATAATGCAGAATACTTCTCATTCCCATTCTAGTCGTATAAGTTGTTTTATGGTATAAGGGCTATAAAACCTCACACGAGTATGATCCCAATTTTTTGCCCTCTAATCCTAGATGCTGCCACACGCATAATTGGCACCCAATGCCACTGTTGTTAATGCAAATACCACAACCACTAACATTGTGATCGTGCAATTCAACCCTGCCTTTCAATTACCCATCAAACTTGCCGGCAGCCATAACTTCACCACCTGGAAGGCTTAGGTGTCGTTGCTTATGCACGGACATAACCTTTTCGGTCATATTGATGGAACAACTGTTGCTCCTCCAATCTCACTTACAAGAAACAATGAAACCACTATCAATCCACCATATATGAACTGGTTTCGACAAAATCAGCTTGTCCAAAATACCATCTTAGCATCAGTAGGACCTACACTTGCATCAACTATTGCAACAGTCACATTGGCAGCAAATCTTGGGAATCCCTGCACACTACCTTTGCCAATAAATCACATACAAGAATTATCTGTATCCAAGATCAACTAGCTCATATTGCCAAAGATTATTAGCCTGATAGAACATTCAATTGCTTATGATCGGTGGAGCACCAATCACTGATGTGCAACTTAATGTGAGAATCTTTGGGCCTGATTATGAAACTATCGTTGCAGTCATCCAGTCACAGGAAACATTGATCACCTAATGAAGAACTTTATGAAAAACTGCTTGACTATGAGATCTTTCTTATCTATGAAGAAGGCAAACGAACAACACTAATTAGTGCTCCAATTGCTCAAAGAAACAACCAAACACCTTCAAGAAATAACATAAACTGAAAACAGGCAATAATGCCTCACAAGGTATCCAACAATGGAGTTTATAGAAAGGCAGAGACTCATCAAATATCCAGCAGTGGTGCACTCGTCGAAATAGGAACCTCTCTCTTAATATTCCTGAGAACGTCCGGAATGCGAACTCCACCACTAGCAACAACCCTAATGTTGTCGATCAGTTTAATCTGTGTTCTAGCAACTGATAAAGCTTGTTGGCAGCCAAAATATTCTACTTGGTAGGACCGTACTTCCATGATCGTGCGCGGGCACAATCTGTTTGGCTATGTTGATCGATCTTCTCGAGCTTCTTCCACAACTATTACACAAAATAATAGCGACGTCGCATACCCAGCTATAGCACATGAAAATAAGTAAAATATGGGGTTTCCTGCTTTAGGGCTTGTTTTAACTTTAAAATGCGCCCGTTTTTACCTCTCGACCAATTGATGCCGTAAATAAGTTCATAACTGACGCCCGTGAAAACCATTGGCAAATCAAGTCCAAAAACTTGTATCATCGAAAATCCATGAACTATAACACACGAAAATCGGGAAAATGTGATTTTTCCTACTTTAGGGTTTGTGAAGTTGAAAATACATTTGTTTTCCCCTCCAAACAACCTGACGCCATTAATAAGGTCATAACAGACGTCCATGAAAAATTTCGGCAAATAATCTTCTGGAATCGTATCACCATTAACCGATGGACTATATCACAAAAAAATTGTTAAAATTATGTTTTCCTATTTTTTGGCTCGTTTGAACTTTAAAATGCTCTCATTTTCCCTTCGGAACCAATAAACGCCATTAATAATGTCATATTGGACGTCCATGAAAATTTTGGCAAAACAATTTTCGGATTGTTGTATCACAAAATATCTATGGACTACAACACATGAAAATCGGTAAGATCCAATTATTCCTGGTTTGGGGCTCGTTGGAACTTGAAAATTCACATGTTTGCCCCTCGAGACTAAATTACGCCATTTATAAGCTTGTATTGGATGTCCATATGAAAATTGGCAACAAAATATCCAGAATTATATCACCAAAAATTTCCATGGACTATAGGACACAAAAATCGGTAAAATTTGGTTTCCCTGCTTTAGGCACGTAGACCTTCAAAATGCGTTAGTTTGTCCCTCCAAACCAACTGATGTCATTAATAAGGTTGTAACGGACGTCCATGAAAAAATTTGGTAAATTAATTTATGCCTGTATCATAAAAAATCCATGGACTATAGTACACATAAATTGTTAAAATTGGGGTTTTCATGCTTTGGGGCTCATTTGAACTTGAGAATGCGATCGTTTCCCCCTTGAGTCCAACTGAAGACACTAATAAGTTTATAGCGGACGTTCATGAATTATTTTGGCAAACAAAAATTTTGGAATCCTATCACCAAATATCAACGGACTATAGCACACGAAAATAAGTAAAATCTATTTTTCTTGTTTTGTGGCTCGTTTGTACTTGAAAATGCGATTGTTGTCTCTTAGGGATTAATTCACGCCATTAATTATGTCATAACAACCTCCATGAAATTTTTGTTAAAATAATTCTGAAATACTATCTCTAAAAATCCATGGACAATAGCACACGTAAATGGGTAAAATCTAGTTTTTCCTACTTTGGAGTTTGTTTGAACCTTTAAATTCGCCTCTTTGCTCCTTTAGACAAACTAAATCCATTAGTCGAATTGTAACAGACGTCCATGAATAATTTTAGTAAGAAAGTTTGAAATCCTGTATCACTAAAAATCCATGGATTATTGCACACTAAAATTGGTAAAATCTGGTTTTCGTGCTTTAGAGCTTGTTTGAACATTAACATGCGTCTCTTTTCCCCTCGATACCAATTAAAGCCATTAATAAGGATATAACGGATGTACATAAAAAAAATTAACAAAAACAAATAGTGAATCCTGTATCACCAAAAATCAATGGCAGCATACGAAAATTGATAAAATTTGGATTTTCTGCTTTAGGGATTGTTTAAACTTAAAAATGCACTCATTTTACTCTCGATACTAACTGAAGTCATTAATAAGGTCGTAATGTAAGTCCATGAAAAATTTCAATAAGAAACTTATTGAATTCTATCACCAAAAATCCATAGATTATAGCACACAAAAATTGATAAAATCTAAGTTTTTCTGCTTTGGGGCTCATTTGAATTTTAAAATGTGTACGTTTGTCCCTCGTGACCAATTGAAGCCATATATATTGTTATAACGACCGTCCATATAGAATTCCAAAAAAATTTCTGAATCCTCTACCACCAAAAATCCATAGACTATATAGCACATGAAAATCGGTAAAATTAGATTTTTTTCTCATTTGAAATTTAAAATGCACCTATTTTCCCCCATGACCAACTGACGCCATTAACATGGTCGTACCAGACGTCCATGGATATGTTTGGCAAAAATAATTCAGGAATCTTCTATCAACAAATATTCATTGACTATAAGCATAAAAAATTTGGTAAAATCTAGTTTTTCTTACTTCGGGGTTCGTTTACATTTGAAAAAGCATGGTTTTCTCCTCAGAACCAATAGACGCCATTAATAATGTCATAACAGACGTCCATAAAAAAATTTGCAATATTTATTTGGAATCTTATTGTAACACCCCGTAGCTAAAACAAACAAAAAAATCAGTTTTTCAAAAATCTGCAGGTGCAACAGACGAGACCATCGACGGACCGTAGCCTGACCAACGGTCCGTCCTGCACAACCGTCGATTGGATCAGAAACTCCCAAAAAAAAATCAGCTAGGAAAATTGGTGAAGTGTTGGTCGACGAACGGACTTACGGTCCGTAGGTCAGACTACGGTCCGTAGTCCATGACCGTCGGTCAATACTCTCTTCATCCACTCTCTGGCAAGAGCTACGGATGACCAGCACGGTCCGTAGGTGTGACCGTAGGTGGAAATTAGCGGACAGTTAAGGGGAAATGCAGTTGGGTCAACTTCAAATAGTCATAAGTCTTAGCACAAAATGAATTAGGTGTCCCATGACCTACCCACAAATAGATAATTGAATTAGATTTTCATAGTCACCAACCTTGCTAATATCAGACCTCCGAGTAGAAAGTTATGCCCGTTTTAGGAAAGGCCTGTCGAACAGGACCAACCGACGGACCAACCGACGGGGCGTCGGTCAATCGACGGACCGTCAGTCTTGGCCGTCGATTGGTCCGACAACAACTTTCCTAGGGGTCTTTTGGACCTTTCCCACTTCGTTAAAATCCTAAGTTATGTCGTTTTGACCCTAAATCATCATATTTTAGTCAGTTTAAGCCTAGAAACATAATCAAAACATATCTAAGTCAAATCATTAAATCAAAACTTAGAAAATTAGAAGCAAGAGAGGAGAAAAAGCTCAAGAACCCTAGTTCAAGAACGCAAAAAGTTCCAGCAGTTCCAGCCCCGAAACCTAAGTATTTTTCCGTTGATTTCATCACCAAGTATGTGGGATTTCACTAGTGGGTTCCTTTCACCCGTTGGGTCCCTAGTTTTCAGTCAATTCTTGATACTCTTATCATGATTAAACCTAGGGTTTCTAGAACTTTGATAGAACTTCATGAATTTATTAAATATATCTTCCAAAATAAGATTATCATGTTATTTCTCAAATTATCGCATGAATTTCAGAACCCTAGCTTTGTATTTCTTTAGTTCTTGAATTACACATACTAGGTCAGATATTTCAGACACTTCAGATATACATGCCTCAGTTATAAATGCATAATTACCAGATTAATTGTTGCATTCTCAGTTTGCATGTTCAGTTTCGAGCTATCCAGTATTTACAGAAACTCAGACATAATCAGTTAATTTACAGAATTCATTGGGAGTAGCATAATACCGAGTTGGACTAGGGTTTAGCGTACCCAATAGTCCAGAACTACTAGCCAAGTAGGTTGTAAGTCCCCTATGTGGGAAATCAGTTTAGTGATCACGCCAGCATGCCTTTATACCTTTGGAAGGGTATATTGGGTCCTCTCGATGGGGCGTATACATCGGACTCCACATTTAGCTCATGTGGTTTTATTATCGGTTATAAGTAACTCCCACAGATCAGTCACACACTCTACATTGACCATTTATCAGTATACTCAGTATTCAGTTTCAGCATGTTATAAATTAGTCATTGCATTCAGTTAGCTCAGAAATTCAGTTTATCATGTCAGATTATTATACTTGCTTTTATGCTTGTTCAATTATGTTTTATTTCAGCTTTATTCTATCCTACATGCTCAGTACCTTTCAAGTACTGACACATACGTGCGCTACATATTCTCGTGATGTAGGTTCAGGTTCTCAGTATCCAGATCATGCATAGATCGATTTCCGATCTCCAGTTCAGCAGATTCAGTGGTGAGTCCTCATTCTCCGAGGACAATAGTCATGAGTGTCATTTCAGTCCTTAGTTATTTAGTTTCAGTTTTTGCTAGATTTAGGTGGGGCTTGTCCTAGTATTTCTAGTCCAGTTTAGAGGCTTATTTCAGACATAGTTAGTTCCAGCTTAGTGTTGAGTTAGTAACTTCATTGTATTAAACTCATCAATCTTCATATTATATCAGTTTTAGCATATGGGTATTCCCCATCTTTTCATTATAAGTTATGATTTAGCTTCCGCATCAGTTTATTATCTTTAGTATGCTCATGATCATGCCAGCAGGGTTAGCTTGGGATAACTTGTGGTCCTAGGTTCCGTGTTCGCGTCTCGGGGATAGCTCGGGGCGTGACAAAACTTGGTATCAGAGCACTAGGTTCAAGAGTCCTAGGATGTCTGAAAAGCCGCACTAAGTAGAGTGCTTTTCATGGGTGTGAAGTGCACCACATCTAATGAGAGGGAGGCTATGAAGTATTTTAGGAAAACTTCACTTTGTTGTTACTCTTATCGTGCTTATGGTATGATCTAATCCCATTCTAACTTGACGTTCTACGTTTTAGATCATACCTCCTCGTAGAGCTAATGCTAGGAATGCAAACGCAGCTCCTCCAGTCCCAGATCAAGAAGTCTCCAATGCTGAGTTCAGGAATGCCATACAGATGTTGGCTCAGAGTATGACTAACCAGAACAATCGGGTTCATGCTCCTGTGAATGAAAAATGGTGGATCAGCAGCAAGGGTCCGTGACTTTGTTAGGATGAATCCGCCTGAGTTCTTAGGATCACAGACTAATGAGGATCCTCAGAATTTCTTGGATGAGATCAAGAAGATCTTTGAGGTAATGCAAGTCACTTGGAATGATCGGGTTGAGTTGGCATCATATTAGTTGAAGGATGTCGCTCATATCTGGTACACTCAGTGGAAGGAAAATAGGGGTACAGATGCAGCTCCTATCACTTAGGATTGCTTTAGTGAGACCTTTCTGGACAGGTTTTTCCCAATAGAGTTGAGAGAAGCAAAGGCTCAAGAATTCATGAACTTGAGGCAGGGAAGCATGACAGTCCAAGAGTATGGGCTGAAGTTTAACCAACTTTCCAGTTATGCTCCTCACATGGTTGCTGACTCCACGGCTCAGATGAATAAGTTATTGTATGGAGTGTTAGATTTGGTGAAGACAGAGTGCAGAAATGCTATGTTGCTGGGAAATATGAACATCTCTAGGCCTATGACTCGTGCTCAGCAGGTTGAGGGTGATAAGCTTAAGGAACAAGCCAAGGAGAATAAGAAGGCTAGGACTGAAAACTATGACTATTCTCAGCAGAAATCGGGTGGCGGAAATCACTCTCAGGGTCAGCAGAAGTTTTCAGCTCCAGCCCCTTCATCAGCTAGTGTTCCATCCTCCAAGAACAGGTATGACTATAAGGGTAGAGCATCAGGTTCTAAGTCTCAGGGAAGTGTTTCAGGCACCAAGACTTACTCCACTTGCCCTAAGTGTGGTAAGAACCATCCAGGCGAGTGCCTTGCAGGAAAAGAAGGATGTTTTGGGTGCGGTCAGTCTGGTCACAGGTTGAGGGATTGTCCTTCTAGACAGGGTCAAGGAGGTGGAAATGGTAGAGTTCAGTCTACAACTTCATCAGCACCAGCAAGTCTCCTGCCTCAGCAGGGTAACTCATCTGGTACAAGTGGCGGTCAACGCCAAAACAGACTGTATGCTTTTCAGGCTCGCCAGGATCAGGAAGGTTCTCCTGTTGTAGTCACTGGTACGTTACGAGTCTTTGACCTTGATGTTTATGCATTGTTAGATCCAGGGGCTACTCTTTCTTTTGTAACTCCTTACGTAACAGTCCAATTCAGTGTCAATCCAGAAACTCTCACAGAACCTTTCTCAGTCTCTACTCCAGTCGGTGACCCAGTTATAGCTAGACGGGTATATAGAAATTTCCCTGTCACAATCTCTCAGAAAGTTATCTCAGCAGATCTAGTAGAGCTAGAAATGGTAGACTTCGATGTCATTTTAGGCATGGATTGGTTACATTCATGTTATGCCTCAGTCGATTGTAGAACTAGGATTTTTCGTTTTCCATTTCCATACGAACCAATCTTAGAATGGAAGGGTAGTAGCTTAGCGCCTATGTGTTGATTTATTTCTTACCTTAAGGCTAGAAAGATGATCTCTAAGGGTTATCTCTATCATCTAGTTAGGGTTAAGGACTATAGCTCTGAAACCCCAACTATTGAATCAGTTCCAGTAGTCAATGAGTTTTCAGAAGATCTTCCCGGAGTCCCTCCCGAAAGGGAAATTGACTTTGGAATTGATCTCCTTCCAGATACCCAGCCTATTTCTATTCCTCTTTACAGAATGGATCCAGCAGAGCTTAAGGAATTGAAAGAGCAGTTGAAAGACCTTCTAGATAAGGGTTTCATCAGACCTAGTATTTCACCATGGGGTGCACCAGTGTTGTTCGTAAAGAAGAAAGATGGTTCTCTCAGAATGTGCATTGACTATAGATAGTTGAACAAGGTCACAATCAAGAATAAGTATCCCAACCCCAGGATTGATGACTTGTTTGACCAACTTTAGGGTGCTAGTCATTTCTCAAAGATAGACCTCAGATCGGGTTATCATCAACTCAGAGTTAGAGATAGTGACATTCCGAAAACAGCCTTCAGAAATTGGTATGGTCATTATGAATTTGTCGTTATGTCATTTGGACTAACCAATGCTCCTGCATCTTTCATGGATTTGATGAACAGAGTGTTCAAACAAAACTTGGACTTGTTCGTTATCGTCTTCATTGATGATATCCTCATTTACTCTAGGAATGAGGAAGAACATGCGAGTCATTTGAGAATTGTTCTACAGACTCTCAAGGATCGCCAGTTATTTGCTAAGTTTAGCAAATGTGAGTTCTGGTTCCAATCCATTGCTTTCCTTGGTCACATTGTGTCTAGCGAAGGGATTCGAGTGGATTTGCAGAAGATAGAAGAAGTGAAACAATGGCCCAGACCTACATCTGCTACAAATATCAGAAGTTTCTTAGGTCTAGCGGGTTATTACAAAAGGTTCGTGGAAGGATTTTCATCCATAGCCTCACCATTGACTAGGTTGACATAGAAGATGGTCAAGTTTCAATGGTCAAATGATTCTGAGAAAAGTTTTGCAGAGTTGAAAACTAGATTGACTACAGCTCCTATTTTGACTCTACCAGAGGGGTCAAATGGTTATGTGATCTATTGCGACGCATCCAGAGCTGGCCTTGGTTTTGTATTGATGCAGCGAGATAAGGTTATAACTTACGCTTCTATATAACTTAAGGTGCATGAGAAGAACTATCCAACTCATGACCTCGAGCTTATAGCAGTGGTGTTTGCACTCAAGATCTGGAGACACTACTTGTATGGTGTTCATGTAGATGTTTTCACTAACCATAAGAGCCTTCAGTATGTGTTCACCCAGAAAGAGTTGAATCTTCGCCAGAGGAGATGGCTTGAGTTCCTTAAGGATTATGATATGAGTGTGCATTATCATCCTGGTAAGGCGAATGTAGTAGTATACTCCCTTAGTAGACTATATATGGGTAGTGTAGCCCATGTTGAAGAAGAAAGAAAGGAGCTAGTGAAGGATGTTTACAGGCTTGCTCGCATGGGAGTTCGCCTTATGAGCATATCAGACAATGGTGTAACAGTTAAGAATGGGGCAGAATCTTCTTTGGTAGTGGAGGTTAAGGAAAAGCAAGACAATGATCCAATCTTGCTTGAACTAAAAGGTGCAGTCCACAATCAGAGAGTGGAGGTTTTCTCCCAAGGGGGATATGGTGTACTCCGCTACCAGGGTAGATTGTGTGTTCCTCATATGAGCGTAGATGTAGATCTCCTGTTGGTTGGTTTGAAGTAGGTGAAACAACTTTGATAGGGCCAGATTCAGTCCTTTATGCTATGGAGAAAGTGCAACTCATTAAAGATAAGACTTAAGATAGCCCAAAGTCGTCAGAAATCTTATGCAGATATAAGGAGAAGGGAACTAGAGTTCCAAGTTGATGATTGGGTTTTTCTGAAAGTCTCACCTATGAAAGGGGTGATGAGATTTGGAAAGAAAGGGAAGCTCAGTCCTAGATATGTAGGCCCTTACAAGATCTTGAAAAGAGTTGGCAATGTGGCATATGAGTTAGAGTTGCCAGCAGAATTAGAAGCAGTATATCCGGTATTCCACATCTCACTCTTGAAGAAGTGTGTGGGTGATCCAGCCTCTATATTACCATTGGAGAGTGTGGCGGTGAAAGATAGTCTTTCTTATGAGGATGTACTAGTTGAGATTCTTGACCGTCAGGTTAGAAGGTTGAGAATCAAAGAAGTCGCTTCAGTCAAGGTTTTGTGGAGGAGTCAATCCATAGAGGGAGCTACTTGGGAAGCAGAAGCAGCCATGAAAGCCAAGTATCCTCACCTCTTTCCTTTCGATTCCACTCCAGCTTGAGGTAATAGTTCCTCTTTAGTTTTTTTCAGTCATTCATGCGCAAATTTAGTCTTAGAATCATGTTCCCTCAGTTTGTACTTGCATTTTCAGTGTATTTGCATGTACTTGAAACTCAATTCAGTCAGAAACTCAGTTCTCAGTGTTTAGTAGTAGGATTTGCAGCTCTCTCCCTCTATTTCAGCTAGTTTAGTCTTTATTCGAGGACGAATGTTCCCAAGGGGGAGATAATGTAACACCCCGTAGCTAAAACAGAAAAAAAAATCATTTTTTCAGAAAATCTGCAGGTGCAACAGACGAGACCATCGTGGACCGTAGCATGACCAACGGTCCGTCCTGCACAACCGTAGATGGGATCAGAAACTCCCAAAAAAAAATCTCAGCCCAGGAAAATTGGTTAAGTGTTGGTCGATGGACGTACTTATGGTCTGTAGGTCAGACTACGGTCCGTAGTCTATGACCGTCGATCAAGAATCCCTTCACCCACTCTCTGACAAGAACTATGGATGACCAGCACGGTCCGTAGGTGGACCTACGGTCCGTAGGTGGGAAATTAGAAGACAGTTAAGGGAAAATACAGTTAGGTCAACTTCAAATGGTAATAATTCTTAGCAAAAAATGAATTAGGTGTGCCATGACCTACCCACAGATATCTAATTGAATTATCTTTCCATAGCCACAGATCTTGCTAAAATCAGGCCTCCGAGTAAAACGTTATGCCCGTTTTTGTAAAGGCCTGTCGAATAGGTCTAACCGACAGACCAACCGATGGGGCGTCGGTCAATCGGCGGACCGTCAGTCCTGGCTGTCGATTGGTCCGACAGCAACTTTCCCAGGGGTCTTTTGGACCTTTACCACTTCGTTTAAACCCTAAGTTACGTTGTTTGGACCCTAAATCATCTTATTTTAGTCAGTTTAAGCCTAGAAATATAATTAAAACATATCTAGGTCAAATCATTAAATAAAAACTTAGAAAATTAGAAGCAAGAGAGGAGAAAAAACTCAAGAACCCTAGTTCAAGAACGCAACAAGTTCCAGCAGTTCCAGCCCTGAAACCTAAGTATTTTTCCGTTGATTTCCTCACCAGGTATGTGGGATTTCACTAGTGGGTGCCTTTCACCTATTGGGTCCCTAGTTTTCAGTCAGTTGATGATTCTCTTATCATGATTAAACCTAGGGTTTCTAGAACTTTGATAGAACTTCATGAATTTATTAAATATATGTTCTAAATCAGATTATGATGTTATTTCTCAGATTATCGCATGAATTTCAGAACCCTCGCTTTGTATTTCTTTAGTTCTTGAATTACACATGCTAGGTCAGATATTTCAGACACTTCAGATATACATGCCTCAGTTATAAATGCATAATTACCAGATTAATTGTTGCATTCTCAGTTTGCATGTTCAGTTTCGAGCTATCCAGTATTTACAGAAACTCAGACATAATCAGTTAATTTACAGAATTCATTGGGAGTAGCATAATACCGAGTTGGACTAGGGTTTAGCGTACCCAATAGTCCAGAACTACTAGCCAAGTAGGTTGTAAGTCCCCTATGTGGGAAATCAGTTTAGTGATCACGCCAGCATGCCTTTATACCTTTGGAAGGGTATATTGGGTCCTCTCGATGGGGCGTATACATCGGACTCCACATTTAGTTCATGTGGTTTTATTATCGATTATTAGTAACTCCAACAGATCAGTCAGACTCTCTGCATTGACCATTTATCAGTATACTCAGTATTCAATTTCAGCATGTTATAAATTGGTCATTGCATTCAGTTAGCTCAGAAATTCAGTTTATAATGCAGATTATTATACTTGCTTTTGTGCTTGTTCAGATATGTTTTATTTCAGCTTTATTCTATCCTACATGTTCAGTACCTTTCAAGTACTGACGCATAGTGCGCTACATCTTCTCATGATGTAGGTTCAGGTTCTCAGCATCCAGATCATGCATAGATCGATTTCCGATCTCCATTTCAGCAGATTCAGTGGTGAGTCCTCATTCTCCGAGGACAATAGTCATGAGTGTCATTTCAGTCTTTAGTCATTTAGTTTCAGTTTTTGCTAGATTTAGCTGGGGCTTGTCCCAGTTTTTCTAGTCCAGTTTAGAGGCTTATTTCAGACATAGTTAGTTTCAGCTTAGAGTTGAGTTAGTAACTTCATTGTATTAAACTCATCAGTCTTCATATTATATCAGTTTTATCATATGGTTATTCCCCATCTTTTTATTATAAGTTATGATTTAGCTTCCGCATCAGTTTATTATCTTTAGTATGCTCATGATCATGCCAGTAGGGTTAGCTTGGGATCACTTGTGGTCCTAGGTTCCGTGTCCGCGTCTCGGGGGTATCTCGGGGCGTGACACTTATCACTCTAAACCCATTGACTATAACACATGAAAATAGGTAAAATCTGGTTTTTCCAACTTTTGGGCTCATTTAAACTTGAAAATTCGCATGTTTTCCCCTGAGGACCGATGACACCATTAATAAGGTCATACCAGACGTCCATGAAAAATTTCAACAAAAAAATTTCAAAATCCTATCACTAAAAATCCATCAACATATTAAAAGGGGAAAGGGGTTCCAAACCTATCTGACTAATAAGAAGAAAGGAGCGTTCATCCACTTGACTGTAAGGAGAGGGGTAAGACAATATCAACTCCTACGAAGATATTGGATTGAATTATTACATTATACAATTTCCCTCCAGCTGTAGAAGAGGTTTGATTCCCCTTATACGTGATATGGCAAAAAAGACTGATTCAACGAGATATGTCTTGCCTGGATTATGATTGACCTATGTTAATGTTTTGGAAGGGGATGTTCTTCTTTTGTATCAAATAAACTCAAGATGCAGTTTAATATATGTTCTTAACCGCAAGCATAAGTAAGATCTATTCATAATTGGTCAGTCTCCTACGGCAGGGCTTGTCGCTTTTCATGAATGTATCTCCTCCTCTTCTTATGTGATTTTTACCTGCCTTTTACTCTGCTTGACTATGGCTCCATATGAGCCCTAACTTTTTTGGAGGGCCACCGGGGCATCGGAGCCTCAGCTCATGCATCGGTTTACCAAAATATCTGCGCATGAAAATCTGTAAAATGTGATTTTTCCTTTTTTGAAGTTCATTTGAACTTGAAAATGCGTATGTTTTCCCTCGGGACCAACTGATGGCATTATTAAGAATGTAACAGACGCCCATGAAAACGTACGGCGAAAATAATTACTGAACCTTTTATTAAAAAAGTCCATGGAATATAGCTCAAGAAAATCTGTAAAATCTAGTTTTCTTGCATTGCGACTTGTTTGAACTTGAAAATGCATCCGTTTTCCCCTCAAGACCAACCGAAGCAATTATTAAGGTCGTAATAGATGTCCATAAAATATTTTGTAATTTTTTTTTGTAATCCTATCATAAAAAATACGTGGATAATACACACGAAAATTGATAAAATATGGATTTTTCCGCTTTGGGGCTTGTTTTAACTTGAAAATGCACATGTTTGCCGCTCGGGACAAACTGCTCTATAAATTAGGTTGTAATGAGCGTCCATGAAAAAATTTGGTAGGAGGAATTCTAGCATCCTGTATCACCAAAAATCCATGGAATATAGCACACAAAAATCAGTAAATTCTGGTTTTTCCTCGTTAGAGCTCGTTTGAACTTGGAAATACGCTCGTTTGCCTATGGGGAACAAGTGACACCATTAATAAGGTCGTTACAGACGTCCATGAAAAATTTTGGCTAAAAAATTTCGGAATCATATATCACCAACAAAATATTGACGCACATGAAAATTGATAAAATCTGGTTATTCCTACTTTTGGGATCGCTTGCACTTTAAAATACGTTCTTTTTACCCTCAAGACCAACTGACACCATTATTAAGGTCGTAAAGAACGTCAATTTACAAATTTTGCCAAAAACAAATCAGGAATCCGATCACCAAAAATTCATTGACTAGCATACGAAACTTAATAAAATCTAGGTTTTCTTACTTAGGGGTTCCTTTGAAATTGAAAATGCGTCAGTTTGCCCCTTAGGACGAAGTGACGCCATTAATAACACCGTAATAGACCTCCATGAAAAGTTTCAGCAAAAAACAATTCAAGATTCTATCACAAAAAATCCATAGATTATAACACCCGAAAATCATTAAAATTTGATTTTTCGTACTTTGGGAATCGTTTGAACTTGAAAATGCCCTCGTTTTCCGCTCGAGACCAACTGAATCCATTAATAAGGTCATAACGGATATCTGTGAAAAATTTTGGCAATTTTTTTTGGAATTCTATCATAATAAATACATGAACAATAAAACAAGAAAATTGGAAAAATATGATTTTCCTACTTTGTGGCTCGTTTTAAATCTAAAATGTGCATGTTGTCATCTCGGGATAAACTGCACCATTAATTCGGTTGTAACTGACACTCAAGAAAAATTTTGGGAATTATTTTTCGTAATCCTGCATACAAAAAATCCATGGAGTATAGCAAGCGAAAATCGGCAAAAACTAGTTTTTCCTACTTTGGGGCTCGTTTGAACATTAAAATACATATATTTTCTCCTTGGGACCAAGTGACACCATTAATAAGGTCATTATGGAAGTTCCTAAAAAAAATTGGCAATAAATTTCATAATCATTTATCATCAAAAGTCTATGGACTATAATACATGATAATTGATAAAATTTGAGTTTTCCTGCTTTGAGGATTGTTTGAATTTTAAAATGTGTTTGTTTGCCGCTCGCGACAAACTAACGCCATTAATAAGATCGTAACTGATATCCATAAAAAATTTTAATAAAAATCTTTTGGAATGCTTTCACAAAAAATTTATGAAACTAAACACAAAAATGAGTAAAATATGGGTTTTCCTTCTTTACGGCTCGTTTGAACTTGAAAATGCATATGTTTTTCCCTCGGGACAAACTGACGTTATCCATAAGGTAGTAACAGACGTCCTTGAAAATTTTTGCTAAAAAAATTCAGGAATAAAAAATCTCTGAATCTTATCACCAAAGCTTCATGGACTATAACACATGAAAATCAATAAAATCTAGATTTTCCTTCTTTGGGACTCGTTTAAACTTATTTTCCCTGAGACCAACTGACCATTAATTAGGTTGTAACCGACGTCTATGAAATATTTCAGAGAATATAATTCTAAAATCCTGTATGTCAAAAAATCCATGGACTATAAAGCACGAAAATCGTTAAAGTCTTGTTATTCCTTCTTTGGGGCTCATTGAACTTTAAAATGAAACCGTTTGCCCCTTTAGACAAACTAACTGAAGCAACTCGTATTCAAAAAGCCAAGAAAATTTAAGTTTTCTCAGACCTAGTGCAAAGACCAACGTCACCATCCACAGTCTGTAGGTGGGACGACGGTCCGTCGAAGTTTTATAATGCCCTAATACAAAGCTAAATCGCACACAACAATTTGGGCTTCTCATCTAATTCCTTTGACCCATATTCTAAACCCTTTAACAAAATTATTTTTTAAGGAAATAAGTAATATTTTGTCACAATAGTCCCAAATAAAGTTTGGTTTCCAATCTCACAATTAATAAGTATATAAATATTGTCGGTCCTTTATTTTTGAACTTAATTTTTCTATATTATATATACCCCTAAACTATCTGAGGGTCCTACTGCCCTCTTAAAATAATTGTCAAAAATGTACTTGTTGTGTTTAAACTGTTAAGTACACTTTTGCACTCATTATTGTATTTATGAAACTAGATGAAACATTTTAGTATTGAAAAATTATTATTGATAATTTGCACAAGTTTTCTTTATTAATGAAATTGTGATGCACTTGTAAAGCTATTGATACATTGTACAAGATCCTTTAACATATTTGGTATATAAAACAGGAGCAAAACTAAGATTGGACAACAAAACAAATTGGACAAAAATAATTCAGCGATTTAAATTATATGGAATACTTCAGTTTAGTGAGTAATAGCATCCTCATATAGATTATAAGTGTAAATAATAAATAAAACTTAAATTCAAAGCGATAATATGACATTTATATAATTTAAAGGTATAACGAATAACTTTGTGAAAATTTAAGGGGGATTATTATGCCTTATTCCTACTTTTATTTTGTAGCTGAGGTAGTAGTACACACAGTTACTACATATGTACTATTCAAAAAGCATTTAAAGGAATGAACAACTGGTCACTGACTCACCCCGTACACAAATCTTTGGTCAACATGACGTAATAAGAACAAATATGGATCTCAACTAGAAAGTACAAATACAAACAAGACTAATTTAAATTTACACTGCGCAGGATCGATTCGGGAGAACCGCTGCCTATTAAAGAAAGGTAATAAATAAATTTCCACTTTGAAATATCTTATTGGAGAAGACTAATCAATTAAAGGAAAAATATTAATGAGAGTGAAAAGATTTGTTATCTTTTATTATTAATATAGAAAAAAAATTAATTTCAATATCATAAGTGTCATATTTAAGACAAATAAATAAATAAAAATGTGGTCAATGGATATTTTTATTAGTTATAAATATTATAAAATCATTCTTACTAATTAACTTTGTATTTGGTCAAACTAAGATTCATAAAATGAAACAAATATGAATTTTTTTTTACAATTCTAGTCTTTCATATATCTTTTTCAAATCTTGAAACAAAGTACAAAAGGATAGCGCCTCCGATGTGTGTATATAAGCACATAGATACATTACTTTTCCATACAAATTCATACTCTATATTCACATTTAACATTGACTATTATTTTCCTTCCCCCATCCCCTCATATAAAATCCCCTTTCTTCTCTCAAGTATTTTTGGTTATAAATCCTTATTTGTAACGTATGGAGGGTCATCTTCATCAACAACAATTCAAGATAATCAACAACAACATAACATACCCAGTATATTTTCACTAGTGAATTATACGAGTGGTGGTATTATGCATCCGTAGAACAACCTTGTGAAGGTGTGAATATTAATTCAAATGGTGGAGATAAGTTGTTCGGAAAATGGAGTCTTGTACAACCAACTGATTCCTTCATGATTCAAGATCAACATCAACTTAAGAGTCATCAAGATGTGGATACTGATACAGGTGGTGGAGATAAGTTGTTTGCACAATGGACTGTTGTAAAGCCAAGCGATTTCTTGATGAATCATAACCAACATCAGTTTATGAATAATCAAGGTGTTAATACAGATACTGGTGGCGGAGATAGGTTGTTTGCACAGCAAAGTGTTGTTGAGCCATGTGATTTCTCGATGACTCAATATTGGCAGCATAACCAACATCAATTTTTGTCTCATCAAGATGTTAATATTAATTCAAGTAGTGCACATAAGTTATTTCCACAACAGAATGATGTATATCCAACTAATGACTTAAATCAACATCAATATATGAGTCATCAAGGTGGTTATACTGATATATGTAGTTTAGATTAGTTATTTGCACAGTGGAGTGCATTCATTCATGATCAACATCAGCTGATGATTCATCAAGGTGTTAATAATAATACAAGTAATGCACATGAGTTATTTCCACAACAGAATTATATAGAGCCAATGGATGTCTTGATGATTCAGGAATAACATTATGATCAATATCAACTTATGAGTTATCAAGGTGTTAAAACTAACACAAATGGTGGAGATAGGTTGTTTACACAACAAAGTGTTGCAGAGCCAAGTTATTTATCGATGACCAAGGTAGTGCACAAGAGTTATTACCACAACAGAATGATACAGAACCATCAGATGCCTTGATGACTCAGGATCAACATCATGATCAACATCAATTTATGAGTTATCAAGGTGTTGATTCTGATCCATATAGTAGAGATGATAGTTTCTTTTCAGAATTTAGTATAGAAGAGTACAAGAATTATTGGATATTTGAGGGAGCTCAACTAGAATTTTCATGTAGACCTAAGGCGGCATGATTTCATGGGACGACATATAAAAAAAATGAAACTTATTATGGAAAGGCATATCCAACAAGATTTGGCTAGAATTTATTCTCAAGCATTTGAAGTATTACTAATTTGTAATGATTAACTTCAAGAATTATTATCACGTTAAGGGCCAATTTAACACATAAGTATTAATGCAACATTTTATAATAAACACAAACAGTAAATACAATATTACTTCTGAATATATAGTTTCCAGATTTTTCTTAATTCTTAACCTTCATTGTAAAAGAGATATAACGTCATTTTATCTTTTGTACAACCATGATTATTTGTTGTATCCCGTTAGCACTCATTATTGTATCAACGCTTATATATATTCTTCATCAGCTTATGAATAATGCAGAATACTTCTCATTCCCAGTCTAGTTGTATAAGTTGTTTTATGGTATAAGGGATAAAACCTCACACGAGTATGATCCCAATTTTTTGCCCTCTAATCCTAGTTGCTGCCACACGCATAATTGGCACCCAAAGCCACTGTTGTTAATGCAGATACAAAAACCACTAACATTGTCATCGTGCAATTCAACCTTGCCTTTCAATTACCCATCAAACTTGCCGGCAGCCATAACTTCACCACCTGGAAGGCATAGGTGTCGTTGCTTATGCACGGACATAACTTTTTCGGTCATATTGATGGCACAACTGTTGATCCTCCAATCTCACTTACAAAAAAACAATGAAACCACTCTCAATCCACCTTATATGAACTGGTTTCGACAAAATCAGCTTGTCCAACATACCATGTTAGCATCAGTGGGACCTACACTTGCATCAACTATTGCAACAGACACATTGGCACACAAAGCTTGGGAATCCTGCACACTACCTTTGCCAATAAATCACATACAAGAATTATCTGTCGCCAAGATCAACTATCTCATATTACCAAAGATTATTGGCATGATAGAGCATTCAATTGCTCATGATCGGTGGAGCACCAATCACTGATGTGCAACTTAATGTGAGAATCCTTGGGCCCGATTATGACACTATCTTTGTAGCTATCCGGTCACATGAAACATTGATCACATAATGAAGAACTTTATGAAAAAGTGCTTGACTATGAGATCTTTCTTATCTATGAAGAAGCCAAATGAACAACACTAATTAGTGCTCCAATTGCTCAAAGAAACAACCAAGCACCTTCAAGAAATTACATAAACTGAAAACAGGCAAGTAATGCCTCACAAGGTATCCAACGATGGAGTTTACAGAATGGCAGAGACTCATCAAATACCCAGCTGTGGCGCTCTCGTCAAAATAGCAACCTCTCTCTTAACATTCCTTAAAACGTCCGGAATGTGAACTCCACCACTAGCAACAACTCTAACGTTGTCGATCAGTTTAATCTGTGTTACAGCAAATGATAAAGCATGTTGACAGCCAAAATATTCTACTTGGAAGGGCCGTACTTCAATGCTCGTGCGCAGGCACAATCTGTTTGGCTATCTTGATAGATCTTCCCCAGCTTCTTCCACAACTATTACACAAAAAAATAGAGAGGTTGCATACCTAGCTATAGCACATGAAAATAAGTAAAATATGAGTTTTCCTGCTTTAGGACTTGTTTTAATTTGAAAATGCGCCTGTTTTTACCTCTAAACCAACTGATGCCGTTAATAAGGTCATAACGGACGCCCGTGAAAAACTTTGGCATCTCAAATCCAAAATCTTGTATCATCGAAAATCGGTAAAATGTGACTTTCCTACTTTAGGGTTTGTTTGAAGTTGAAAATGCATCTGTTTGCCCCTCAAAATAACCTGACGCCATTAATAAGGTCATAACGGACGTCCATGAAATATTTTGGCAAATAATCTTTTGGAATACTATCACCAAAAATCGATGGACTATAGCACAAAAAATTCTTAAAATTATGTTTTCCTACTTTTAGGCTCGTTTGAACTTTAATATGCTCTCGTTTTCCGCTCAGAACAAATAAATGCTAACAAGGTCATATCGAACGTCCATGAAAATTTTTCGCAAAACAATTTCTGGATTATTGTATCACAAAAAATCTATGGACTATAACACACGAAAACCGGTAAGATCCAATTATTCCTAGTTTGGGGCTCGTTTGAACTTGAAAATTCATATGTTTAACCCTCAAGACTAAATTATACCATTTATAAGCTTGTATTGGATGTCCATAAGAAAATTGGCAACAAAATATCCAGAATTATATCACCAAAAATAGTCATGGACTATAGGACACAAAAATCGGTAAAATTTGGTTTCCCTGCTTTAGGCACGGTTAACCTTTAAAATGCGTTAGTTTGTACCTCGAAACCAACTGACGTCAATAATAAAGTTGTAACAGACGTCCATGAAAAACTTTGGTAAATGAATTTCTGCCTATCTCATAAAAAATCCATGGACTATAGTACACGAAAATTGTTAAAATAAGGTTTCCTGCTTTTGGACTCGTTTGAACTTGAAAATGCGATCGTTTCCCCCTTGAGGCCAACTGAAGCCATTAATAAGTTTGTAGCGGATGTTCATGAAATATTTCGGCAAACGAAATTTTTGGAATTATTCCTATTTTGTGGCTCGTTTGAACTTGAAAATGCAATTGTTGTCTCTTCGGGACTAATTGACTCCATTAATTAGGTCATATCAACGTCCATGAAATTTTTGGCAAAATAATACTGGAATCTTATTTCCGAAAATCCATGGACAATAGAACACGTAAATTAATAAAATCTACTTTTTCCTGCTTTGGAGTTTGTTTTGAGACTTTAAATTCACCTGTTTGCCCCTCTAGACAAACTGAATGCATTAGTCAAATTGTAACAGACGTCCATGAATAATTTTAGTAAGAAAAAATTTGAAATCCTGTATCAGTGAATATCCATGTATTATAGCACAATAAAATTGGTAAAATCTGATTTGCTTTAGAGCATGTTTGAACATTAAAATGCGTCTATTTTCCCCTCGGTACCAATTAAAGCCATTAATAAGGTTATAACGGATGTACACAAAAAAAATTAACAAAAAAAATAATAGGGAATCACGTATCACCAAAAATCAATGGCAGCACACGAAAATTGGTAAAATATGGATTTTCTGCTTTAGGGCTCGTTTAAACTTGAAAATGCGCTCATTTTCCCTTCGATACTAACTGAAGCCATTAATAAGGTCGTAAAGTACATCCATGAAATATTTCAATAAGAAACTTATTGAATTCTATCACAAAAAATTCATAGATTATAGCATAGAAATTGATAAAATCTAAGTTTTTCTACTCTGGGGCTCGTTTGAATTTGAAAATGTGCCCATTTATCCTTCGTGACCAATTGAAGCAATATATATTATTATAACGGACGTCCATAAAAAATTCCAACAAATTTTTTTTTGAATCCTCTACCACCAAAAACCCATAGACTATATAGCACATGAAAATCGAGAAAATATGATTTTTCTGACTTTTTTTTGTTTGAAATTGAAAATGCACCTATTTTCCCCCATGACCAACTGAAGCCATTAACATGGTCGTACCCGACGTCCATGGAAATGTTTGGCAAAAATAATTCAAAAATCTTGTATCAACAAAAAATCATTAATTATAAGCATAAAAAATTTGGTAAAATTTGGTTTTTCCTACTTCTGGGTTCGTTTACATTTGAAAACGCATGGATTTCTCCTGAGAACCAATTGGCGCCATTAATAATGTCATAATCGACGTCCATAAAGAAATTTGGCAAAAATTTTTTGGAATCCTATCACCTTAAATCCGTTGACTATAGCACAAGAAAATAGGTAAAATATGATTTTTCCTAATTTAGGGCTCATTTGAACTTAAAAATTCGATTGTTGTCCCCTTTGGACCTAGTGACACCATTTATAAGGTCATAACAGACGTCCATGAAAAATTAACAAAAAAATTTAAAAATCCATCGACATATTAAAAGGGGAAAGGTCTCCAAACCTATCTGACTAATATGAAAAAAGGGGCATTTAACCACTTGACAGTAAGGAGAGGGGTAAGCCAAAATCTACTCCTTAGAAGATGTTGGATCGAATAAGTACATTATACATGTGCTCGCCAGCAGCAGAGGAGGTTCGATTTCCCATATACGCGATATGACAAAAAAGACTAATTCAACGAGATTTTCCTTGCCTGCATTGAGATTGACCTATGTTAATGTTTTGTAAAGGGGATTTTCTCCATTTGTAACAAATAAACTCACGATATAGACTAAGATATGTTCTTAACCGCAAGCATAAGTAAGATCTATTCATAATTTGTCAGTCCCCCATGACAGGGGTTCTCGGTTTTCATGAATGTATCTCCCCCTCTTCTTATGTGATTTGTACCTGCCTTTTACTCTGCTTGCTAATGGCTCCATATGAGACCTTACTTTTTCAGAGGGTCGGCATGGCATGGGAGCCTCAGCTCATGCATCGGTTTACCGAAATAACCACACATGAAAATCTGTAAAATGTGATTTTTCTTTTATTGAAGCTTGTTTAAACTTGAAAATGCATATGTTTCCCTCGGGACCAACCGATGGCATTATTAAGGATGTAACAAACGCCCATGAAAACTTACGATAAAAATAATTAGTGAATCTTTTATTACAAAAATCCATGGACTAAAGCAAACTAAATAAGTAAAATCTAGTTTTCTTGCATTGCGACTTGTTGGAAATTGAAAATGCACCAGTTCGTTTTCCCTTCAAGACCAACTGAATAAATTATTAAGGTCGTAACATGTGTCTATACAAACTTTTGGCAAATTTTTTTTGGTAATCCTATCATAAAAAATACATGGATAATAGCACACAAAAATTGGTAAAATCTGGATTTTCCCGCTTTGGGGCTTGTTTAAATTTGAAAATGCGCAAGTTTGCCACTCGGACAAACTGCGCTATAAATTATGATGTAATGGGCGTCCATGAAAAATTTTAGTAGAAAGAATTCTAGAAGTGTTTATCACCAAAAATCCAATGAATATAGCACAAGAAAATTTGTAAAATCTTGTTTTTCCTCATCGGAGCTTGTTTGAACATGGAAATACGCTCGTTTTCCCATTGGGAACAAGTGACGCCATTAATAAAGTCTTTACAGAAATCCATGAAAATTTAGGCAAAAAAATTTCGTAATCCTATATCACCAAAAATCTATTGACGCACATAAAAATTGATAAAATCTGGTTATTCATACTTTGGAGATCATTTGAACTTGAAAATACATTCGTTTTACCCTTGAGACCAATTAACACCATTAATAAGGTCGTAAAGGACGTCCATTTAAAAATTTTGCAAAAACAATTGAGGGATCCTATCACCAAAAATCCATGGACTAGCATAAGAAAATCAATAAAATTTAGGTGTTCCTTCTGAGGGGCTCCTTTGATCTTGAAATTGCGTCTGTTTGCCTATAAGGACGAAGTGATGCCATTAATAACCTCGTAATAAAACTCCATGAAAAGTTTCAGCCAAAAAATTCAAAATCCTATCAACAAAAATTTGTGGACTATATCGGTAAAATTTGGTTTTCCTTCTTTGGGGCTCGATTGAACTTGAAAATGTGCTCGTTTTCCTCAGGACCAACCGACGCCCTTAATAAGGTCGTAACGGATGTCCATAAAATATTTCAACAATTTTTCTTTGGATTCTATCATAAAAATACATGGACAATAACACAGGAAAATTGGAAAATCTGATTTTCCGGCTTTGGGGCTCGTTTTAAATTGAAAATGTGCAGGTTGTCCTCCCGGGATAAACTGCACCATTAATTCGGTTGTAACGAACGTTTAAGAAAAATTTTGGCGATTTTTTTTTGGAATCCTGCATACTAAATATCCATGGAGTATAGCAAACAAAATCATTAAAATCTAGTTTTACCTGCTTTGGGGCTCGTTTGAACATTAAAATATGTTTTTTTCCTCGGGACCAAGTGACACCATTAATAAGGTCATTATGGACGTCGATAAAAAAGATCGGCAAAAATTTCATAATCCTTTATAACCAAAAATTTATGGACTATGCACATGAAAATTGATAAAATTTATTTTTTCTTGCTTTGGGGATTGTTTGAATTTTAAAATGTGCTTGTTTGCCACTCGCGACCAACTTACGCATTAATAAGATCGTAACAGACGTCCCTGAAAAATTTTAATAAAAAATTTTTGGAATGCTTTCCCCAAAAATCTATGAAATTAAACACAAAATCGGTAAAATATGAGTTTTACTTCTTTACGGCTCGTTTGAACTTTAAAATTCATTTGTTTTCCCCTCGAGACAAACTGACGTCATAAAAAAGATCGTAACTAACGTCCTTGAAAAAATTCAGATTTTTTTTTTTTAATCCTATATCACCAAAAATCCATGGACTATACCACACGAAAATCGATAAAATATTGTTTTTTCTGCTTTGGGGCTCGTTTGATCATGAAAATGCTCATGTTTTCCCCTCACAACAAACTAATTTAATTATTAAGGTCGTAACCAACGTTCATAAAAAAATTTGAATAAAAAATATCGGTATGCTATCACCAAAGATTCATGGACTATAGCACATGAAAATCAATAAAATATGGATTTTCCTGGTTTGGGGCTCGTTTGAACTTGTTTTCCCCTTGAGACTAACTAACGCCATCAATTAGGTTTTAATGGACGTCTATGAATTATTTCAGAGTAAATAATTCTAAAATCTTGTATGTCCAAAAATTCATGGAAAATCGTTAAAATCTAGTTATTCCTTCTTTGGGGCTCGTTGAACTTGAAAATGCACAAGTTTGCCCCTATAGACAAACTGACTGAAACACCTCGTATTCAAAAAGGTAAGAAAAATTAGTTTTTCTCATACCTAGTGCAAAGACCAACGTCTTTATCCATAGTCTGTCGGTGGGACGACCATTCGTCGAAGTTTTATACTGCCCTTCTACCTAGCTAAATCTCGCACAACAATTTGGGCTTCTTGGCTAGTTCCTTTGACCCACATTCTACACCCTTTAACAAAATTAATGTTTAAGATAATAAGTAATATTTTGTCACAATAGTCCCAAATTAAGTTTGTTTTCAAATCTCACAATTAATAAGTATATAAATATTGTCGGTCCTATTATTTTTTTACTTAATTTTTCTATATTATTCATAACCCTAAACTATCTGAGGGTCCAACGACCCTCTTAAAATAATTGTCAAAAATGTACTTCTTGTTGTGTTTACTCTATTAAGTACACTTTTGCACTCATTATTGTATTTATGAAACTACATGAATCGTTTTCGTATTTAAAAATTATTATTGGTAATTTGCACATGTTTTCTTTATTTACGAAATTGTCATGCACTAGTAAAGCTATTGATACTATGTACAAGTTCCTTTAATATATTTGGTATAAGAAACTGGAGCAAAACTAAAATTAGACAACAAAATAAATTGGACAAAAATAATTCAGGGGTTTAAATTATATGGAATACTTAAGTTTAGTAGGTAATAGAACCCTCATATAGATTAGAAGTGTAAATAATAAATAAAACTAAATTCTAAGGGATAGTATGACATTTAGATAATTTAAAGGTATAATGAATAACTTTGTGAAAATTCAAGGGTGATTATTATGCCTTATTCCTAGTTTTATTTTGTAGCTGCTTAGTAGTACACAAAGTTACTACAAACGTACTATCCAAAAAGCATTTAAAGGAATGAACAAGTGGTCGTTGACTCACCCCGTACACATATCTTTGGTTAACATGACGTAATAAGAACAAATATGGATCTCAACTAGAAAGTACAAATACTAACAAGACTAATTAAAATTCTTACTAATTAACTTTGTATTTGGTAAAACTAAGTTCCATAAAATGAAACAAATATGGAAAATAATTTACAATATTCTAATCTTTCCTTTATCTTTTTGAAATCTTGAAACAAAGTACAAAAGGATAGAACCTCCGATGTGTGTATATAAGCACATAGATACATTACTTTTCCATACAAATTCATACTTCATATTCACATTTCACATCAATTATTATTTTCCTTCCCCCACCCCCTCATATAAAATCCTTTTTCTTCTCTCAAGTATTTTTGGTTTATAAATCCATATTTGTAACATATTGAGGGTAATCTTCATCAACAACAATTTACAGGTAATGAGCAACAACATAACATACCCGGTATATTTTCACAAAGTGAATTATCTGAGTGGTGGTATGTATGGATCCATAGCACAACCTTGTGATGGTGTGAATATTAATACAAATGGTGAAGATAAGTTGTTCGGAAAATGGAGTCTTGTAAAACCAACTGATTCCTTGATTATTAAAGATCAACATCAATTTAAGAGTCGTCAACATGTGAATATTGATACTGATGGTGGAGATAAGTTGTTTGCACAATGGAGGTTGTAAAGCCAAGCGATTTCTTGATGAATCATAACCAACATCAGTTTATGAATCATCAAAGTGTTAATACATACAGATACTGGTGGCGGAGATAGGTTGTTTGCACAAGAAAGTATTGTAGAGCCATGTGATTTCTCGATGGCTATTTTAGAGTCATCAAGATGTTAACATTAATACAAGTAGTGCAGATGAGTTATTTCCACAACAGAATGATCTATATCGAACCAATGCCATGAATCAACATCGATACATGACTCATCAAGGTGGTCATACTGATATATGTAGTTAAGATGAGTTATTTTCACAATGGAGTGCATTCATTCAGGATCAATCTTATGATCAACATCAACTGATGATTCATCAAGGTGTTAATATTAATACAAGTAATGTACATGAGTTATTTCCACATCAAAATGATATAGAGACAATGGATGCCTTGATTATTCAAGAAAAACGTTATGATCAAGCTTATGAGTCATCAAGGTGTTAAAACTAACAAAATTGTGGAGATAGGTTTTTCCACAACAAAGTTTTGTAGAGCCAAGTTATTTCTCTATTACCCAAGGTAGTGCACAAAACTTATTACCACAACAGAATGATTCAAAGCCATCAGATGCCTTGATGACCCATGATCAGCATCTTGATCAGCATCAATTTATGAGTCATCAAGGTGTTAATTCTGATACATATAGTGGAGATGATAGATTCTTTTCAGAGTTTAGTATAGAAGATTTACAAGAATTATTGATATTTGAGGGAGTTCAACCAGAATTTTCATTTAGACCTAATGCGACTTGATTTTATGGGATGACATATCATACAAAAAGGATCTTATTATGGAAAGGCATATCCAACATGATTTGGCTAGAGCTTATGCTCAAGCATTTAAAGTGTTACTTCTTTGTAATGATTAACTTCAAGTATTATTATCACGTTTATGATTAATTTAGCACATAAGTTTAAAAGCAACATTGTATAATAAAGACAAACAGTAAATACAAAATTATTTCTTAATATATAATTTCCAGATTTTTCTTAATTTATAACTTTCATTGTAAAAGAGATATAACGTGATTTTATCTTCTTGCACAACCAGGATTATTTGTTGTATCCCTTTAGCACTCATTATTGTATCAACGCTATATATATTCTTCATCAGCTTATAATAATGCAGAATACTTCTCATTCGCAGTCTAGTCGTATAAGTTGTTTTATGGTATCAGGGCTCTAAAACCTCACACGAGTATGATCCCAATTTTTTGCCCTCTAATCGTAGATGCTGCCTCACGAAAAAATGGCCCCCAATACCGCTGTTGTTAATTCAGATACCACATCCACTAACATTGTCATCGTGCAATTTTACCCTGTCTTTCAATTACACATCAACTTGCCGGCAGCCATAACTTCACCACCTGGAAGGCAAAGGTGTCATTGCTTATGCATGGTCATAACCTATTCGGTCATATTGATGGCACAACTGTTGCTCCTCCAATCTCACTTACAGGAAACAATGAAACCACTCCGAATCCACCTTATATGAACTGGTTTCGAGAAGATCAGTGGGACCTACACTTGCATCAACTATTGCAACAGTCATATTGGCACACAAAGCTTGGGAATCCCAGCACACTACCTTCAGAAATAAATCACATACAAGAATTATCTGTATCCAAGATCAACTAGCTCGTATTACCAAAGATAATTGGCATGATAGTATATTCAATTGCTAATGACCTTGAAATCGGTGGAGCACCAACCACTTATGTGCAACTTAATTTGAGAATCTTCCAAGGCTATGCGGATGACTATGACACTATCTTTGCATCCATCCGGTCACATGAACATTGATCACCTAATGAAGAACTTTATGAAGAACTGCTTGACTATGAGATCTTTCTTAAGCATGAAGAAGCCAAACGAACAACACTGATTAGTGATCCAATTGCTCAAAGAAACAACCAAGCACCTTCAAGAAATAACATAAACTGAAAACAGGTAAGTAATACCTCACAAGGTATCCAACTATGGAGTTTACAGAAAGCCCGAGACTCATCAAATACCAAGAAGTGGCACTCTCGTCGAAAACAACAGCCTCTCTCTTAACATGCCTGAGAACGTCCAGATGCGGACTCCACCACTAGCAGCAACTCTAACGTTGTTGATCAGTTTAATCTGTGTTCCAGCAACCGATAATGCTTGGTGGCAGCAAAAATCTTCTACTTGTAAGACCCGTATTTCCATGCTCATGCGCGGGCACAATCTGTTTGGCCATATTGATAGTTGTTCCTCAGCTTCTTCCACAACTATTGCCCAAAACAATAGAGAGGTCACACACCCTGTTATATCACATGAAAATAAGTAAAATATAGTTTTCCTGCTTTAGGGCTCATTTTAACATGAAAATGTGCCCGTTTTCACCTCTAAACCAACTGATGCTATTAATAGGTCATAACGGACGCCCGTGAAAGTTTTTGGCAAAACAAATCTGAAATCTTGTATCATCGAAAATCCATGAACTATACACACGAAAATCGGTAAAATATGTTTTGTCCTACTTTAGGGATTGTTTGATGTGGAAAATGCATTTGTCTGCCACTCAAAACAACCTAACACCATTAATAATGTCATAGCAGACGTCCCTGAAAAATTTCGGCAAATAAACTTCTGGAATATTATCACCAAAAATCCATGACTATACAAAAAATCATTAAAATTATGTTTTCCTACTTTTGGGACTTTTTGAACTTTATAATACGCCCTTTTTCCCCACGAAAAAAATCAACGTCATTAATAAGGTCATATCGGACGTTCCTGAAAAATTTCGGCAAAATAAATTCAGGAATGTTGTATCACAAAAAATCTACACGAAAATTGGTAAAATTATTTTTTCCTGCTATGGGGCTCGTTTGAACTTGAAAATGCACATGTTTGTCCTCGAGACTAAATTACGTGATTAATAAGCTTGTATTGGATGTCCATTAAAAAATTAGCAACAAAATATCCGGAATTGTATCTCCAAAAATCCATGGACTATAGACATAAAAATCGGTAAAATTTGGTTTTCCAGCTTCAGGGTTCGGTTGACCTTGACAATGCGCTAGTTTTCCCCTCAAAACTAACTGATGTCAATAATAAGGTTGTAACATATGTCTACGAAAATATTCATTAAATGAAATTCACCCTCACAAAAATTATTGGACTATAGCAAACGAAAATTGATAAAATCGGGGTTTTCCTGCTTTGGGGCTCGTTTGAACTTGAAAATGTGACCGTTTCCACTTTGGACCAACTGAAGCTATTAATAAGGTTGTAGTGGACGTCCATGAAATATTTCGTCAAACAAATTTTTTTGAATCCTATCACCAAAAATCGACCGACTACAGCACACGAAAGTTAGTAAAATGTAGGTTTTCCTGTTTTGTGGCTCATTTGAACTTGAAAATGCGATTGCTGTCTCTTCGGGATCAATTTACTCCATTAATAAGGTCATAACAATGTCCATTTTAGGCAAAATAATTCGAGAATCCTATATCCAAAAATTCATGGACGCACACGGAAATAGGTAAATCTTTTTTTTCCTGCTTTGGAGCTTGTTTAAACTTTTAAATTTGCCTGTTTGACCCTTGAGGCCAAAAAAAGCCATTAGTCAATTTGTAAGAGACGTCCATGAAAAGTTTTAGTAAGAAAAAGTTTGAAATCATGTATCACCGAAAATCCATGGATATAGCACACAAAAATTGGTAAAAGATGGTTTTTCCAGCTTTAGAGCTTGTGTGAACATTAAAATGTGCCTCTTCCTCTCGAAACAAATTAACGCCATTATAAGGTCATAAAAGATGTACATAAAAAAATTTAACAAAAAAAAATGGAATCATGTTTACCAAAAATCCATGGCAATACATGAAAATTGGTAAAATCTGGATTTTATGCTTGGGGTTCGTTTGAACTTGAAAATGCGTTCATTTTCCCCTCGAGACTAACTGAAGCCATTAATAAGTTTGTAACAGGCATCCATAAAAAAATTTAAAAAAAAATTATTGAATCTTATCACAAAAAATTCATGGACTATAGCACGCGAAAATTTATAAAATCTGGGTTTTTATGCTTTGGGGCTCAATTGAATTTGAAAATCTGCCCAGTTGCCCCTCATGACCAATTGAAGCCATATATAAGGTTATAAAGGACGTCCATAAAAAAATTCCAGCAAAAAATTTTCAGAATACTCTACCATAAAAAATCCATAGACTAAATAGCACATGAAAAATGGTAAAATTAGTTTTTTCCGACTTTTTGCTCGTTTGAAATTGAAAATGTGCATGTTCGACAAACTGGCAGCATTAAGATGGTCGTACCAGAATTCCATGAAAAAGTTCTGCAAAAATTATTCAGGAATCTTGTATCAACAAAAATTCATCGACTATAAGCATACAAAATTTGGAAAAATATATTTTTTCCTATTTTGGGGTTCGTTTACATTTGAAAACGCATCATTTTTTCCTCGGATCCAATTGAAGCCATTAATGATGTCATAACAGGCGTCCATAAAAAAATATGGCAAAAATTGTTTTGGAATTCTCTCACCTTAAATCCATTGAATATAGCACACGAAAATTGATTGAATCTGCTTTTTCCTACTTTAGGGCTCATTTGAACTTGAAAATTCGCATGTTTCCCCTCAGGACCAAGTGACACCATTAATAAGGTCATATCAAACGTCCATGAAAATTTTTGACAAAAAATTTTCGAAATCCTCATACCAAATTCCATCGACATATTAAAAGGGGAAAGGGTTCCAAACCTATCTTACTAGTAAGAAGAAAGGGGCGTTCATCCACTTGACAGTAAGGAGATAGGTAAGCCAAAATCTACTCCTAAGAAGATGTAGGATTGGATTAGTACATTATACAATTTCTCACCAGCAGAGGAGGTTTGATTCCCCTTATACGCGATATGGAAAAAAAAGATTGATTCAACGAGATATGTCTTGTCTGCATTAAGATTGACCTATGTTAAAGTTTTGGAAAGGGGATGTTATCCTTTTGTAACAAATAAACTCACGATACAGACAAATATATGTTCTTAACCGCAAGCATAAGTAAGATCTATTCATAATTGGTCAGTCCCCCACGGCAGGGCTTCTCGCTTTTCATGAATGTATCTCCCCCTCTTCTTATCTGAATTTTACATGCCTTTTATTCTTCTTGCCTATGGCTCCATATGAGCCCTATCCTTTTTGGAGGGCCAGCAGGGCATCGGAGTCTCAACTCATGCATCGGTTTACCGAAATAACCACACACAAAAATCTTTAAAATGTGGTTTTTCCTTTTTTGGAGCTCGTTTAAACTTGAAATTGCGTATGTTCCCCTCGGGACCAACTGATGGCATTATAAAGGTTGTAACAGACGTCGATGAAAACTTTCTACAAAAATAATTACGGAATCTTTTATTACAAAAATCCATGAACTATAGCAGAAGAAAATCAGTAAAATCTGATCTTCTTGCTTTGGGATTTGTTTGAACTTGAAAATGCAATCATTTTCCCCTCAGAGCCAACTGAAGCAATTATTAAGGACGTAACATAAAAAAATTTGGCAAAAGTTTTTTAGGTAATCCTGTCTCATAAAATACATGGACTATAGCAAAGAAAATTTGGTAAAATCTGGTTTTCCTGCTCTGGGACTTGTTTGAAATTGATAATGCACCCGTTTACCCCTCGGGACCAACCGACACCCTTAATATGGTCGTAACGAATGTCCGTGAAAGTTTTTGACAATTCTCTTTTGGAATTCTATCATAAAAAATACATGACAGTAACACATGAAAATTGGTAAAATTTGATTTTTCATGTTTCGGGGCTCATTTTAAATTGGAAATGTGCCCGTTGTCCTTTCTGGAAAAAGTGCACCATTAATTCGGTTATAACAAACGTTCGTGAAAAATTTTGGAAAATAGAAAAATTAATAAAATCTAGTTTTTCCTGCTTTAGGGATTGTTTGAACATTAAAATACGTATGTTTGCCCCTCGGGACCAAGTGACACCATTAATAAGGTCATTATGGACGTCCATAGAAAAGTTCGGCAAAACAATATCATAATCCTTTATCACCAAAAATCTATGGACTATAGAACACGAAAAATTGGTAAAATGTAGTTTTTCTGGCTTTAAGGCTTGTTTGAATTTCAAAATGCAATTGTTTGCGCCACTCGGGACCAACTAACTCCATAAATAAGATCATAACGAGCGTCCATGAAAAAATTTAATAAAAAAATTCTTGAATTCTTATACCAAAATCTATGGAATTAAAATATGAGTTTTCGTTCTTTATGGCTCGTTTGAACTTGAAAATGCATTTGTTTTCCCCTCATGACAAACTAACGTTATAATTAAGTTCGTAATAGACTTCCTTGAAATTTGGCAAAAATATTCTTGAATCCTGTAACACCAAAAATCCATGGACTATAACACACGAAAAATAGGTAAAACATGGTTTTTGTGCTTTGGGCCTTGTTTGATCGTGAAAATGTGCATGTTTGCCCCTTAGAACGAACTGATCATTCCTTTATTAAGGTCGTAACTATTGTTCCTAAAAAATATGGAATAAAAACTCTCGGTATCCTATAACCAAAGCTTCATTAATTATAGCACACGAAAATCGATAAAATATGGTTCTTCGTACTTTGTGTCTCGTTTGAACTTTTCCCCCTTGAGACCAACTAACACCATTAATTAGGTTGTAACGGACGTCTATGAAATATATCAGCAAAAATAATACTAAAATCATGCATATACGAAAATGCATGGACTATAGAGGCATGAAAATCGGTGAAATCTGGTTATTCCTGCTTTGGGGCTCGTTAAACTTGAATATGCACCCGGTTTCCCCTTCGGACCGACTAACTGAAACACCTCGTATTCAAAAAGGCAAGAAAATTCAGTTTTCTCCGACCTAGTGTCAAGACTAACGACACCATCCAGAGTTCTAGGTGAGACGATGGTCCGTCAAAGTTTTATAATGCCCTAATACCTAGCTAAATCGCACACAAAAATTTGGGCTTCTCAGCTAGTTCCTTTGACCCACATTCTAAACCGTTTAACAAAATTATTTTTTAAGGTATTAAGTAATATTTTATCACAATATTCCTAAATTAAGTTTGGTCTCCAAACTCAAAATTAATAAATATATAAATATTGTCAGTCCTATTATTTTTTAACTTTACTCTCTATATTATTTATACCCCTAAACTATCTGAGGGTCCTACTATCCTCTTAAAATGCACTTCTTGTTGTGTTTAAACTATTATGTACACTTTTGCACTCATTATTGTATTTATAAATTTACATGAATCATTTCAGTATTTAAAAATTATTAATGATAATTTGTACATGTTTTCTTTATATACGAAATTGTCATGCACTTGTAAAGTTATTGATACTCTGTACAAGTTTCTTTAATTTATTTGGTATATAAAACCGGAGCAAAACTACAATTAGACAACAAACAAATTGGACAAAAATAATTCAGGGGTTTAAATGTATGGAATACTTAAGTTTAGTGGGTAATAGCACCCTCATATTGATTAGAAGTGTGAATAATAAATAAAACTTAAATTCAAAGGGATAATATGACATTTAGATAATTTAAAGGTATAATTAATAACTTTATGAAAATTCAAGGGGCGTTATTATGCCATATTCCTACTTTTATTTTGTCGTTGCTTAGTAGTACACACTGTTACTACATACTTACTATCGAATATTATTGAAAGGAATGAACAAGTGGTCGCTGACTCACCCCGTACACATATCTTTGGTCGGCATGACGTAATAAGAACAAATACGAATCTCAGTTAGCAAGTACAAATACAAACAAGACTAATTTGAATTTACACTGCGCAGAGGATCCATTCGGGAGAAACAGTGCCTACTAAAGAAAGATAATAAATAAATTCTCACTTTGAAATATCTGATTGTAGAATACTAATCGAATAAAGGAAAAACATTAATCATAGTGAAAAGATTTGTTATCTTTTATTATAGATATAGATTAAAAAAATATCAATATCATAAGTATCATGTTTAAGACAAAAAATTAAATAAAAATTCATTCAATGAATATTTTTTATTAGTTATAAGTTTTAAAATAATCCTTACTAATTAAGTTTGTATTTGGTCAAAGTAAGATACATAAAATGAAACAAATATGGAAAATAATTTACAATATGGTAGTCTTTCATATATCTTTTTCAAATCTTGAAACAAAGTACAAAAGGATAGAGACTCCGATGCAGGTATATAAGCACATAGATACATTACTTTTCCATAATAATTCATACCTTATATTCACATTTAACATCAATTATTATTTACCTTCCCCCACCCCCACCCCCTCACATAAAATCCTTTTTCTTCTCTCAAGTATTTTTGGTTTGTAAATCCTAATTTGTAACATATGGAGGGCAATCTTCATTAATAACAATTTACATGTAATCAACAACAACATAACATAGCCGGTATATTTTCACAAGTGAATTATATGAGTGGTGGTATGTATGCATCCGTAGAACAACCTTGTGAAGGTGTGAATATTAATACAAATGGTGAAGATAAGTTGTTCGGGAAATGGAGTCTTGTATAACCAACAGATTGCTTAATGATTCAAGATCAACATCAATTGAAGAGTCATCAAGATGCAAATACTGATACATGTGGTGGAGATAAGTTGTATGCACAATGTGTAAATTCAAGCGACTTTTTCATGAATTATAAACAACATCCGTTTATGAATGATAAAGGTGTTAATGCAGATACTGGTGGAGGAGATATGTTGTTTGCACAACAAAGTGTTGTAGAGCCATATTATTTCTCGATGGCTCAATTTTGGCAGCATAACCAACATCAATTTTTAGGTGATTAAGATGTTAATATTAATACAAGTAGTGCACATGAGATATTTCCGCAACAAAGTGTTGTAGAGCCAGGTTATTTCTCGATGACCCAAGGTAGTGAACATGAGTTATTACCTCAAAAGAATGATACAGAGCCATCAGATGCCTTGATGACTCAGAATCAGCATCATGATCATCATCAATTTATGAGTCATCAAGGTGTTAATACTCATACATCTAGTGGAGATGATAGTTTCTTTTCAGAATTTAGTATAGAAGAGTTACAAGATTCATTTGATATTTGAGGGAGCTCAACCAGAATTTTCATGTAGACCTAATGCGACATGATTTATGGGAAGACATATCCAATAAAATGAAACTAATTATGGAAAGGCATATACAACAAGATTTGGGTAGAACTTATGCTCAATCATTTAAAGTATTACGGCTTTGTCATGATTAACTTCAAGTATTATCCAATTTATCACAGAAGTTTAAAAGGATCATTGTATAATAAAGACAAACAGTAAATACAAAATTATTTCTGAATATATAATTTCCAGATTTTTCTTAATTATTAACCTTCATTGTAAAAGAGATATAATGTGATTTTAACTTGTTGTACAACTAGCTAGGATTAGTTGTTGTATCCCTTTAGGACTTATTATTGTATCAACACTTATATATTCTTTATCAGCTTACGAATAATGTAGAATACTTCTCATTCCCATTCTAGTCGTATAAGTTGTTACATGGTATCAGGGCTCTCAAACATCACACGAGTATGATCCCAATCTTTCCCCTTCATATCCTAGCAGCTTCCTCACGCAAAAATGGCCCTCAATACCACTGTTAGTAATGCATACACCACAGCCACTAACATTGTCATCGTGCAATTTAACCCTTCCTTTAAATTACCCATCAAACTTGCCGGTAGGAATAACTTCACCACCTGGAAGGCATAGGTGTCGTTGCTTATGCACGGACATAACCTTTCGGTCATACACAACTGTTGCTCCTCCAATCTCACTTACTGGAAACAATGAAACCACTCTGAATCCGGCTTGTATGAACTGGTTTCGACAAGATCAGCTTGTCCAAAGTACCATCTTAGCATCGGTGGGATCTACACTTGCATCAACTATTGCAACAATCACATTAGCACGCAAATTTTAGGATTATATGTCTACAAGATTAACTAGCTCGCATTACCAAAGATTCAGTTGTTCATTTTGTATTCCTAAGATACTTAGAACAAAACTTTGAAAAAATTGACAATACACAAAAAAAGTTTAAGAACATTTTCACCAATAAAAAATTAAAAGTAGTAGAGAAACTAGATCAGAAACAGATTTAGAAAAAAATATACGAAGTATTTTTCTTAAAGAATTATTGTTGTCAATCTGTGTTTAAACAATCTTACTGATTCCAACAAACTTTAAAGAAATACGAAGTTATCAAAGTTTGAATGAAACCAGTGAAGAATAGAAGAATAGAAATTAATTCACAAATCTAAAATCCGTAACGCATACCAGAATCTGGAAAAATAGAAAGAAGATCAAGCCCACTGAATGCACAGTTATTCCCCTCTAGTATCCGAGGTTTGATTAGGAATATGTCCTCCCAGGATAGAATGATCTTTATCACCAGTGTATTGATACCCAAAATGCTTGTGTCAGCGAGCCACTCAACGACATTATAGTACACTTAGAATACTAGATTTAGAAGTAGTAGAAATAGTCAAGAAATTCTATCTTTAAAATGAGAGAAAATCCCTCAATTTATAGAAAACAAAGGGTAGTGCGAAAAGGTTCTTATTGTGCCTTACCTGAAAGGTCACAAACCTTTGGAAAAGTCTCAATCTTTTGGAAAGGTCGTCACCTTTCATAAAAGTCACAACTTTTCATAAAATTGCAACTTTTCATAAAAGTCAAAACTTTTCATAAAGATCGCAACTTTTCATAAAAGTTGCAACTATTCAGAAAAGTCACAACCTTTCATAAAAGTCGCAACTTTTCATAAAAGTCGCAACTCTTCATTTTCCATTCACACCTTTTAAAACCCAACAATCCCCCGCATGAATGGGGAATGACTCCAAGAAAAAGAAACTGACAAGTATGTGTACTTTATAAGCAAGAATTAATTGCATCTGGATAATTAGATCTTCCCTTGGACTTTCTGTAGTGAACATATGTAGGATATACTCGGTCAATCGATAGATGCGATATCTTTGAACCATCAAACTTTGGTTTATACACAATCATATGTCACATAATTAACCATTTACCGTTTATGGTTCTTATGATTGTGTTCGTTTCAGGCATGAACACCTCATGGTTTCACGAGTGTATAGAGAGATGGGCTTTTGACAATCATCTTCTTCGAAGAGGCTTAACTTCACACTCATATAGGTGATTTCTAACCGTGTTATCGCGTAGATACACTAGTTGGTCAACTCTATCAAACTTAGCAAATCATTAAAATCATTAAGCTTTATTAACTCATTAAAAAGCCTTAATGTTGTATCCTTGTTCATGAGCATTGTCTTCATCATGAGAATGAATTGAGTTGGCTGAAAATGGTGAACCATCATTCACAACTTTGTTTTTCTCCTTGAATATAACTCTTGGGATCTCCAGTCTGTTAGATAGAGTTACCTCCATGATGACTTGTCCAAAGCCATAAATCCATTCCCTTAAATGATCTTTCAACTTTCTCTCTAATTAGACCTTTTGTAAGTGGATCCGACACATTATCCTTTAACTTTACATAGTCAATTCTGATAATTTCACTAGAGAGTAATTTTCTAACGGTATCATGTCTATGTCCTATATGATGATACTTTCCGTTATACATCATGTTCCATGCCCTTCCTATTGCATCTTTACTATCAAAGTGTATGCATGCTAATGCCAATGGTTTGGGACAAAAAAATATCTATCAAGAAATTTTGGAGTCTTTCAACTTCTTTCGGAAACTTCAAGAGTTGATGTTAGACACACTCATAACACCAAGAAAATCAGACATTAGGAAAAGCACAATAAGATCCGAAGAAGGGAATTTTCCTACGCATCATGCAATCTCTAATTCAGGATAGTGGTGCACTTCACTACCATGACTTAGAAACTACTCAATGTGGTTGATGTGAACTAATTATTCTAGGAATTCAACCTAGTGCTCTGATACCAACTTTGTCACGACTGGAATCTAGACCCCAGACGAGACCGGCGTCGTTGACCTCTCAGAGGTCGCAGACAAGCCTACTTACGTCACTCTTACTTTACATAGGTTAATTTTAGCGGACAATTTGAAACTTTTTGTTTCTAACATTGTTTACTGAGCATTTCTAAAACATTAGTAATTTATTCACCATCAACCATCTAATCATTAAGAGATAATCAAATGAAAGGAATAGTTCAATAAACATAATTGTATAATTGCCAAAATGGCACCAATACATAGTCTGAATAAAATAAGAAAGAAACGCTAGTGGAACATACTCCACTAGCTCAACTCCTAAACTAAGCTAGAACATAAAACAGTAGCATCCTCGAAAGCATGAGGACCTACCAAAACCGGATGAATGCTGGACGTCCGGATAACTGCAACGATGATCCTGTAGCTCTACCGTCCACCTGTGCCTGCACCTAAAATAGTAGAGTTTGTATGGGGTTAGTACACACTTGTACTAAGTATGGGTATATGCAAGCACACACCAAGGACATGCATGAGAAAGAATAGCTCTATCCTAACAACATGATTTTTGGAAGTCAAGTCAGTGGACTTACAAATTGAGATTAGAAAAGTTTCCAAATTTGGATTAGGAAAGTCAATGAGCTTTCCAAATTTGGATTAGGAAAGTCAGTGGGCTTTCCAGATTTGGAATAGGAAAGTTATGCCATGAGAATACATACATCATCATACTTTTCACATTTGCACACATCACATAACATTTACACATAGCACATATCATATAGCATACAACACCTTTTGCATGTAGCACATAACTTCTTTATTTTCATTCATTCATATGCCATGAGACCTTGGAATCATGGACTTAACATTAAGACCTCCCAGAAATGAGGGCTCTACAGATGGGACCTCAACTAGGGAGTCTTCATTAGTAAACACAGAGTCTACTTCGTTCATTCATACGTACTCCATTTCATTTCATTCATAGGCCAGTGTAAACACCAACTATACCTAGGATGTAGTTTAAGACTTTCATTAGGTTTGTTGTGCAATGACCAAGAATGACCTAATGTCATTACTTGAATCTAACTCACCTTTTGATTATCCTATTCTAACACCTTTGGTATCATTCATTTCATTATGTTCTTCATTTGAGGCTGGCCTCATTCATTCATTGGGAACTTTAACTTTAACCGACATAGATCATGTGAGCATCATGAAATCCAGTGTCTCCCCCACACCGAAAAGAGGTGGAATCACCGGCCAAAGTGACCCAATAACATACTAGCGTACATGGGAATTTAACCCCGCCAGATCCCTATATTGGCAGTATAGGTTCGAAGACAAGGAGATATAAGGAGACCCATACCCGGCAAGCCGGACAGTCTCATCTCATGAGAGTTACGTGAACCTCTGCCCTTCCAGAAAGAAGGCATCACCGCTCATAGCTAGTCTATCGGTGCTCAGTATAAAGTTCCATTACATTCATCTCATACGTCATGGAACTTGGCTTCTAGTATGAGGACATCATAGCTCATTAGATGATTTCTCATCTCATCATTCGTATTGAGTGTGTTAAGCTCAATACTCTCATTAGAGTGTTCATAGAGACTGGTCTCTTCATTATCTTACACTCTCATAGGTGAGTACGTATTGGTAACATTTACTTAGGCTCATTTGAGATTGCTCTCATCATTTACATTAGCCTCATATCATGTTGTCACCACATTCATCATTATTAGCATCTTTGCTTTTCATAGTTATTCACCTCTTATTACGTGAATGTTCATTTCATCATATGCCAATGCACTTGGCCATTTGGTGTGTTTCACACCCTTACTTAACCCTTCTAGGATTTCATTATTTCATAGTTCATCTCATCATATGCCAATGCACTTGGCCATTTAGTGTATTTACACTCATACTTAACCCTTCTAGGGTTCATCATTTCATTTCATACATCTTAGGTTCACTTACTTTTGAACGTATGTTAGACTTATGAGTCTATACACACAAGCCATGAGGCTTCATTCATAATTCGTTAAGTGATTCATACATTCCTAAGATTATATAGTACAAGACTTATGTATCTTGTATATACGCCAAGATCTTGATTTCGATCTAAGTAGATGGCATTATTCTTGGATGATTTGTTCACGTATGACTTATGTATCAAACGGAAGTTTGGGCAAGGAAACCCAAGTCTTGAATCAATTAGATATCATTTATATTTTTAATTGATTTTATTCTAATATTCATAACATTTAACCCTAAGTTAAATCACAATATTAACATTGAAGGATTAATTTTCTACTTAACCTTTTCTTGAATTTGGCCGATGGGTTGTGGGTTCGAGCCCCCACAACCCCATTCTTATTTTTCATTAACATATTATTGTCCACTTCGCCTAAACCAAGAGGTTGTGGGATCAAATCCCCACAGCCTCTTTTATTTTTATTCTTTAATTCTCCTAAGTAGGGAGGTTGTGGGTTCGAACCCCCACAGCCTCCTTACCTTTAATTTAATTTTCGCTAGGGCTGTGAGGTGGTGGGTTCGAACCCCCACAGCCCCATATATATTTTTCTTTCTTTATTTTCGATAGGATGAGGGCATTGGCAGTGAGGTCGTGGGATCGAACCCCCACAACCTCACTTGCTTTATTAAATTATTTTAGCCTCCTCTAGTTCCAGCCTTGAGGTCGTGGGTTCGATTCCCACGCCTCACATCTTTTATTTTCTTTATTCTCCCTCTTCCTTGCTTCCCACAAGTCATGTGTTCGATTCCCCCATCCCTATTTCTTTTTATTCATTTCGTGGGCAGCAGCTAAGGGGTTCGAATCCCCTTAGCCCCAACACATTCTTTTTTTTTAAATTTCAGCCTTGAGGTCATGTGAGGTCTTGGGTTCGATTCCCCTTGACCTCACCTATTTTAATCACTTTTAAAACTCCTTCAAAATTTCCAGAAGCTGCTCGAAATCAACATCACAAGCTGGAAATTTTGATTCCCTTTTTGCAGCCTATTTTCTCCACTCTTTAACGTTAAAAGTTCATGCATTTGGAGTAGTGTTTAGTGAGTACTTTAGGTGCGTTTTCATGGACATATTTGGCCAAGAATTTATCATTTAATTCAGCCACATTACACTTAATTGAACATCATCATTTACATAAGTTTATACACTTAAAATGACAACAAAAACCATATCAAACTTGAAGATATAACTCAAAACTCATTTACAGTAAGTTTACAGTAAACTTTTTCACATACACACGTATATTTTCGGCAACAAGTCTTGTCATTCATATGATTCCAAATACATGTTCATGAACATATTCATCACGAAAACACATTGCAATACCTAATTTTCTACCAGCAAACATACCAACCTATGATTTGATGGGAGCTAATGACAGGGACATGCAACGGGGAACAACCCTAGTTTTCGGATTGAATATTCTGAATCCTAAGGGTCTCTTGGAAAAGGGACCAAGAGTAAGAAGACCCATACCTTTATTTTTCTTGTTCAACCACAAAATTGCTGCCCAAAATCCTCTCCAAAATCAGTCCAAGTTCAACACTTCAACACCAATCGACGGAAGACTCCTCCCCTTTGCTTAAAGTGATGGATTTACGTTGTTTTTCTTAGATTTTTGGTGTGAGTTCTTCAAGTGTGAAGAACTTCAATATTTTTCTGTTTTTGAACTTGTTTTGGCAGAGCGAAAACGTGAGAGAGATAGTGAAACGTGAGAGAGAGAGATAGTGAGAGAGAGTGGCTTAAAATTAGGAGTTTTAGTTTGGGAATAAGTCAAACTAGGAATCTTTGTTAAACCTTTAAATAAAAAATCTGATTTTATTCTTTTTCTTAAATCAGCTAATATTTATTAATTAATTAAATTAATTTATCCATTTAAATAAAAACAAGTTAAATCATTGCTTCCACCTAGGTTCGAACCCGGGTGGAGCAAGACTTCACTTCAAGAGCTCAATTTTGGATCTCTATCCCTAAATTGCCCCTCCACTTTATTAATTAAATAATTACATATGTATTTAGGGTAATTACGATATTACCCTTAGCCTGGTAAAAGACCATTTTACCCCTAGACCCTCAAAACTTAGGCTTTCCTCTATTTAAGTCCGGTAAAGACTCATTCGAGTATATCTTCGTATTCGAGAGCCCTACATGGTTTGTCCCAACCTTTCCAAGCTCAATTAACTCCCCAAGTTAGTTGGATTGGGTGTAGCAAGGGTTCCGAGGTCTGGTTCTACGCGCATCAATCCGTGTGAAACCTGGTCTAATCATAGGCATTCTTGACACACTAAGCATTTCTTATCTTATCCATTTTCAGGGTTGTTACACTAGCGATAATACATGTCTCTTTTGAAATATTTCCTAGAGACTTATCCTCCACCAAGAGTAAATACATAACCCACTCGTGGATTTTACTTCATTTGTCCGGTGATCCAATTTGCATTACTATACCCATTCAATACTACTGGATATTGTTATAATGCAAGACATAGTTTTAAGCATTTCTCAAATACTCCGAAACACGTTTTATTATGATCGAAAGAGTTATATTGGGATCACTTGTGAACCGGATCATTTCATTAATAGAAAATGATATATCTGATCGCACACACTACATGATATACATCATACTTACCAATACTCTAGCACAATCCAATTTTGAGTCACTTTCACTTTAAATCTTTTGAAATGCAAAGCTCACATTTATTGGAGACTTGACAATATTGAAATCCAAATATTTGAACTAGTCAAGTACCCTTTCAATGCATGCACAATGAGACCGTGAAAATGCTAAACTTTATCGAGTTCTGAGGATTCTTATACCTAAGATCGCATCAGCAACTCCAATATATTTCATTCCAAACTTGCTTTCTAGCATACATTTAGTAGAATTTATGTCATTTGTGTTTCTATTGACGATCAACACATCACCAATATACAAACAAACAATGACTTTGTTATTACAATGTGAACACATTTATCACTTCTATCATTCTTAAATTCATTTGCCAACATGGTTTGATCAAATTTATTATATCATTGATTGGGTGCTTGTTTTAGTCCATGATGTGACTTAACAAGTTCACACACATTCTTTTATTTACCAGGAACCATAAAACCCTTGGGTTGTTCCATGCAAATTTGTTCCTCCAATTCTCCGTTTAAAATGTTTTCACATTCATTTGATGAATTTGTAGGAAATATATGTCACGACCGGAATCTAGACCCCAGACGAGACCGGCTTCGTTGACCTCTTAGATGTCGCAGACAATTTTACATACGTCATCGTTACTTCATCTAGGTTAATTTTAGCAGAAAATTTGAACTTTTCGTTTTCTTATTTCATGTGAAACATATTATTCTTAAGATCATAGGCGTTCACAAATCAACCATCTAATATAGAAATAATCAAATGAAAGAAGCAGTTCATAATTGCATTAAACGTATCCTTGCCAAAACGGCACCAATACAAAGTCTGAAATGAAATGGGAAATGAAACACTAGTGGGACATGCCCCACTAGCTAAAGCCTACATCTAAGCTAGATAATAACAGTAGACATCCTCGAAATCATGAGGGCCTACCAAATCCAGATGAAAGCTCCACGTTCGGATAGCTGCAACGCCGTACTATAAGCTCTAACGTCCACCTGTGACTGCACCTAAAAGTAGATATTGTATGGGATTAGTACACACTTGTACTAAGTATGGGTATATGCAAGCACACACCAAGGACATGCATGAGTAAGAATAGCTCTTTCCTAACAACATGATTTATGGAAAGTCAAGTAAGTGGACTTGCCAAATTTGGATTAGGAAAGTCAGTGGACTTGCCAAATTTGGATTAGGAAAGTCAGTGGACTTTTCAAATTTGGATTAGGAAAGTCATGCAAAACAATAACCACTGCTTTAATTTCTAATTAGTTATACTCTCAACCCTAAGGGACAATATGAGAGTAACATGCATCATCATACTTATCATTTTGCAAGCAACACAAACATATTGCACATATCATATCACGTAGTTCATATAATTCTTTCATATGCCATGAGACCTTGGAATCATGGACTTGACATTAGGACTTCCCAAAATTAGGACTCAACATATGAGACCTCAACTAGGGAGCCTTCTTCAGCAAACACAGAGTCTGCTTCGTTCGTTCATACGTACTTCATTTTCATTCATTCATATACTAGTGCAATCCCCAATCATACCTAGGATGAAGTTTAAGACTCTCATCTGCCAAGAGGTTGTGGGTTCGAATCCCACATACCTCATTTTTATTATTTCTTTATTTTATTCTTTTCCTCTCTCCTTCATCGTCCAAGAGGTTGTGGGTTCGAACCCCACACGCATCACTTCATTTTCTTTCATTTTCCCCCTAACTTTTCACTTGAGCTTTACCCCATTTCAAATCCCCCTTACCACATTTTATTATTTAATTTTTTTATGACATGTATATGGTAAGGTCTTGGGTTCAATCCCCACTGACCTCAAGCATTTAAAAAAATATTTTAGAACGTGATTGTTTTACAATAAGCTGCCCAAAAACATATTTCCAGAATGCTGGAAATTTGTTCACCCTCTTTGCATTCCATTTTCTCAACTTTTAGATGTTAGATTTAGGATAAATTTTCGTGTAACATCTAGTACATATTTAGGTGAGTTTTCATGGTTATTTTCGAGAATTTAATCACCTTTTTGCAGTCCATTTTCTCACCCTTTTTCACGTTAAACATCAAGACATTTCGAGTAGTTTTTAGGGAGATCTTTAGGTGCATTTTCAAGGTTACTTTCAATCAAGAATTATCATTCAATTCAGAAACTTTGAAATCATATGAACATCACGTTCTTAACATACTCATATACGTAAAATACAACATTTTAACATGTAAAAATCCAGGCTTCAAACCATGGCTAACTCACGACACACACATGCACAATCAAGTTAACGTAATTCACTTTTTCGGAACACATCTTTCATTTCTCACATAATTTCCGAATACACATTCAAACACGTAATCACAACCAACCCTAAAATCATCTACCAGAAGTCATACCAACGCATACTTTAAATCTTTCAAAAGATCTAATGACAGGGGAATGCAACGGGGACAACCTTAGTTTGTTTTTACTGGAATTAAGATGAACTTAGGGGTCTCTTGGGAAAGGGACCAAGAGGGAAGAAAACCCATACCTTAATGTCATTCAATACTTGTTTCTATGCTTCCAATTCCCACGACACCACTGCCTCACCACCAAAATCCCAAACACAATCCGTCGAGAAGAATGTTGTTGATTTTCGTTTTTAGCTTAGCTTTTCGTTTGAGTTTTTGTGTGTAAGTTCTTCAAGAGTGAAGAACTATTATTTTAAGTTCTTTTACTGATAAAAAATGTGAGAATAAGAGTGAGAGACGTGAGAATGAGAGGATTAGGATAAGGAGAGTTAGGTGGAGACTTAGTCAAACTAGGACTCCTCATTATTTATTAGTTTTTTTGTTTTTTTTTAATTAAAAATCTGATTTTTTCTTTACTTAAATCAGAAATTTAAATATTAATTAATTTAACTAATTTACTAAATACAAATAAATCAATTAAATCATTGCTTCCACCAAGGCTCGAACCCGGGTGGAGCAAGATTTTGCTTAAAGGGTCAATTTCGGTCACCTCTACCCAAATTGCCCCTTAACCATATTAATTAATTAATTAATTAATTATTTAGGATAATTATGATACTACCCTTAGCCTGGAAAAAGATCATTTTACCCCTAGACCCTCCAAACTTAAGATTTCCCCTTTTTAAGTCCGGTAAAGACTCATCCGGGTAAATCTTCATATTCGGGAGCCCTACATGGCTGGACCCAACCTTTCCTAGCTCAACTAACTCCCCAAGTTAGTTGGCTAGGCTGTCGCAAGGGTTCAGAGGTCTGGTTCTACGCGCATCAATCCATGTGAACCCGGTCTAATCGTAGGCATTCTAGACACACTAAGCATTACTTAGCATATTCATTTTTAGGGTTGTTACATTATCCCCCCCTTAGGAACATTCGTCCCCGAATGACACTACAAACTATCTAGCACAATGCCAGTCACAACATAACATAATCACTATGCATAGTCAAGCAATATCAACAAGGAATGGAGAGATAAGTAAACTTTGACTTAAGAGTAGGGAATCTAACCTCAAGGACTGAAAAGATGGGGATAGAGGGATCTCATATCACCCTCAACAAGATGGTTCCTCCACAATACCTTCACTCTGGCAATCTCCTTGTTTCTAAGCCGTTTGACCTGTCTGTCTAAGATCTCAACAGGTACCTCCTCATAGGACAAGTCTTCATCAACCCCCAAACCTTCCACAGGTAGAATCGTTATTGGATCACCTAGGCACTTCTTTAACATGGATACATGAAAGAATGGATGGACAGAAGCTAGCTCCACAGGCAATGCCAACTTATAGGATACCTCACCCACACGCTGTAGGATCTCATATGGACCAACATACCTCGGACTCAACTTCCCCTTCCTGCCAAACCTCATCACCCCCTTCATAAGTGATATATTCAAATAGACCTGGTCACCAACATCAAACTCTAAGGACCGTTTCCTGTTATCTGCATATGACTTCTGCCGACTGTAAGCAGTAGCCAACCTGTCTCTAATCACCCTGACCTTCTCTAAGGCCTCATGAATGATCTTTGGAACCAAAATGGATGACTCTTCAACCTCGAACCACCCAACTGGAGACCTACACCTCCTACCATATAGTGCCTCGAACAGTGCCATCCCAATGCTAGAGTGATAACTGTTATTATACGAGAACTCTATCAAAGGCAGATGGTCGTTCCAAGTACCCCTGAAGTCAATCACACACGCCCTCAACATGTCCTCCAATCTCTTAATAGTGCGCTCTGCCTGCCCATCAGTCTGAGGATGAAAGGCAGTACTAAGTTTTACCTGCGTGCCTAAGCTCTTCTGGAAGGATCTCCAGAAATGTGAAGTGAACTGAGCTCCCTTGTTCGAAATGATAGACAAAGGAATCCCATGCAATATCACAATCTTATCAATGTAGAGTCTCGCATAATCCTTGGCTCTGTAAGTAGACTTCACAGGGATAAAGTGGGCAGACTTAGTCATCCTGTCCATAATAACCCATATGGAGTCATATTGTCTCCTAGTCGTCGAAAGACCAACCACGAAGTCCATATTAATGGCCTCCCACTTCCAAGTAGGAACCTCTATCATCTGAGTAAGACCACCAGGCTTAAGGTGCTACGCCTTAACCTTCTGATAATTAGGACACTTGGCCACATACTCAGCAATGTCCTTCTTCATGCCATCCCACCAATAGATCTGCTTGAGGTCATGATACATCTTGGTGAAACCTGGATGTATCGAATACCTAGAACCATGGGCCTCTGCAACAATCTTAGTCCGCAAATCATCCACATCTGGTACACACAGCATGTCTTGGTACCTAAGTACACTATCACCTCCCAAAGCAAAAGACTCATTCATCTTTATCAACATTGAGTCCTTCAGCTCCATCAACACAGGATCGAGATACTGACCCTGCTTGACTTCAACTACCAAGGATGATTCAGAACTAGGATGAACTGAAACACCCCCACTAGTAGAGTCAACCAATCGCACACCCAGTCTGGACAGTATGTGTACATCTTTCACCAACTCCTTCTTCTCATCCTCAACGTGGGTTGTACTTCCCATGCTCATCCTTCTCAAAGCATCAGCTACAACATTAGCCTTACTTGGATGGTAGTGGACATTCATATCATAGTCCTTCAACAGCTCCAACCATCTCCGCTGACGTAGATTCAACTCCCTCTGCGTGAACACGTACTGGAGACTCTTGTGGTCTGTGAACACATCCACATGCACTCCATACAAGTAGTTCCTCCACAGCTTCAGTTTAAACACCACAACTGCCAACTCCAGGTCATGAGTGATATAATTCTTCTCATGAACCTTGAGTTGTCTGGACGCATAAGCTATCACCTTAACACCCTGCATAAGAACACAACCCAAACCAACCCTAGATGCATCACAATAAACAATGTAATTCTCACCACACTTAGGCAAAGTAAGCACCGGGGCTGAAGTGAGTCTGTCTTTAAGCTCCTAGAAACTCTTCTCACAAGTCTTCGCCCATTCAAACTTAACTTTCTTCTTCGTCAAGGCTATGAGTGGAGCAGCAATGGAAGAAAAACCCTTCAAGAACCTGCGATAATAACCAACCAATCCCAAGAAGCTACGGATATCTGTGGAGTAAGAGGTTTTGGCCAGTTCTTAATAGCCTCAGTCTTCGTGGGATCTACCTCCACACTTTTATCGGACACAACATGACCCAGGAAGGTCACTGATCTGAGCCAGAATTCACACTTGCTGAATTCGGTATACAGCTGATGTTGTCTAAGTACCTGCAAGGTTAGTCTCAAATGTTGTTCATTCTCTTCTTTGGTCTTAGAGTTGATGAGAATGTCATCAATGAATACTATGACAAAAGATTGAAGGTATTCACGGAAATCCTGTTCATGAGATCCATAAATACAACAGGTGCATTCGTGAGACCAAACGACATAACTAGGAACTCATACTGACCACAACGGGTACGAAAGGTTGTCTTTGGGATATCTCCATCCCTAACCCTAAGCTGATGGTACCCTGAACGAAGATCAATCTTCGAGAAGAAACTAGACCCCTGGAGTTGGTCAAACAAGTCATCTATTCTAGGAAGTGGATACTTATTCTTGATAGTGACTTTCTTGAGCTGCCGATAATCGATACACATTCTAAGGGTTCCATCTTTCTTTTTCACAAACAACACTGGAGTGCCCCAAGGGGATATGCTCGGCCGAATGAAACCCTTATCATTGAGATCTTTTAACTGCAGCTTCAACTCTTTGAGTTCAGCTGGAGCCATTCTGTAAGGAGGAATTGAAATTTGTTTAGTATCGGGTTCTAAGTCGATACCAAAGTCAATCTCTCGAGGGGGAGGAACTCCAGGCAAATCATCAGGAAATACATCTTGGAACTCATTCACTACAGGCACTGAGTCTATGGAAGGAATGTCATGATCTAAATCATTAACATTCACAAGATGACACAATAACCCCTTGGACATCATTTTATTGGCCTTAAGGTTCGAAATCAGGGGATTAGGATGACTAGAGTTGTACCCCTCCCAGACCAGCTCTTCTTCATTAGGGAAACAAAATCTCACAACCCGACTACGACAATCCATACAAGCATAACAACTATGAATCCAGTCCATGCCAAGAATAACATCAAAATCATGCATTGGTAACTCAACCAAGTCTGCACACATAGTCTTACCACATATAACTATTGGGCAATCCTTGTATACTCTATCAGTTCTTACATTTTCTCCTAAAGGTGTACTAACCACTATAGGATCATGCAGAACTTTAGGCAATATCTCAAAAGTGAGAGCAAGCAAAGAAGTTATAAAGGAAAGCGTAGACCCTGGATCAAGTAAAGCATAAACAGAAGTTGAGAATACTTGCAGCATACTTGTGACCACATCAGCGGACTTCTCCTACTCTTCCCTTCCCTTCATGGCGTTGAACCTGTTCCTCTTAGGAGGCTCGGCTGCTGCTGCACTCTGTGGATTAGGCCTAGGCTGAGCATTACCTCCAGCCTGACACCTGTTCTGTGGGCAGTGCTTAACCATGGCCCGCTTTTACCGCAACCGAAGCAGGCATTAGTGCCCTGTCTGCACTCTCCACTGTGAGCACAGCCACACTTAGCACAGTCCTTTCTGGGACACTGCATATTACCTCCATTTACCTTCTTGGGCTCGGGTCTGCCTCCTCTAGGTGTTGCACTCCTCTGAAAGTTAGAGTTCCCTTAACTCTATTGCCCCTTTTTAAACCTGGGATGCTCACGGACGCCGAAGTTGTTCATGTTGCCTCCATTGCTAAGACCTTCCTGATCAGAAGGCTTACACCTCCTAGCATCACGGACGCCCCTCTTCTTCCGGCTGTCCTCTACCTGCTAGACATGCACCATCATCCAGGAGAGGTCCATGTTATCGTGGATCATCGCAGCCTGACACTCCTTCTCATATCTCCTGTGATTCCTGCGAGGAACCTACTCATCTCATCCCTGTTGTTAGATACAAGGGAAGTAGCATACCTGGACAGTTTAACAAACTTCAGGGAATGCTCCCTGACTGTCATAGATCCTTGCTTAAGGTTGATAAATTCCTCAACCTTGGCCTCCCTCATCTCCCTGGGGAAGAATCTCTCCATGAAGTCTGTCTTAAACAGCTCCCAAGTGACCGGAACTCTGCCCAAAGATCGTCTATCCTGCCACATCTTGCACCAAGTCTGTGCAACATCCTTGAGCTGATAGGAAGCCAACTAAGCCTTTTCAGTATCTGTGGCCCCCATGGCCACCAAAATCTTGTGTACCTTATCGATGAACTCCTGGGATCCTCTGAAGTCTTGGACCCTGTGAAAATATGAGGATTCATCCTCGTGAAGTCTCGTAGCATATCAGCCATGCTACGTACTGATGGGTTCTCCCTCTGAACATTCTGTCGGTTGACCTGGGCAGTCATGGCTTAGGCCTGCATAGTGATGGCTTGTGCCATCTGGTCCAGAGATGCCCACACCTCCTCATCATTCAACCCAGCTGGGTTAACCGGCATAGCCACTCCTTCAGCTGGAGCCTGGGGTGGAACATGATTGCCACCAACAGCTGCTCCTCCTCTCCTCTGACCAAGGTTCCTCCTAGTATTCATTCTCTGAAAATAATAAGAATTGATGTAGACACACTCATAACACCAAGAAATCAGATATTAGGAAAAGCACGATAAGATCAGAAAAAGGGAATTTTCGTACGCATCATGCAGCCTCTAATTTAGGATAATGGTGCACTTCACTACCATGACTTAGAAAGTACTCAATGTGGTTGATGTGAACTTATTATCCTCGGAATTTAACCTAGTGCTCTGATACCAACTTTGTCACGACCGGAATCTAGACCCCAGACGAGACCGCCGTCGTTGACCTCTTAGAAGTCGCAGACAATTTTACATACGTCATCGTTACTTCATCTAGGTTAATTTTAGCGGAAAATTTGAACTTTTCGTTTTCTTATTTCATGTGAAACATATTATTCTTAACAACATAGGCATTCACAAATCAACCATCTAATATAGAAATAATCAAATGAAAGAAGCAGTTCATAATTGCATTAAACGTATCCTTGCCAAAACGACACCAATACAAAGTCTGAAATGAAATGGGAAATGAAACACTAGTGGGACATGCCCCACTATCTAAAGCCTACATCTAAGCTAAATAATAACAGTAGACATCCTCGAAAGCATGAGGGCCTACCAAATCCAGATGAAAGTTCCACGTTCGGATAGCTGCAACGCCGTACTATAAGCTCTAACGTCCACCTGTGACTGCACCTAAAAGTAGATATTGTATGGGATTAGTACACACTTGTACTAAGTATGGGTATATGCAAGCACACACCAAGGACATGCATGAGTAAGAATAGCTCTTTCCTAACAACATGATTTATGGAAAGTCAAGTCAGTGGACTTGCCAAATTTGGATTAGGAAAGTCAGTGGACTTGTCAAATTTGGATTAGGAATGTCAGTGGACTTTCCAAATTTGGATTAGGAAAGTCATGCCATGAGAGTAACATGCATCATCATACTTATCATTTTGCAAGCAGCACATAACATATTGCACATATCATATCACGTAGTTCATATCATTCTTTCATATGCCATGTGACCTTGGAATCATGGACTTGACATTAGGACTTCCCAAAATAAGGGCTCAACATATGGGATCTCAACTAGGGATCCTTCTTCAGCAAACACAGAGTCTGCTTCGTTCGTTCATACGTACTTCATTTTCATTCATTCATATACTAGTGCAATCACCAGTCATACCTAGGATGAAATTTAAGACTCTCATCGGGTTGCTGTGCAATGACCAAGAATAACCTAGTGTCATTACTTAAGTCTAGCTCACCTCTTGATTATCCTATCCTAACACCTTTGGTATCATTCATTTCATTATGTGCATTCGTTGAGGATGGCCTCATTCTTTCTTTGGGAACTTTAACCTTAACCGAAATAGATCATGTGAGCATCATGAAATCCAGTGTGTAATCCTCACACCAAAAAGAGGTGGAATCACCGGCCAAAGTGAACCAAAACATGCTAGCGTATATAGGGAGTCGAACCCTGTTAGATCCCTATATTGGCAGTATAGGTTCAAAGAGTAGGAGATATAAGGAGACCCATACTCGGCATGCCGGACAGTCTCATCTCATGAGATTTACGTGAACCTCCGCCCTTCCCGAATGAAGGCATCACCGCTCATAGCTAGCCTATCGGTGCTCAGTATAAAGTTTCATTACATTCAACTCATACATCATGGAAGCTGGCTTCTAGCATGAGGACATCATAACTCATTAGATGATTTCTCATCTCATCATTAGTATTAAGTATGCATTAACTTCAATACTTTCATTAGAGTGTTCATAGAGACTGGTCTCTTTATTAGCTTTACACTCTCATAGGTGAGTACGTTTTGGTAACATTTACTTAGGCTCATTTGAGATTGCTCTCATCTTTCACATTAGCCTCTTATCATATTGTTACCTCATTCATTAACTTTAATACATTTGCTTTTCATAATTACTCACCCCTTCACGTGAATGTTCATTTCATCATATGCCAATGCACTTGGCCATTTAGTGTGTTTCATACTCTTACTTAACCCTTCTAGGGTTATATCATTTTATCACATACATCTTAGGCTCACTTACTTTTAAACGTATGCTAGACTTATGAGTCCACACATACAAGCCATGAGGCTTCATTCATAGTTTGTCTAAGTGATTCATGTTTACCCAAGATTATGTGGTACAAGACTTATGCATCTTGCAGATATGCCAAGATATTGATTTCGATCTTTAGAGGCAGCATTCATTAAATATTTACTTACGTATGACTTATGTGTCAATACAAAATTAGGCAAGGAAACCCGATTTCGAATCCCTTGGACAACACTTAATCTTATTTTAAACTTGATAATTGCATTTTTCAGATTTGGGGGACCCTAGTTCGATCCCCATCAACCCCATAATATTTCCTTTCTTTTTCTCCTCTCCTTTTTCGTTTAAGTCAAGGAGGTTGTGGGTTCAATCCCCCACAAGCTCATTATTTTTCTTTTAATTTATCTCTTAAGTTTCTCACCTATCCAACTGGTTGTGGGTTCAATCCCCACTTTCCACATTTATTTTCTCCTTTATTTTTCTCCTAACTCTCTCATCCATTCAAGAGGTTGTGGATTCAATCCCCACTCACCACATCTATTTTTCCTTGCATTTTTTTCACTAAATTTTTATGAAATTTTCATTTAGTGAGGCCATCGGTTCAATCCCCAATGACCTCAGATTTTAAAATTTTTTTAAACGAAGTTCATTTTTTTTAAAAGTTGGCCGACACTACAATTTCCAGCAGGCTGGAAATTTAGTCTCTTCCAATCCATTTTTGGCTTAATGTTTTGTTAATTTTTTTTTGTAGATTTCATGTAATGATGTCTTGGGTTAAATCCTTAGTGGTTTCACTTATTTTACATTCATTTTTCGTTGCATTTTGTACCACTTTGTTTGGCCGAACCCAACCTACCAAATCCTGGAAATTTGTTCACTATTTTCAGCTTCTTTATATCATCATTTATACGTTAATTCCTAAGGCATTTCGTGGATCATTTGGTGCATATTTAAGTGTAATCTTTTTATGATTATATTCAGCCAAGAATTACCATTACATCCAGCAACATTACACCACTTTTACACCTCATGATTTACACAAACATTCGCACATAAAATTCAACCATAAAAACATATCATTTTTCACATACTTTCGGTTGACATAACTTAACATGCTTACAATTCCAAACACATTATCATGAACACATTATCACGAAAATCACCCTTCATACTTAAACTACCAGCAAACATACCAACAACATGATCTCTAACCTATTTCACATTGAGATCAAAGGGATACTAGGGACAAGGAGTTCGACAAGAACGGGAACAACCCTAGTTTCAAGATTCGTTGAATTCATTCAAAAGAAAATTCTCTTGGAGAAAGGAGTACAGGAGAGAAAACCATACCTGACTTTGGTGTTGTTCAACACTCAAACTTGCTGCCCAAAACCCTCTCCAAACTCACGTCCAAATCCCGCAACTTCAACACTACTCGACGGAAACCTTACTTTTTGCTTCACGTTTTTGGTTAGCTTTTTTTTTTCTTTTTTTTTTTGTAAGTTCTTCAAGTGTGAAGAACTTTTGGTTGTGTTTTCTGTTCGTGTACTTTTTTAGCAGATAGAACGTGAAAAGAAAAAGGATTGATCGTGAAACTGAGAAGATAGACGTGAGAAGTGAGAGGTTCCTCAGGATTAGGAGTTTAGTTTTAGACTTAGTCAAAAATAAGGTTTTGTTAAATTGAAAAATCTGATTTAATTTAATTACACGTGAAAGGACCATTATGCCCTTACAAAAATCAGATTTTAAACCCCACTTTAATTCACTTGGGCGTCGCTTCCGTCGAGGATCGAACCCGTGACGTCCCATCGCGAAAACGAGTCCCTCCGGTCGACCCGCCCCAAACTGCCCCATTAATTAATTAATTAATTAATAATAATCTGATTTTCCTTTTTCTTAAATCAGAATTTAAATATTAAGTAATTAAAATAATTCTCCAATATAATTAATCAAGTTAAATCATTGCTCCCACCTAGGTTCGAACCCGGGTGGAGCAAGATTTTGCTCAATGGGCAATTTCAGCCCTTCCTACCCAAAATGCCCCTCCACCTTATTAATTAAATAATTAATTACTTATTTAGGGTAATTACGATACTACCCTTAGCCTGGAAAAAGACCATTTTACCCCTAGACCCTCCAAACTTAAGATTTCCCCTTTTTAAGTCCGGTAAAGACTCAGGCTCATCCGGGTAAATCTTCATATTCGGGTTCCCTACATGGCTGGACCCAACCTTTCCTAGCTCAACTAACTCACCAAGTTGATTGGCTTGGCTGTTGCAAGGGTTAAGAGGTCTGGTTCTACGCGCATCAATCCGTGTGAACCCGGTCTAATCTAGGCATTCTAGATACATTAGGCATTACTTATCATAGTCATTTTCGGGTTGTTACTATATATCACAATTGTTAATATTAGCATCCGAATGGATGTAATTTAAGTTACTGAAGATTATATATATAAACAAGATCAAAACCTTTTTTTTGTCTAAAGTCTTTGACACAAATTCTTGCTCTATATTTGTCAATAGTTCTATCGACTTTCATTTTCCTTTTGAGAATTCACATTGAACCCAAAAGTTTATTTCTTGGAGGAAGATCAACCAACTTCCAATAGGATTGCTCAAGATTGAACCAGTCACACTATTGACACCATTTGTCCAAAAGGATGAGTCTACATAAGACACAAGAAATGTTACAAAATCATATTCGAAGGAAGTATATGTTCCTTGACATTTACTACACATCTGAATCTCTTTATTAAGTACATTCTCTTTTTGTTCTTTCCAAGGTTGTTTAGATCTTTCACTAGACTACTCAAGTCTAATTTTATATTCCACAGTCTTAGGTCCTATTTCAATCCTTTTACGAATAGGAACTTGAACTTTAGATAGACACCCCAGACTTTGAAATATTTCAAGTTGGATTTCCTTCCTTTCCATTTCTCATATGGAATAGATTGTGTCCTGAACAAACAAAATTGCTTTCTTTATGAAAAGACAAAACTTTTTTGTTGTTCCCTTTGCAGTAAGGATAGTTCCACCACAAAAATTATGTGGTAACCCCGAACATATAAATAATGACTCCATCATTTCTTTCAATATTCAGGTTTTCATTAGATTGAGGTGAATAGGGCACAATTGATGTATAATTTCACATTTCAAATACATTTCTGCAAAATGATATTTTTACTCTCCATCCCTATAACTTCTTATGCTTTTCCCAACTGATATTCAACTTCAATATTATATTGTCTAGACGTTTCTATTGCTTCATTCTTACCATTCAGCAAATAGACATAGTCGATTCTAATGCAATTGTCAATAAAAGTAACGAGATACTTTTTCCCACCACGAGATGGTATTGACTTCATATCACAAATGTCATTGTCAAACAATTCTAAGGGATTAGAATTCCTTTAAACAGATTTATATGAATGCTCAACATACTTAAATTCCACACAGATCATTGATATTTTTATTTGTTGCACTCAAAGTTAGACAAAACTTCAAAGTTGTCAGTTTTCCATACAAGGTTTTTATTTTTAATTAAGATGCCCCAAGTGCTCATGTCACAAACTTTGACTCAATAAAGTATAAACAAATAAGTTTGAAAAGCTCTTCGCGAGGTAGCTTTTTTCTCAAATATTTTGTTCCAACTTCTTATAATTTTGTGTGATACAAACATTGTTTAGAGTCAACACCTTGTCAAATGTCCTTTTCATAAGGACCTTTCCATAACTTTCAATTTGATTGTTATAGAACTACCCATGAACAATGTTTCATCGGGTCCAATAAAGGCGATATAGTTCAAATGCTTCTTTTAAAAACATGAAAAATGACTATTCACCAATATTCATGTCTATACAAATAATGATATATAATAGATATATCTTTACATGAAAAATAACAACATATTAAGTGACACTTTTTCATAAAAGAACTCAAATCATTTTAAACAAGTGAACATATAATTTGATAGTTTCATACTAGTAACATTATATACTAGTAATAGAGAAACTCAACAACCACAGTACCAAATATACTCCAAATATTTTGTGGGTCTAACATAATACAAAAGTATCATTGAATTTCATATCTTCTGCTCCAAAACTGAATTAGACACCAATTGTAAATTTATTTTTATCATAAGAAAAGAACCCCCACATTTTAAATGCGATCTCAAAAAAAGAACATCATGTATTTGAAAATAAGTTTTTCACCTATTTCCTAGATTATCAAAATGTAATTGACGGTATGAAACCTATTTTGAAACTATTATTCTACGAATGAATTATAGATTTTCAATTCTCTTTGAAAATATTTACATAGTGTCAAAGTTGATGCACAAACTCACCAACTCTAAGTCATTGGTTTTTTTCCTCTATCACAAAATGGCATACAACTTAGTATTTATAATGTTTTTATATAACAGTGAAATTTATAGAAAATCAAAAGTACACCACAGACTTAGTCTAATATATTCAGAGTAGAAAACTACAAAAGTTTTTAATCCACAACAGCCTGACATAATCAAATTCACAAGGAGTAAAAAACTACTGAAGTTTTTTTTTAGTCTCCACTCAGAATTAAACATATTCTTTATCACATAAAAATATTTTTCTTATCAAATAGGCTTCCAACTATAACATTTTGACATGCTATTTTATCAAACAAAAATATGCATCTCTCATTTTTGCAAACTAAAGAATTTTAAAGGCAACAAAATTTGCCAAGTAAAATTCATTCCACAACATATGGTTCGCAAATCTTTTTCCAATGATACACATGATAAAAAATCAAAGATGATAACTCTTAGAAACTATTTTCCTCCTTAGAAAATATAATAAGAAGGTTACCTGGTAATCTTTAATCGGAATACAACAAATTTTTCCTATTACATTCTCACATCGACCTTGCTAAACAAAGCAACGAATCAGATTCTCTCAATCAGTAGAATACAAAAAATACTAACAGTATAGTAATTTCCTTAAGATTGTTGTTCATTTTGTATTCCTAAGATACTTAGAATAAAACTTTGAAGAACTTGATAATACACAACAAAGATTAAGAACATTTTCACAACTAAAAATTAAAAGTACTAGAGAAACTAGATCAGAAACAGATTAAGAAAAAAATATACGAAATATATTTCTTAAAGAATAATTGTTGTCAATCTGTGTTTAATGAATCTTACTGATTCCAACAAACTTTGCAGAAACACGAAGTTATCAAAGTTTTAATGAACCAAAGAATACAAGAATAGAAATTAATTCATAAATCTAAAATATGTAAAACATACCAGAATCAGGAAAAATAGAAAGAAGATCAAGCCCACTGAATGCACAGTGTCCCCTTAAGGAAATTATTCCCCTCTAGTATCCGAAGTTTGATTTGGAATATGTCCTCCCAACATAGAATGATCTCAATCAACAGTGTATTGATACCCAAAACGCTGGTGTTAGCGATCCACTCAATGGCAGTAAAGTACACTTAGAATACTAGATTTAGAAGTAGTAGAAGTAGTCCATAAATTCTATCTTTAAAATGAGAGAAATACCCTCAATTGATAGAAAACAAAGGGTAGTGCGAAAAGGTTCTTATTGTACCTTACCGGAAAGGTCACAAACCTTTGGAGAAGTCACAATCTTTTGGAAAGGTCATCACCTTTCATAAAAGTCACAACTTTTCATAAAAGTCGCAACATTTCATAAAAATCACAACTTTTCATAAAAGGCACAACCATTCATAAAAGTCGCAATCTTTCATAAAAGTCACAACTTTTCATAAAAGGCACAACTCTTCATTTTCCATTCACACCTTTTAAAACCCAACAGATTAGTACATTCAATTGCTCATGAACTTGCAATCGGTGGAGCACAAATCACTGATGTGACACTTAATGTGTGAATTCTCCAAGGTCTTGGGCCCGACTATGACAATATCTTTGCAGCCATCCAGTCACATGAAACATTGATCACCTAATGAAGAACTTCATGAAAAACTGCTTGAGTATGTGATCTTTCTTAAGCGTGAAGAAGACAAATGAACAACACTAAATAGTGCTCCAATTGCTCAAATAAACAACCAAGCACCTTCAAGAAATAACATAAACCGAAAAAAGGCAAGTAATGCCTCACAAGGTATCCAATGGTGGAGTTTATAGACAGCCCGAGACTCATCAAATAGCTAACAGTGGCGCTCTCGTCGAAATCAGCAGCCTCTCTCTTAACATTCCTGTGAACATCTGGAATGCGGGCTTCACCACTAGCAACAACTCTAACTTTGTCGATCAGTTTAATATGTGTTCCACCAATCGATAAAGCTTGTTGTCAGCAAAATCTTCTACTTGGAGGTTCGGAATTTCCATGCTCATGCGCGGGCACAATATTTAACATGAATCATGCAGAAACTTTAGGCAATATCTCGAACAAGTGAGAGCAAAGCAAAGCAATATTAAGAAAAGCGTAGCACCTGGATCACAGTTAAAGCATAAACAGAAGTGGAGATACTTGCAGCATACTTGTTGACAATCAGGGCTTCTCCTACTCTTCCCTTCCTTCATGGCGTTGAGACCTGTTTCCTCTTAGGAGGCTCGGCTGCCCTGCTGCACTCTGTGGATTATAGGCCTAGGCTGAGCAAATTACCTCAGCCTGACCACTGTCTTGGTGGGCAGTTTAACCAGGCCCCGCTTTTAACCGCACCGAAGCAGGCATTAGTGCCCTGTCTGCACTCTCCACTGTGAGCACAAGCCACACTTAGCAGCAGTCTTTCGTGGAACTGCATTATTACCTTCATTTACCTTCTTGGCTGGGTTCCTCCTCTAGTGTTGCACTCCTCTGAAAGTTAGGTTCCCTTAACTCTATTGCCCCTTTTTAAACCTTGGGATTGTCCACGGGACGCCGAAGAGTTGTTCATGTGCCTCCATTGTACCTCTCCTGATCAGAAAGGCTTTAACACCTCTAGGCATCAAACGGACGCCCTCTTCTTCCGCTTCCTTCCTACCTGCTAGACATGCACCATCATCCAGGAGAGGTCCACTTTATCGTGATCATCGCAAGCCTGACACTCCTTCTCAATTCCTGTGATTCCTGCGAGAACCTACTCATCTCATCCCTGTTGTTAGATACAAGGGAAGTAGCATACCTGGACAGTTTTAACAAACTTTCAGGGAAGCTCCCTGACTGTCATAAGATCCTTGCTTAAGTTGATAAATTCCTCAACTTGGCCTCCCTCATCTCCTGCGGAAGAATCTCTCCATGAAGTCTGTCTTAACAGCTCCCAAGCTGAGGAACTCTGCCAAGATCGGTTATCCTGCCACATCTTGCACCAAAGTTGTGCAACATCCTTGAGCTGATAGGAAGCCAACTAACGCTTTCAGTATCTGTGGCCGCCCATGGGCCACCAAAATCTTGTGTACCGTTATCGATGAACTCCTGGGATCCTCTGAGTCTTGAGCCCTGTTGAAATAATGAGGGATTCATCCTCGTGAAGTCTCGTAGCATATCAGCCATGCTACGTACTTAATATCGGGTTCTCCCTCTTGAACATTCTGTCGGTTGACCTGGGCGAGTCATGCGCTTAGGCCTGCATAGTGATGGCTTGCTGCATCTGTGTCCAGAGATGCCCACACACTCCTCATCATTCAACCCAGCTGGGTTTAACGCGGCATAGCCACCCTCAGCTGGAGCCTGGTGTGGAACATGATTGCCCAACAGCTGCTCCTCTCTCTTGCTGACGCAAGGTTTCCTAGTATTCATTCTCTGAAAAAATAGAATTGAATGTAGACACATTCATACACCAAGAAATCAGATATTAGAAAAAGACGATAAGGATCGAAAAAGGGAATTTTCGTACGCATCAATGCAGCTCTAATTTAGGATAACTGGTGCATTCACTACCATGGATAGAAGTACTCATGTGGTTGATGTGAACTTTTATCCTCGGAATTTACCTTGCTTCTGTACCACACTTTGGTCACGACCGAATCTAGACCCAGACGAGACCGGCGTCGTTAGACTCTTAGAAGTCGGCAGACCAATTTTAACATACGTCATCGTTACTTCATCTAGTTTAATTTTAGCGGAAAATTGAACTTTTCGTTTTCTTATTTCATGTGTAAACATATTATTCTTAACAACAAGGCCATATCACCAAATCAACCAGCTAATATAGAAATAATAAATGAAAGAAGCAGTTCATAATTTGCATTAACGTATTCCTTGCCAAAAACGACACCCAATCAAAGTCATGAATGAAATGGGAAATGAAACACTATGGGACGCTCCCGACATCTAAAGCCTACATCTAAGCTAAATAATAACAGTAGGAAACAATTCCCTCGTAAAAAAAAAAAAGGGGGGGCATGGAGGGGCCTACCAGAAAGTCCAGATGAAAGTTCCACTTCGGATAGCTGCAACGCGTACTATAAGCTCTAACTCACCTGTGATGACCTAAAAGTAGATATTGTATGGGATTAGTACACCACTGTACTAATAGGTAGTATGCAAGCACACACCAATGACATGCATGAGTAAGAATAGCTCTTTCCTAACAACATGATTTATGGAAAGTCAAGTCAGTGGACTTGCCAAATTTGGATTAGGAAAAGTCAGTTGGACTTGTCAAATTTGATTAGGAATGTAGTACTTTCCAAATTTGGATTAGGAAGTCATGCCATGAGAGTAACATGCATCATCTACTTATCATTTTGCAAGCAGCACATAACATTTGCACATATCATATCAGTATTCATATCATTCTTTCATATTTGCCATGGAGACCTTGGAATCATGGACTTGACATTAGGACTTCCAAAAAAGGGCTCAACATATGGGATCTCAACTAGGATCTCTTCAGCAAACCAGAGTCTGCTCGTCGTTCATACTACTTCATTTTCATTCATTCATATACTTATTGCATCACCAGTTCATACTTTAGGATGAAATTTAAGACTCTCATCGGGTTGCTGTGCAATGACCAAGAATAACCTAGTGTCATTACTTAGTCTAGCTCACCCTTGATTATCCTATCCTAACACCTTTGGTATCATTCATTTCATTATGTGCATTCGTTGAGGAGGCCTCATTCTTTCTTTGGGAACTTTAACCTTAACCGAAATAGATCATGTGAGCATCATGAAATCCAGTGTGTAATCCTCACACCAAAAAGAGGTGGAATCACCGGCCAAAGGGAACCAAAACATGCTAGCGTAATAGGGAGTCGAACCCCTGTTAGATCCCTATATTGGAGTATAGGTTCAAGAGTAGGAGATATAAGGAGACCATACCGGCATGCCGACAGTCTCATCTCATGAGATTTACGTGAACCTCCGCCCTTCCCAATGAAGGCATCACCGCTCATAGCTAGCCTATCGGTGCTCAGTATAAAGTTTCCATTACATTCAACTCATACATCATGGAAGCTGGCTTCTAGATGAGGACATCATAACTCATTAGATGATTCTCATCTCATCATTAGTATTAAGTATAGCATTACTTCAATACTTTCATTAGAGTGTTCATAGAGACTCGTCCTCTTCATTAGCTTTACACTCTCATAGGTGATACGTTTTGGTAACATTTACTTAGGCTCATTTGAGATTGCTCTCATCTTTCACATTAGCCTCTTATTCATATTGTTACCTCATTCATTAACTTAATACATTTGCTTTCATAATTAACTCACCCCTTCACGTGAATGTTCATGTTCATCATATTGCCAATGCACTTGGCCATTAGTGTTGTTTCATACTCTTACTTAACCCTTCTGGGTTATATCATTTTATCAACATACATCTTAGGCTCCACCTTACGTTAAAGTATTGCAGACTTATGAGTCCACACATACAAAGCCATGAGCTTCAGTTCATAGTTTGTCTAATTGTGATCATGTTACCCAAGATTTATGTGGCTACAAGACTTATGCATCTTGCAGATTATGCCAGATATTGATTTCGATCTTTAAGAGGCAGCATTCATTAAATATTACCTACGTATGCTTTATGTGTCATACAAATTAGGCAAGGGAAACCCGATTTCGAATCCCTTGGACAACACTTAATCTTTATTTTAAACTTGTATTTGCATTTTTCAGATTTGGGGACCCTAGTTCGATCCCCATCAACCCCATAATATTTCCTTTCTTTTCTCCTCTCCTTTTTCGTTTAATCAAGGAGGTTGTGTTTCATAATCCCCCACACAGCTCATTATTTCTTTAATTTTATCTCTTAAGTTTTCTTCACCTATCCAACTGTGTGGGTTCAAATCCCACTTTCCACATTTTTTCCTCCTTTATTTTTCTCCTAACTCTCTCATCCTTCAAGAGGTTGTGGATTTCAATCCCCATCACCACATCTATTTTCTTGGCATTTTTCACTAAATTTTTAGAATGTTCATTTAGTGAGGCATCGGTTCAATCCCCAAGTGGACCTCAGATGTTTAAATTTTTTTCAACGAAGTTCATTTTTTTTAAAAGTTGGCCGACACTACAATTTCCTAGCAGGCTGGAAATTTAGTTTCTTCCAATCCATTTTGGCTTAATGTTTTGTACATTTTTTTTGTAGATTTCATGTAATGCATGTTTCGGGTTAAACTCCTTAGTGTTTACACTTATTTTACATTCAATTTTTTCGTTGCATTTTGTCACTTTGTTTTGCCGAACCCACCCACCAAATTCTGGAAATCTTGTCACCTATTTTCAGCTTTCTTTATTCATCATTTATACGTTAATTTCCTAAGGCATTCGTGGATCTTTGGTGCATATTTAAGTTGTAAATCTTTTTTCTGATTATATTCAGCCAAGAATTACCATTCAATCGAGCACATGTACCTCACTTTTACACCTCTCATGATTTACACAAACATCTCGCACATAAAATTCAACCATCTAAAAACATATCATTTTTCACATACTTTCGGTTGACATAACTTAACGATGCTTACAATTCCAAAAACAATTATCATGAACACATTATCACGAAAATCACCCTTCCATACTTAACCTACCAGCAAACATACCACAAAGACATGATCTCTAACCTAATTTCACATTGAGATCAAAACGGATAGCTAAGGGAAAGGAGTTCGACAAGAACGGGCAACAACCCTAGTTTCAAATCGTTGAATTCATTCAAAGAAAATTCTCTTGGAGAAAGGAGTACAGGAGAGAAAACCAACCTGACTTTGTGTGTTCAACACTCAAACTGCTGCCCAAACCACTCTCCAAACTCACGTCCAATCCGCAACTTCACACTAACTCGACGGAAACTGCTTACTTTTTGCTTCACGTTTTTGGTTAGCTTTTTTTTTTCTTTTTTTTTTGTAAGTTCTTCAAGTGTGAAGAACTTTTGGTTGTGTTTTCTTGTCCGTGTACTTTTTTAGGAGATAGAACGTGAAAAGGAAAAAGGATTGATCTGAAACTGAGAAGTAGACGTGAGAAGTGAAGGTTCCTAGGATTAGAGTTTTAGTTTTAGACTTAGTCAAAAATTAAGGTTTTGTTAATTGAAAAATCTGATAATTTAATTACACGTGAAAGGACCAATTCTGCCCTTACAAAAATCAGATTTTAACCCACACTATTAATTCACTTTGGCGCGCTTCCGTCGAGGATCAGCCCGTGACGTCCCGAATCGCGAAAAACGAGTCCTCACGGTCGACCGCCCAAAACTGCCCCAGTTAATTAATTAAATTAATTAATAATAATCTGATTTTCCTTTTTCTTTAAATCAGAATTTAAATATTAAGTAATTAAAATAATTCTCCAATTAATTAATCAAGTTAAATCATTGTCCCACCTAGGTTCGAACGCCGGGTGGAGCAAGATTTTGCTCAATGGGCAATTTCAGCCTTCCTACCCAAACATGCCCTCCACCTTATAATTAAATAATTAATTACTTTATTTAGGGTAATTACGATACTACCTTATCCTGGAAAAGAATTTTACCTAGACCCTCCAAACTTAAGATTCCCTTTTAAGTCCGGTAAAGATCAGTCATCCGTGGGGGGGGGTGGGGTAAATCTTCTATTCGGGTTCCCATACATGGCTGGACTCCAACCTTTCCTAGCTCAACTAACTCACAAGTTGATTGGCTTTGGCTGTTGCACGGGTTAAGAGGTCTGTTCTACGCGCATCAATCCGTCGTGAACCCGGTCTAATCGGCATTCTAGATACATAGCTTACTTATATAGTCATTTTCGGGGTTGTACATATATCATCAATTGTTAATATTAGCATCCGAATGGATGTAATTTAAGTTGACTGAAGATGTTTATATAAACAAGATCAAACCTTTTTTTTTGTCTAAAGTCTTGACACAAATTCTTGCTCTTATATTTGTCAATAAGTTCTATCGCTTTCATTTTTCCTTTGAGAATTCACATTGAACCCAAAGTTTATTTCTTGGAGAAGATCAACCAACTTCCAATTAGGTTGCTCAAGATTGAACCAGTCAACTATTGACACCTTTGTCCAAAAGGATGAGTCTAACATAGACACAAGAAATGTTACAAAACATTATCGCAAGAAGTATATGTTCTTGACAGTTTCTACACATTTGAATTCTTTATTACAGACATTCTCTTTTTTGTTTCTTTCCAAGGTTTTTAGATCTTTCACTAGACTACTACAGTCTAATTTTTATATTCCACAGTCTTAAGTCCTATTTCAATCCTTTTACGAATAGGAACTTGAATTTAGATAGACACCCAGACTTTGAAATATTTCCAGTTGGATTTCCTTCTTTCCATTTCTCATATGGAATAGATTGGTCCGAACAAACAAAATTGCTTTCTTTATGAAAGACAAAAACTTTTTGTTGTTCTTTGCAGTAAGGATAGTTCCACCAAAAAATTATGTGTTAAACCCCGAACAATAAATAATGACTCCATCATTTCTTTAATATCAGGTTTTCATTAGATTTGAGTGAATAGGGCACAATTGATGTATAATTTCACATTTCAAGATACATTTCTTGCAAAATGAATTTTTTACTCTCCATTCCTATAAGCTTCTTATGCTTTCCAAGCTGATATTTCCACTTCAATAATTAATAGTTGTCTAGGAAACGTTTCTATTCTTCATTCTTACCATTCCAGCAAATAAACATAGTCGATTCTAATGCAATTGGTCAATGAAAAGTAACGAGCATACTTTTTCCCACCACGAAGATGGTATTGACTTCATAATCACAATGTCATGTCAAACAATTCGTAAGGATTAGATTCCTTTAAAACAGATTATATGATGCTCAACATACTTAATTCCACACCAGATCATTGATATTTTATTTGTTGCACTCAAAGTTAGAGCAAAACTTCAAAGTTGTCGTTTTCCATAAAGGTTTTTTATTTTTAATTAAAGATGCCCCAAGTGCTCATGTTCACAAACTTGACTCATAAAAGTATAAAACAAATAAGTTTGAAAAGGCTCTTCGCAGGTAGTTTTTTACTCAAATATTTGTTCCAACTTTCTATAATTTGTGTGATACAAACATTGTTTTAAGAGTCAAACAAGCTTGTCAACATTGTCCTTTCATAAGGAACGCTTCCATAACTTTCAATTTGATTGTGATAGAACTGACCCATTGAACAATGTTTCATCGGGTCCCAATAAGGCGATATAGTTCAAATGCTTCTTTTTAAAACATGAAAAATGACTATTCACCAATATTATGTCTATCAAATAATGATAGTGTAATAGATATATCTTTACATAAACTGAGGATGAAAGGCAGTACTAAGCTTTACCTGCGTGCCCAAGCTCTTCTAGAAAGATCTCCAGAAATGTGAAGTAAACTAAGATCCTCTATCTGAAATGATAGACAAAGGAATCCCATGCCATTTCACAATCTCATCAATGTAGAGTCTCGCATAATCCTCGGCTCTGTAAGTAGACTTCACAGGGATAAAGTGGGCAGACTTAGTCATCCTGTCCACAATAACCCATATGGAGTCATGCTGTCTCCTAGTCCTCGGAAGACCAACCACGAAGTCCATATTAATGGCCTCCACTTACAAGTCAGAACCTCAATAATCTGAGTAAGACCGCCAGGCTTAAGATGTTCTGCCTTAACCTGCTGACAATTAGGACACTTGGCCACATATTCTGCAATGTCCTTCTTCATGTCATCCCACCAATAAATCTGCTTAAGATCATGATACATCTTGGTGGAACCTGGATGTATGGAATATCTGGAACCATGGGCCTCTGCAACAATCCTGGTCCGCAAATCATCCACATCTGGTACACACAGCCTGTCCTGATACCTAAGTATACTGTCACCTCCCAAAGCGAAAGACTCATTCATCTTTATCAACACTGAGTCCTTCAGCTCCATCAACACAGGATCGAGATGCTGACCCTACTTGACTTCAACTATCAAGTATGATTCAGAACTAGGATGAACTGAAACACCCCCACTAGTAGAGTCAACCAACCGCACACCCAGTCTAGCCAGCCTGTGTACATCTTTCACCAACTCCTTCTTCTCATTCTCAACGTGGGTTGTACTTCCCATGCTCATCCTTCTCAAAGCATAAGCTACAACATTAGCCTTACCTGGGTGGTAGTGGACATTCATATCATAGTCTTTCAACAGCTCCAACCATCTCCGCTGACGTAGATTCAACTCCCTCTGCGTGAACACGTACTGGAGACTCTTGTGGTCTGTGAACACATCAACATGCACTCCATACAAGTAGCGCCTCCACAGCTTCAGTGCAAACACCACAGCTGCCAACTGCAGGTCATGAGTGGGATAATTCTTCTCATGAACCTTGAGCTGTCTGGACGCATAAGCTATCACCTTACCAACCTGCATAAGAACACAACCCAAATCAACCCTAGATGCATCACAATAAACAGTGTAATTGTCACCACACTTAGGCAAAGTAAGCATCGGGGCTGAAGTGAGTCTGTCCTTGAGCTCCTGGAAACTCTTCTCACAAGTCTCCGCCATTCAAACTTAACTTTCTTCTTCGTCAAGGCTGAGTGGAGCAGCAATGGAAGAAAAACCCTCCACGAACCTGCGATAATAACCAGCCAATCCCAAGAAGCTACGGATATCTGTGGGAGTAAGAGGTTTTGGCCAGTTCTTAACAGCCTCAGTCTTCCTGGGATCTACCTCCACACCTTATCGGACACAACATGACCCAGGAAGGTCACTGATCTGAGCCAGAATTCACACTTGCTGAATTTGGCATACAGCTGATGTTGTCTAAGTACCTGCAAGGTTAGTCTCAAATGTTGTTCATTCTCTTCTTTGGTCTTAGAGTTGATGAGAATGTCATCAATGAATACTATGACAAAGATTGAAGGTATTCACGGAAATCCTGTTCATGAGATCCATAAATACAACAGGTGCATTCGTGAGACCAAACGACATAACTAGGAACTCATACTGACCACAACGGGTACGAAAGGTTGTCTTTGGGATATCTCCATCCCTAACCCTAAGCTGATGGTACCCTGAACGAAGATCAATCTTCGAGAAGAAACTAGACCCTGGAGTTGGTCAAACAAGTCATCTATTCTAGGAAGTGGATACTTATTCTTGATAGTGACTTTCTTGAGCTGCCGATAATCGATACACATTCTAAGGGTTCCATCTTTCTTTTTCACAAACAACACTGGAGCGCCCCAAGGGGATATGCTCGGCGAATGAAACCCTTATCAGTGAGATCTTTTAACTGCAGCTTCAACTCTTTGAGTTCAGCTGGAGCCATTCTGTAAGGAGGAATTGAAATTGTTTAGTATCGGGTTCTAAGTCGATACCAAAGTCAATCTCTCGAGGGGGAGGAACTCCAGGCAAATCATCAGGAAATACATCTTGGAACTCATTCACTACAGGCACTGAGTCTATGGAAGGAATGTCATGATCTAAATCATTAACACTCACAAGATGACACAATAACCCCTTGGACATCATTTTATTGGCCTTAAGGTTCGAAATCAAGGGATTAGGACGACTCGAGTTGTACCCCTCCCAGACCAGCTCTTCTTCATTAGGGAAACAAAATCTCACAACCCTACTACGACAATCCATACAAGCATAACAACTATGAAGCCAGTCCATGCCAAGAATAACATCAAAATCATGCATTGGTAACTCAACCAAGTCTGCACACATAGTCTTACCACATACAACTATTGGGCAATCCTTTTATACTCTATCAGTTCTTACATTTTCTCCTAAAGGTGTACTAACCACTATAGGATCATGCAGAACTTCAGGCAATATCTCAAAAGTGAGAGCAAGCAAAGGAATTACAAAGGAAACCGTAGACCCTGGATCAAGTAAAGCATAAACAGAAGTTGAGAATACTTGCAGCATACCTGTGACCACATCAGCGGACTTCTCCTGCTCTCCCTCCCTTCAGGGCGTTGAACCTGTTCCTCTTAGGAGGCTCGGCTGCTGCTGCACCCTGTGGATTAGGCCTAGGCTGAGCATTACCTCCAGCCTGACCCTGTTCTGTGGGCAGTCCTTAACCATGTGCCCGCTCTTACCGCAACCGAAGCAGGCATTAGTGCCCTGTCTGCACTCTCCACTGTGAGCACGGCCACACTTAGCACAGTCCTTTCTGGGACACTGCATATCACCTCCATTGCCCTTCTTGGGCTCGGGTCTGCCTCCTCTAGGTGTTGCACTCCTCTGAAAGTTAGAGTTCCCTGAACTCTGTTGCCCCTTTTTAAACCTGGGATGCTCACGGACGCCGAAGTTGTTCTGTTGCCTCCATTGCTAGACCTGCCTGATCAGAAGGCTTACCTCCTAGCATCACGGACGCCCCTCTTCTTCCGGCTGTCCTCTACCTGCTGGACATGCACCATCATCCTGGAGAGGTCCATGTTATCGTGGAGCATCGCAGCCGACACTCCTTCTCATATCTCCTGTGATTCCTGCGAGGAACCTACTCATCTCATCCCTGTTGTTAGATACAAGGGAAGTAGCATACCTGGACAGTTTAACAAACTTCAGGGAATACTCCCTGACTGTCATAGATCCTTGCTTAAGGTTGATAAATTCCTCAACCTTGGCCTCCCTCATCTCCCTGGGAAGAATCTCTCCATGAAGTCTGTCTTAAACAGCTCCCAAGTGACCGGAACTCGCCCAAAGATCGGCTATCCTGCCACATCTTGCACCAAGTCTGTGCAACATCCTTGAGCTGATAGGAAGCCAACTAGCCTTTTCAGTATCTGTGGCCCCCATGGCCACCAAAATCTTGTGTACCTATCGATGAACTCCTGGGATCCTCTGAAGTCTTGGACCCTGTGAAAATATGAGGATTCATCCTCGTGAAGTCTCGTAGCTATCAGCCATGCTACGTACTGATGGGTTCTCCCTCTGAACATTCTGTCGGTTGACCTGGGCAGTCATGGCTTGGGCCTGCATAGTGATGGCTTGTGCCATCTGGTCCAGAGATGCCCACACCTCCTCATCAGTCAACCCAGCTGGGTTAACCGGCATAGCCACTCCTTCAGCTGGAGCCTGGGGTGGAATATGATTGCCACCAACAGCTGCTCCTCCTCTCCTCTGACCAAGGTTCCTCCTAGTATTCATTCTCTGAAAACAATAAGAATTGATGTAGACACGCTCATAACACCAAGAAATCAGACATTAGGAAAAGCACGATAAGATCAGAAAAAGGGAATTTTCCTACGCATCATGCAGCCTCTAATTTAGGATAATGGTGCACTTCACTACCATGACTTAGAAAGTACTCAATGTGGTTGATGTGAACTTATTATCCTCGGAATTTAACCTAGTGCTCTGATACCAACTTTGTCACGACCGGAATCTAGACCCCAGACGATACCGCCGTCGTTGACCTCTTAGAAGTCGCAGACAATTTTACATACGTCATCGTTACTTCATCTAGGTTAATTTTAGCGGAAAATTTGAACTTTTCGTTTTCTTATTTCATGTGAAACATATTATTCTTAACAACATAGGCGTTCACAAATCAACCATCTAATATAGAAATAATCAAATGAAAGAAGCAGTTCATAATTGCATTAAACGTATCCTTGCCAAAACGACACCAATACAAAGTCTGAAATGAAATGGGAAATGAAACACTAGTGGGACATGCCCACTATCTAAAGCCTACATCTAAGCTAAATAATAACAGTAGACATCCTCGAAAGCATGAGGGCCTACCAAATCCAGATGAAAGTTCCACGTTCGGATAGCTGCAACGCCGTACTATAAGCTCTAACGTCCACCTGTGACTGCACCTAAAAGTAGATATTTTATGGGATTAGTACACACTTGTACTAAGTATGGGTATATGCAAGCACACACCAAGGACATGCATGAGTAAGAATAGCTCTTTCCTAACAACATGATTTATGGAAAGTCAAGTCAGTGGACTTGCCAAATTTGGATTAGGAAAGTCAGTGGACTTGTCAAATTTGGATTAGGAATGTCAGTGGACTTTCCAAATTTGGATTAGGAAAGTCATGCCATGAGAGTAACATGCATCATCATACTTATCATTTTGCAAGCAGCACATAACATATTGCACATATCATATCACGTAGTTCATATCATTCTTTCATATGCCATGTGACCTTGGAATCATGGACTTGACATTAGGACTTCCCAAAATAAGGGCTCAACATATGGGATCTCAACTAGGGATCCTTCTTCAGCAAACACAGAGTCTGCTTCGTTCGTTCATACGTACTTCATTTTCATTCATTCATATACTAGTGCAATCACCAGTCATACCTAGGATGAAATTTAAGACTCTCATCGGGTTGCTGTGCAATGACCAAGAATAACCTAGTGTCATTACTTAAGTCTAGCTCACCTCTTGATTATCCTATCCTAACACCTTTGGTATCATTCATTTCATTATGTGCATTCGTTGAGGCTGGCCTCATTCTTTCTTTGGGAACTTTAACCTTAACCGAAATAGATCATGTGAGCATCATGAAATCCAGTGTGTAATCCTCACACCAAAAGAGGTGGAATCACCGGCCAAAGTGAACCAAAACATGCTAGCGTATATAGGGAGTCGAACCCTGTTAGATCCCTATATTGGCAGTATAGGTTCAAAGAGTAGGAGATATAAGGAGACCCATACCGGCATGCCGGACAGTCTCATCTCATGAGATTTACGTGAACCTCCGCCCTTCCCGAATGAAGGCATCACCGCTCATAGCTAGCCTATCGGTGCTCAGTATAAAGTTCATTACATTCAACTCATACATCATGGAAGCTGGCTTCTAGCATGAGGACATCATAACTCATTAGATGATTTCTCATCTCATCATTAGTATTAAGTATGCATTAACTTCAATACTTTCATTAGAGTGTTCATAGAGACTGGTCTCTTATTAGCTTTACACTCTCATAGGTGAGTACGTTTTGGTAACATTTACTTAGGCTCATTTGAGATTGCTTGCATCTTTCACATTAGCCTCTTATCATATTGTTACCTCATTCATTAACTTTAATACATTTGCTTTTCATAATTACTCACCCCTTCACGTGAATGTTCATTTCATCATATGCCAATGCACTTGGCCATTTAGTGTGTTTCATACTCTTACTTAACCCTTCTAGGGTTATATCATTTTATCACATACATCTTAGGCTCACTTACTTTTAAACGTATGCTAGACTTATGAGTCCACACATACAAGCCATGAGGCTTCATTCATAGTTTGTCTAAGTGATTCATGTTTACCCAAGATTATGTGGTACAAGACTTATGCATCTTGCAGATATGCCAAGATATTGATTTCGATCTTTAGAGGCAGCATTCATTAAATATTTACTTACGTATGACTTATGTGTCAATACAAAATTAGGCAAGGAAACCCGATTTCGAATCCCTTGGACAACACTTAATCTTATTTTAAACTTGATAATTGCATTTTTCAGATTTGGGGGACCCTAGTTCGATCCCCATCAACCCCATAATATTTCCTTTCTTTTTCTCCTCTCCTTTTTCGTTTAAGTCAAGGAGGTTGTGGGTTCAATCCCCCACAAGCTCATTATTTTTCTTTTAATTTATCTCTTAAGTTTCTCACCTATCCAACTGGTTGTGGGTTCAATCCCCACTTTCCACATTTATTTTCTCCTTTATTTTTCTCCTAACTCTCTCATCCATTCAAGAGGTTGTGGATTCAATCCCCACTCACCACATCTATTTTTCCTTGCATTTTTTTCACTAAATTTTTATGAAATTTTCATTTAGTGAGGCCATCGGTTCAATCCCCAATGACCTCAGATTTTAAAAAAATTTTAAACGAAGTTCATTTTTTTTAAAAGTTGGCCGACACTACAATTTCGAGCAGGCTGGAAATTTAGTCTCTTCCAATCCATTTTTGGCTTAATCTTTTGTTAATTTTTTTTTGTAGATTTCATGTAATGATGTCTTGGGTTAAATCCTTAGTGGTTTCACTTATTTTACATTCATTTTTCGTTGCATTTTGTACCACTTTGTTTGGCCGAACCCAACCTACCAAATGCTGGAAATTTGTTCACTATTTTCAGCTTCTTTTTATCATCATTTATACGTTAATTCCTAAGGCATTTCGTGGATCATTTGGTGCATATTTAAGTGTAATCTTTTTATGATTATATTCAGCCAAGAATTACCATTACATCCAGCAACATTACACCACTTTTACACCTCATGATTTACACAAACATTCGCACATAAAATTCAACCATAAAAACATATCATTTTTCACATACTTTCGGTTGACATAACTTAACATGCTTACAATTCCAAATACATTATCATGAACACATTATCACGAAAATCACCCTTCATACTTAAACTACCAGCAAACATACCAACAACATGATCTCTAACCTATTTCACATTGAGATCAAAGGGATACTAGGGACAAGGAGTTCGACAAGAACGGGAACAACCCTAGTTTCAAGATTCGTTGAATTCATTCAAAAGAAAATTCTCTTGGAGAAAGGAGTACAGGAGAGAAAACCATACCTGACTTTGGTGTTGTTCAACACTCAAACTTGCTGCCCAAAACCCTCTCCAAACTCACGTCCAAATCCCGCAACTTCAACACTACTCGACGGAAACCTTACTTTTTGCTTCACGTTTTTGGTTAGCTTTTTTTTTCTTTTTTTTTTGTAAGTTCTTCAAGTGTGAAGAACTTTTGGTTGTGTTTTCTGTTCGTGTACTTTTTTAGCAGATAGAACGTGAAAAGAAAAAGGATTGATCGTGAAACTGAGAAGATAGACGTGAGAAGTGAGAGGTTCCTCAGGATTAGGAGTTTAGTTTTAGACTTAGTCAAAAATAAGGTTTTGTTAAATTGAAAAATCTGATTTAATTTAATTACACGTGAAAGGACCATTATGCCCTTACAAAAATCAGATTTTAAACCCCACTTTAATTCACTTGGGCGTCGCTTCCGTCGAGGATCGAACCCGTGACGTCCCCATCGCGAAAACGAGTCCCTCCGGTCGACCCGCCCCAAACTGCCCCATTAATTAATTAATTAATTAATAATAATCTGATTTTCCTTTTTCTTAAATCAGAATTTAAATATTAAGTAATTAAAATAATTCTCCAATATAATTAATCAAGTTAAATCATTGCTCCCACCTAGGTTCGAACCCGGGTGGAGCAAGATTTTGCTCAATGGGCAATTTCAGCCCTTCCTACCCAAAATGCCCCTCCACCTTATTAATTAAATAATTAATTACTTATTTAGGGTAATTACGATACTACCCTTATCCTGGAAAAAGACCATTTTACCCCTAGACCCTCCAAACTTAAGATTTCCCCTTTTTAAGTCCGGTAAAGACTCAGGCTCATCCGGGTAAATCTTCATATTCGGGTTCCCTACATGGCTGGACCCAACCTTTCCTAGCTCAACTAACTCACCAAGTTGATTGGCTTGGCTGTTGCAAGGGTTAAGAGGTCTGGTTCTACCCGCATCAATCCGTGTGAACCCGGTCTAATCTAGGCATTCTAGATACATTAGGCATTACTTATCATAGTCATTTTCGGGTTGTTACTATATATCACAATTGTTAATATTAGCATCCGAATGGATGTAATTTAAGTTACTGAAGATTATATATATAAACAAGATCAAAACCTTTTTTTTGTCTAAAGTCTTTGACACAAATTCTTGCTCTATATTTGTCAATAGTTCTATCGACTTTCATTTTCCTTTTGAGAATTCACATTGAACCCAAAAGTTTATTTCTTGGAGGAAGATCAACCAACTTCCAATAGGATTGCTCAAGATTGAACCAGTCACACTATTGACACCATTTGTCCAAAAGGATGAGTCTACATAAGAGACAAGAAATGTTACAAAATCATATTCGAAGGAAGTATATGTTCCTTGACATTTACTACACATCTGAATCTCTTTATTAAGTACATTCTCTTTTTGTTCTTTCCAAGGTTGTTTAGATCTTTCACTAGACTACTCAAGTCTAATTTTATATTCCACAGTCTTAGGTCCTATTTCAATCCTTTTACGAATAGGAACTTGAACTTTAGATAGACACCCCCAGACTTTGAAATATTTCAAGTTGGATTTCCTTCCTTTCCATTTCTCATATGGAATAGATTGTGTCCTGAACAAACAAAATTGATTTCTTTATGAAAAGACAAAACTTTTTTGTTGTTCCCTTTGCAGTAAGGATAGTTCCACCACAAAATTATGTGGTAACCCCGAACATATAAATAATGACTCCATCATTTCTTTCAATATTCAGTTTTTCATTAGATTGAGGTGAATAGGGCACAATTGATGTATAATTTCACATTTCAAATACATTTCTGCAAAATGATATTTTTACTCTCCATCCCTATAACTTCTTATGTTTTTCCCAACTGATATTCAACTTCAATATTATATTGTCTAGACGTTTCTATTGCTTCATTCTTACCATTCAGCAAATAGACATAGTCGATTCTAATGCAATTGTCAATAAAAGTAACGAGATACTTTTTCCCACCACGAGATGGTATTGACTTCATATCACAAATGTCATTGTCAAACAATTCTAAGGGATTAGAATTCCTTTAAACAGATTTATATGAATGCTCAACATACTTAAATTCCACACAGATCATTGATATTTTTATTTGTTGCACTCAAAGTTAGACAAAACTTCAAAGTTGTCAGTTTTCCATACAAGGTTTTTATTTTTAATTAAGATGCCCCAAGTGCTCATGTCACAAACTTTGACTCAATAAAGTATAAACAAATAAGTTTGAAAAGCTCTTCGCGAGGTAGCTTTTTTCTCAAATATTTTGTTCCAACTTCTTATAATTTTGTGTGATACAAACATTGTTTAGAGTCAACACCTTGTCAAATGTCCTTTTCATAAGGACCTTTCCATAACTTTCAATTTGATTGTTATAGAACTACCCATGAACAATGTTTCATCGGGTCCAATAAAGGCGATATAGTTCAAATGCTTCTTTTAAAAACATGAAAAATGACTATTCACCAATATTCATGTCTATACAAATAATGATATATAATAGATATATCTTTACATGAAAAATAACAACATATTAAGTGACACTTTTTCATAAAAGAACTCAAATCATTTTAAACAAGTGAACATATAATTTGATAGTTTCATACTAGTAACATTATATACTAGTAATAGAGAAACTCAACAACCACAGTACCAAATATACTCCAAATATTTTGTGGGTCTAACATAATACAAAAGTATCATTGAATTTCATATCTTCTGCTCCAAAACTGAATTAGACACCAAGTGTAAATTTATTTTTATCATAAGAAAAGAACCCCCACATTTTAAATGCGATCTCAAAAAAAAAACATCATGTATTTGAAAATAAGTTTTTCACCTATTTCCTAGATTATCAAAATATAATTGACGGTATGAAACCTATTTTGAAACAATTATTCTACGAATGAATTATAGATTTTCAATTCTCTTTGACAATATTTACATAGTGTCAAAGTTGATGCACAAACTCACCAACTCTAAGTCATTGGTTTTTTTCCTCTATCACAAAATGGCATACAACTTAGTATTTATAATGTTTTTATATAACAGTGAAATTTATAGAAAATCAAAAGTACACCACAGACTTAGTCTAATATATTCAGAGTAGAAAACTACAAAAGTTTTTAATCCACAACAGCCTGACATAATCAAATTCACAAGGAGTAAAAAACTACTGAAGTTTTTTTTTAGTCTCCACTCAGAATTAAACATATTCTTTATCACATAAAAATATTTTTCTTATCAAATAGGCTTCCAACTATAACATTTTGACATGCTATTTTATCAAACAAAAATATGCATCTCTCATTTTTGCAAACTAAAGAATTTTAAAGGCAACAAAATTTGCCAAGTAAAATTCATTCCACAACATATGGTTCGCAAATCTTTTTCCAATGATACACATGATAAAAAATCAAAGATGATAACTCTTAGAAACTATTTTCCTCCTTAGAAAATATAATAAGAAGGTTACCTGGTAATCTTTAATCGGAATACAACAAATTTTTCCTATTACATTCTCACATCGACCTTGCTAAACAAAGCAACGAATCAGATTCTCTCAATCAGTAGAATACAAAAAATACTAACAGTATAGTAATTTCCTTAAGATTGTTGTTCATTTTGTATTCCTAAGATACTTAGAATAAAACTTTGAAGAACTTGATAATACACAACAAAGATTAAGAACATTTTCACAACTAAAAATTAAAAGTACTAGAGAAACTAGATCAGAAACAGATTAAGAAAAAAATATACGAAATATATTTCTTAAAGAATAATTGTTGTCAATCTGTGTTTAATGAATCTTACTGATTCCAACAAACTTTGCAGAAACACGAAGTTATCAAAGTTTTAATGAACCAAAGAATACAAGAATAGAAATTAATTCATAAATCTAAAATATGTAAAACATACCAGAATCAGGAAAAATAGAAAGAAGATCAAGCCCACTGAATGCACAGTGTCCCCTTAAGGAAATTATTCCCCTCTAGTATCCGAAGTTTGATTTGGAATATGTCCTCCCAACATAGAATGATCTCAATCAACAGTGTATTGATACCCAAAACGCTGGTGTTAGCGATCCACTCAATGGCAGTAAAGTACACTTAGAATACTAGATTTAGAAGTAGTAGAAGTAGTCCATAAATTCTATCTTTAAAATGAGAGAAATACCCTCAATTGATAGAAAACAAAGGGTAGTGCGAAAAGGTTCTTATTGTACCTTACCGGAAAGGTCACAAACCTTTGGAGAAGTCACAATCTTTTGGAAAGGTCATCACCTTTCATAAAAGTCACAACTTTTCATAAAAGTCGCAACATTTCATAAAAATCACAACTTTTCATAAAAGGCACAACCATTCATAAAAGTCGCAATCTTTCATAAAAGTCACAACTTTTCATAAAAGGCACAACTCTTCATTTTCCATTCACACCTTTTAAAACCCAACAGATTAGTACATTCAATTGCTCATGAACTTGCAATCGGTGGAGCACAAATCACTGATGTGACACTTAATGTGTGAATTCTCCAAGGTCTTGGGCCCGACTATGACAATATCTTTGCAGCCATCCAGTCACATGAAACATTGATCACCTAATGAAGAACTTCATGAAAAACTGCTTGAGTATGTGATCTTTCTTAAGCGTGAAGAAGACAAATGAATAACACTAATTAGTGCTCCAATTGCTCAAATAAACAATCAAGCACCTTCAAGAAATAACATAAACCGAAAAAAGGCAAGTAATGCCTCACAAGGTATCCAATGGTGGAGTTTATAGACAGCCCGAGACTCATCAAATAGCTAACAGTGGCGCTCTCGTCGAAATCAGCAGCCTCTCTCTTAACATTCCTGAGAACATCTGGAATGCGGGCTTCACCACTAGCAACAACTCTAACTTTGTCGATCAGTTTAATATGTGTTCCACCAATCGATAAAGCTTGTTGTCAGCAAAATCTTCTACTTGGAGGTTCGGAATTTCCATGCTCATGCGCGGGCACAATATTTTTGTCCATCTTGATAGCTCTTCCTCAGTTTCTTCCACAACTATTACACAGAACAATAGATAGGTCACATACCCAACTATAACAGACGAAAATAGGTAAAATCTAGTTTTTCCTATTTTAGGGCTTTTTTGAACTTGAAAATGCACCAATTTTCATCTCTGGACCAACTGTTGCCATTAATAAGGTCATAATTGATGATCGTGAATAATTTTGGCAATCAGGGTTTTCCTGTTTTGGGGGTCGTTTGAGGTTGAAAATGCAATCGTTTCCCCCTTGGGACCAACTGAAGCCATTAATAAGGTTGTAGCGGACTTTCATGAATGTTTCGGCAAACAAAATTTTTTGAATCCTATCACTAAAATTTGACGGACTATAGCCCACGAAAATAAGTAAAAAATCTAGTTTTTCCTGTTTTGTGGCTCGTTTGAATTTGAAAATGTGATTGTTGTCTTTTTTATATAAATTGACGCTATAAATAAGGTCATAACAACGTCCATGAAATTCATGCTTTGGTGTTTGTTTGTACTTTTAAATTCGCATGTTTGCCCTTCGAGGCCAACTGAATCCATTAGTCAAATTGTAACAGACGTCCATGAATAATTTTAGTACGTAAAAATTTGAAATCCCGTATTACCAAAAACCAATGGATTATAGCACACGAAAATTGATAAATTTGGTTTTTCCTATTTTAGAGCTTGTTTGAACTTTAAAATGCGTGAGTTTTCCCCACGAGACCAAATAACGTCATTAATAAGGTTATAACAGATGTACATATAATAAATAAACAAAAGAAATATGGAATCCTGTATCACCAAAAATCAATGGCAGCACACGAAAATTGGTAAAATCTGGATTTTCTGCTTTAGGGCTCATTTAAACTTGAAAATGCGATCATTTTCCCCCCGAGAATAACTAAAGCCACTAATATGTTCGTAACTTACGTCCATGAAATATTTCAATAAAAAATTTATTGAATTCTATTGCCAAAAATCTATGGACTATAGCACACGAAAATTGATAAAATCTGAGTTTTTCTGCTTTGGTGCTCATTTGAATTTGAAAATGTGCTCATTTGCCCCTCGCGAACAATTGAAGCCATATATAAGGTTATAATAGACGTCCATAAAAAATTCCAACAAAAAATTTCTGAATCCTCTACCACCAAAAATCCATAGACTATATAGCAAATCAAAATTGGTACAATCTGATTTTTCTGACTTTTTTCTCATTTGAAATTTAAAATGCACCTATTTTTCCCATGACCAAATGAAGCCATTAATAAGATTGTACCAGATGTCCATGAGAAAGTTTGATAAAAATAATTCAGGAATCTTGTATCAACAAAAATTCATTGACTATAAGCATAAAAAATTTAGTAAAATCTGATTTTTCTGACTTTTTTCTCGTTTGAAATTTAAAATGCACCTGTTTTTCCCATGACCAAATGAAGCCATTAATAAGATTGTACCAGATGTCCATGAGAAAGTTTGGTAAAAATAATTCAGGAATCTTGTATCAACAAAAATTCATTGACTATAAGCATAAAAAATTTGGTAAAATCTGATTTTTCCTACTTAGGGGTTCGTTTACATTTGAAAACACATGATTTTCTTCTCAGAACCAATTGACGCCATTAATAATGTCATAAAAGACGCCCATAAAAAATTTGGCAATTTTTTTTTGGAATCCTATCCCCTTAAATCCATTGACTATAGCACAACAAAATATGTAAAATCTCGTTTTTCCTACTTTAGGGATCATTTGAACTTCAAAATTCGACTGTTATCCCCTATGTACCAAGTGACACCGTTTATAAGGCCATAACAGACGTCAATGAAAAATTTGGACAAAAATTTTTAAAAATCCATTGACATATTAAAAGGGGAAAGGGTTCCAAACCTATCTGACTAATAAGAAGAAAGGGGCATTCAACCACTTCACTGTAAGGAGAGGGGTAAGCCAAAATCTACTCCTAAGAAGATGTTGTATCGAATAAGTACATTATACATTTGCCCGCCAACAACAGAGGAGGTTCGATTCCCCTTATACGCGATATGGCATAGAAGACTGATTCAACGAGATATGCCTCTCGGGATAAATTGCATCATTAATTCGGTTGTAACGGACGTTCATGAAAAATTTTGGCAAAAAATATTTCAGAATCCTGCATACGAAAAATTTGTGCAGTATAGCAAACGAAAATCGGTAAAATCTAGTTTTTCCAGCTTCGTTTGAACATTAAAATACGTATATTTTCCCTCGGGACCCAGTTACACCATTAATAAGATCATTGTGGACGTTCATAAAAATGTTCGGCAAAAAATTTCAAAATCCTTTATCACCAAAAATCTATGGACTATAGCACAAGAAAATTGGTAAATTTTGATTTTTCCTGCTTTGGGGATTGATTGAATTTTAAAACGCGTTTGTTTGCCGCTCGCAGCCAACTAACGCCATTAATAAGATCGTAGTGGAATATTTCACCAAAAATCTATGCAATTAAACACAAAAATCATTAAAATATGGGTTTTCCTTCTTTACGGCTCGTTTGAACTTGAAAATGCATCTGTCTTTCTCTCATGACAAACTAACGTTATCAATAAAATAGTAACAGACGTCCTTGACTATAGCACACGAAAAATTTGTAAAATGTGTTTTTTTTCCTGCTTTGGGGCTTGTTTGAACGTGAAAATGTGCATGTTGCCTATTAGAACGAACTAATTCAATTATTAAGGTCGTAACCAATGTTCATAAAAAATGGAATAAAAAATCTCAGTATCCTATCACCAAAGCTTCATGGACTATAGAACACGAAAATTGATAAAATCTAGTTTTTCGTGCTTTGTGGCTCGTTTGAACTTGTTTCCCCCTTGAGACCAACTGATGCCATTAATTATGTTGTAACGGACGTCTATGAAATATATCAGCAAAATGATACTAAAATCATGTATGTCCAAAAATCCATGGACTATAGTGCACAAAAATCGATAAAATCTTATTATTCCTGCTTTGGGGCTCGTTGAACTTGAATATGCACCCGTTTGACACTTCATACCAAGTGACTGAAAAACCTTGTATTGAAAAAGGCAAGACAATTCCAATTTTCTCAGACCTAGTGTCAAGACTAACAACACCATCCACAGTCCTAGGTGAGACGACGGTCCGTCGAAGTTTTATAATGCCCTAATACCTAGCAAAATCAAACACAACAATTTTGACTTCTCACCTAGTTCCTTTGACCCACATTCGAAACCCTTTTAACAATTTTTTTTTAAGGTAATAAGTAATATTTTGTCACAATAGTCCCAAATTAAGTTTGGTCTCCAAAATCACAATTAATAAGTATATAAATATTGTCTCCCTATTATTTTTTGACTTTATTTTTCTATATTATTTATACCCGTAGACTATCTGAGGGTCCTATTACCCTCTTAAATAATTTTCAAAAATGTACTTCTCGTTGTGTTTAAACTATTAAGTTCACTTTTGCACTCATTATTGTATTTATGAAACTACATGAATTATTTTAGTATTTAAAAATTATCATTGATAATTTGCTTATGTTATCTTTATTTACGAAATCGTCATGCACTTGTAAAGTTATTGATACTTTGTACAAGTTTCTTTAATTTATTTGGTATATAAAACTGGAGCAAAACTACAATTAGATAACAAAACAAATTGGACAAAAATAATTAAGAGGTTTAAATTATATGGAATAGTTAAGTTTAGTAGGTATAACACCCTTATATAGATTAGAAGTATGAATAATAAATAAAGCTTAAATTCAAATGGATAATATGACATTTAGATAATTTAAAGGTATAATGAATATCTTTGTGAAAATTCTAGGGGGATTATTATTCCATATTCCTACTTTTATTTTGTAGCTGCTTAATAGTACACACAACTACTACATACGTACTATCCAAAAAGCATTTAAAGGAATGAATAATAGGTCGTTGACTCATCCCGTACACATATATTTGGTCAAAATAGCGTAATAAGAACAAATATGGGTCTCAATTAGAAAGTACAAATACAAACAAGACTAATTTGAATTTATACTGCGTAGGATCCATTCGGGAGAAACGCTACCTAATAAAGAAACATAATAAATAAATTTCCAATTTGAGATATCTGATTGTAGAAGACTAATCGATTAAAGCAAAAACATTAATGATAGTGAAAAGATTTGTTATCTTTTATTATTGATATAGATAAAAAATAATTAATTTCAATATAATAAGTATCATGTTTGACACAAAAAAAATTAAACAAAAATTTGGTCAATGCATACTTTTTAATAGTAATAAACTTTTAAAATCATTCTTACTATTTAACTTTGTATTTGGTCAAACTAAGATCCATAAAATGAAACAAATATGGAAAATAATTTACAATATTCTATTCTTTCATATATCATTTTCAAATCTTGAAACAAAGTACAAAAGAATAGAGCCTTCGATGCGTGTATAAAAACACATAGATACATTACTTCTCCAAAAAAATTCATACTTTATATTTTCCTTCCCCCACCCCCTCATATAAAATCACTTTTCTTCTCTCAAGTTTTTTTGGTTTATAAATCTTTATTAGTAACATACGGAGGGTCATATTCATTAACAACAATTTACATGTAATCAACAACAACACAACATACCCGATATATTTTCACAAGTGAATTATATGAGTGGTGGTATGTATGCATCCGTAGCACAACCTTGTGAAGGTTTGAATTTAATACAAATGGTGGAGATAAGTTTTCGGAAAATTGAGTCTTGTAGAACCAAATGATTCCTTGATGATTCAAGATCAACATCAATTTAAGAGTCATCAAGATGTGAATACTAATACAGGCGGTGGAGATAAGTTGTTTGCACAATGGACTGTTGTAAAGCCAAGCGATTTCTTGATGAATCATAACCAACATCAGTTTATGAATCATCAAGGTGTTAATACAGATACTGGTGGCAGAGATAGGTTGTTTGGACAACAAGGTGTTGTAGAGACATGTGATTTCTCGATGGCTCAATATTGGTAGCATAACCAACATCAATTTTTGAGTCATCAAGATGTTAATATTAATACAAGTAGTGCACATGAGTTATTTCCACAACATAATGATGTATATCCAACCAATGCCTTGAATCAACATCAATATTTGGGTCATCAAGGTGGTCATACTGATATATGTAGTTTAGATGAGTTATTTGCACAGTGGAGTGCATTAATTCAGGATTAGCCTTATGATCAACATTAGCTGATCATTCATAAGGTGTAATATTAATACAAGTGATTCACATGAGTTAGTTCCAGAACAGAATGATATAGAGCCAATGGATGCCTTGATGATTAAGGAACAACGTTATGATCAATATTAGCTTATGAGTCATCAACGTGTTAAAACTAACACAAATGGTGGAGATAGGTTGTTTCCACAACAAAGTATTTTACTCTGCTTGCCTATGGCTCCATATGAGCCATAACCTTTTTAGAGGGCCAGCGGGGCATCGAAGCCTCAGCTCATGCATCGGTTTACCGAAATAACCGCACACGAAAATCTATAAAACATTGTTTTTCCTTTTTTGGGGCTCGTTTGAACTTGAAATTGCATATGTTTCGCCTCGGGACCAACTGATCGCATTATTAAGGATGTAACGGACGTCCATGAAAACTTTTGGCGAAAATATTTACGGAATCTTTTATTACCAAAAATCATGGACTATAGCACAAGAAAATCAGTAAAATCTGGTCTTCTTGATTTGGGACTTGTTTGAACTTGAAAATGCACCCGTCTTCCCCTCAAGAGCAACTGAAGAAATTATTAAGGTCGTAATAGATGTCCATAAGAAAGTTCGGCATAATTATTTTTGGTAATCCTATCACCAAAAATAAATGGATAATAGCACACGAATATTGGTAGAATCTGGTTTTTCATGCAGTGGGGCTTGTTTAAACCTTTGAATGTGCATGTTTGCCTATTGGGACAAACTCCGCCATAAATTAGGTTGTAATGGGCGTCCATAAAAAATTTAGGCAGAAAAAATCTAGAATCCTGTATCACCAAAAATTCATGGAATATAACACACGAAAATCAGTAAAATCTGGTCTTTCGTGCATTGGAGCTCTTTTGTACTTGAAAATGAGTTCATTTTCCCATGGGAAACAGGTGACGCCATTAATAAGGTCGTTACAGATGTCCACGAAAAATTTTGGCAAATATAAATTTGGAATTCTATATCACCAAGAATCATGAAAATCGATAAAATATGGTTATTCCTACTTTGGGGATGGTTTGAAGTTGAAAATGTTTGGTTTACCCTCGAGAGCAACTGACACCATTAACAAGGTCGTAACGGCCGCCATTAAAAATTTTTGAAAAAATATTTCAGGAATCTTATCACCAAAAATTCATTGACTATAGCGTACAAAAATCGATAAAATCTAGGTTTTCCTTCCTAGGGGCTCCTTTGATGTTGAAAATGTGTCTGTTTGCCCCATGGGAAGAAGTGACACCATTAATAAGGTTATAATAGACCCTCCATGAAAAGTTTCAGCAACTAAATTTCAGAATCCTATCACGAAAAAATCATGGATTATAGCACACAAAAATCGTTAAAATTTGGTTTTTCCTACTTTCGGGCTCGTTTAAACTTGAAAATGCGTCTTTTTCCTCTCAGGACCAACTGACTCCATTGATAAGATTTTAATGGAAATCCATCAAAAGTTTGGCAAAAAATTTTCAAAATTTTGTATTACAAAAAATCCATTGACTATAGCAAAGGAAAATCGGTAAAATCTGGTTATCCTGCTTTGAGACTTATTTGAAATTGAAAATGCACTCATTTTACCCTCGGGACCAACCGACGCCCTTGATATGGTCGCAATGAATGTCCATGAAGAATTTCTGCAATTTTTTTTTTGGAATTCTATCATCAAAAATACGTTGACAACAACACACGAAAATTGGTAAAATTTGATTTTTCCTGCTTCGGGGCTCATTTTTAATTGAAAATGTGCCTGTTTTCCTTTCAGAAAAAACTGCACGATTAATTCAGTTATAACAAACGTTCATGAAAAATTTTGGCAGAAATAATCAAAATGTTGCATACCAAATATCCATGGAGTATAGCAAATGAAAATTGGTAAAATCTAATTTTTCCTGCTTTAGGGCTCGTTTGAACATTAAAATATGCCTATTTGTCCCTCGAGACCAAATGACTCCATTAATAAGGTCATTATGGACGTCCATAAAAAAGTTCGGCAAATGCATTTCATAATCCTATATCACCAAAAACATATGGAGTAAAGAACACGAAAATTGGCAAAATATAGTTTTCTTGCTTTGGGGCTTGTTTGAATTTGAAAATGCGATTGTTTGCCACTCGAGACCAACTAAGGCCATTCATAAATCGTAACGGACATCCATGAAAAATTTTAATAAAACAATTATGGAATTCTTATACAAAAAATCTATGGAATTAAAATATGGGTTTTCCTTCTTTACAGCTCATTTGAACTTCCTCATGAAAAACTAACGTTATCAATAAGGTCATAACAGACATCCTTCAAAAAGTTTTGCAAAAATATTCTGGAATCGTGTAACACCAAAAATTCATGGACTATAGAATACAAAAAATTGGTAAAATCTGGTTTTTCCTGCTTTGGGGCTCGTTTGAACGTGAAAATGTGCACGTTTGCCCATTAGAACAAACTAATTCCATTATTTAGGTCGTAACCAATGTTCATTAAAAAATTTGGAATAAAAAATCTCGGTATCATATCACCAAAGCTTCATGGACTATAGCACACGAAAATTGATAAAATCTGGTTTTTCCTGCTTTGGGGCTCGTTTAAACTTGTTTCCCCTTTGAGACCAAATAACGCCGTTAATTAGGTTGTAATGGACGTCTATGAAATATATCAGCAAAAATAATACTAAACTCATCAATGTCCAAAAATTCATGGACTATAGTGCACGAAAAATCGGTGAAATCTGGTTATTCCTTCTTTGGGGCTCGTTGAGCTTGAATGTGCACCCGTTTTCCACTTCAGAATAACTGACTGAAATACCTCGTATTCAAAAAGCCAAGAAAATTTAAATTTCTAAGACCTAGTATCAAGACCAACGACACCATCCACAGTCCTAGGTGAGACGACGGTCCGTCAAAGTTTTATAATGCCCTAATACCTAGATAAATCGCACACAACAATTTGGGTTTCTCAGCTAGTTCCTTTGACCCACATTCTAAACCCTTTTACAAATTTTTTTTTAAGGTAATTATTAATATTTTTCCACAATAGTCCCAAATTAAGTTTGGTCTCCAAACTCACAATTAATAAGTATATAAATATTGTCGGTCCTATTAATTTTTTACTTGATTTTTCTATATAATTTATACCCATAAACTATCTGAGGTTCCTACTACCCTCTTAAATAATTGTCAAAAATGTACTTCTTGTTGTATTTAAACTATTAAGTACACTTTTGCACTCATTATTGTATTTATGAAACTACATGAATCATTTTAGTATTTAAAAATTATGATTGATAATTTGCACATATTATCTGTATTCACGAAATTGTCATGCACTTGTAAATCTATTGATACTTTGTAAAAGTTTCTTTAATTTATTTGGTATATAAAACTAGAGCAAAACTACAATTAGATAACAAAACAAATTGAACTAATATAATAGCACCTTCATATTGATTAGAAGCATGAATAATAAATAAAATTTAAATTCAAAGGGATAATATGATATTTAGATAATTTAAAGGTATAATGAATAACTTTGTGAAAATTCTAGGGGGATTATTATGCCATATTCCTACTTTTATTTTGTACCAGATTAATTGTGCACACAATTACTACATATGTATTGTCCAAAAAGCATTTAAAGGAATGAACAAGTGGTCGCTGACTCACCCCGTACACATATCTTTGGTCAACATAGCGTAATAAGAACAAATATGGATCTCAATTAGCAAGTACAAATACAAACAAGACTAATTTGAATGTATACTGCACATGATTCATTCGGGAGAAACGCTGCCTAATAAAGAAAGACAATAAATAAATTTGAAATTTGAAATATCGGATTGTAGAAGACTAATCGATTAAAGGAAAAAAATTGATGATAGTGAAAAGATTTGTTATCTTTTATTATTGATATAGATAAAAAAAATAATTTCAATATCATAAGTATCATGTTTAACACAAAAAATTAAATAAAAATTCAGTCAATGCATATTTTTTATTGGTTATAACATTTTAAAATCATTCTTACTAATTAACTTTGTATTTGGTCAAACTAAGATACATAAAATAAAACAAATATGGAAAATAATTTACAATATGCTAGTCTTTCATTTATCTTTTGCAAATCTTGAAACAAAGTACAAAAGGATAGAGCCTCCGATGTGTATATATAAGCACGTAGATACATTACTTTTCCATACAAATTCATACTTTGTATTCACATTTCACATCAATTATTATTTTCCTTCCCCTACCCCCACCCCCCTCATATAAAATCCTTTTTCGTCTCTCAAGTATTTTCTGTTTGTAAATCATAATTTGTAACATATGGAGGGCCATCTTCATCGACAACAATTTACAGGTAATCAACAACAATATAACATACATGGTATATTTTAACAAGTGAATTATATGAGTGGTGGTATATATGCATCCGTTGCACAACCTTGTGATGGTGTGAATACTAATACAAATGGTGTAGTTAAGTTGTTCGGAAAATGCAGTTTTGTACCACATTCCTTGATGATTAAAGATCAACATCAATTTAAGATTCACCAAGATGTGAATACTGATACAGGTGGTGGAAATAGGTTATTTTCACAATGGATTGTTGTAAAGCCAAGCGATTTCTTGATGAATCATAACCAACATCAGTTGAAGAATCATAAAGGTGTTAATATAGATACTAGTGGCGGAGATAGGTTGTTTGCACAAAAAAGTGTTATAGAACCGTGTGATTTCTCAATGGCTCAATATTGGCAGCATAACAAACATCAAATTTTGAGTCATCAAGATGTTACTATTAATAAAAGTAGTGGAAATGAGGTATTTACACAACAAAATTATGTATATCCAACCAATGCGTTTAATCAACATCATGATCAACATCAATGTATGAGTCATCAAGGTGGTCATACTGATATATGTAGTTTAGATGAGTTATTTTCACAATGGAGTGCATTATTCAGGATCAACCTTATGATCAACATCAGTTGGTGATTCATTAAGGTGTTAATATTATTACAAGTAATTCACATGAGTTATTTCCATAACTGAATGATATAGTGTCAATGAATGTCTTATTGATTCATGAACAACATTATGATCAATATCAGCTTATGAGCCATCAAGGTGTTAATACAGAGCCATCAGATGCCTTGATGACTCAGGATGAACATCAATTTATGAGTCATCAAGGTGTTAATACTGATACATATAGTGGAGATGATAGTTTCTTTTCAGAATTTAGTATAGAAGAGTTACAAGGATTATTTGATATTTGAGGGAGCTCAACCACAATTTTCATGTAGACCTAATGCGACATGATTTTATGGGAAGACATATCCAACAAAATGAAACTTATTATGGAAAGGCATATCCAACAAGATTTGTCTAAATCTTATGCTCAAGCATTTGGAGTTTTACTACTTTGTAATGATCAAGTTCAAGTATTATTATCACGTTAAGGGCCAATTTAGAACATATGTTTAAAAGGATCATTGTATAATAAAGACAAACACTAAATAAAAAATTATTTCTGAATATATAATTTCCAGATTTTTTCTTAATTATTAACCTTCATTGTAAATGAGATATAACGTGATTTATCTTCTTGTACAATTAGGATCAGTTGTTGTATCCCTTTAGGACTGATTATTGTATCAACGCTTATATATATTATTCATCAACTTATGAATAAAGAAGAATACTTCTCATTCCATTCTAGTCGTATAAGTTCTTTTATGGTATCGAGGCTCTAAAATCTCACACAAGTATGATCCCAATTTTCCCCTCTAATCTTAGCTACTTACTCAAGCAATAATGGCCCCCAATACCACTGTTGTTAATGCATATACCACAGCCACTAACATTGTCATCGTGCAATTTAACCCTGCCTTTCTATTACCCATCAAACTTGCCGGCAACCATAACTTCACCACCTGGAAGGCATAGGTGTCGTTGCTTATGCACGGACATAACCTTTTCGGTCATATGGATGGCACAACTCTTGCTTCTCCAATCTCACTTACAGGAAATAATGAAACCACTATGAATCCACCTTATATGAATTGGTTTCGACAAGATCAGCTTGTCCAAAATACCATCTTAGCATCGGTGGGACCTACACATCCAACAGTCACATTGGCACACAAAGCTTGGGAATCCCTGCACACTACCTTCGCCAATAAATCACAAACAAGAATTATCTGTCTCCAAGATCAACTAGCTCGTATTACCAAAGATTCCAGTCCTGATAGTACATTCAATTGCTCATGAAGTTGCAATCGGTGGAACACCAATAAGTGATGTGCAACTTAATGTGAGAATCCTCCAAAGCCTTGGGCCCGACTATGATACTATCTTTGTGGACATCCAGTCACATGAAACATTGATCACCTAATGACGAACTTTATGAAAAACTGCTTGACTATGATATCTTTCTTAAGAACGAAGAAGCCAAACGAACAACACTAATTAGTGCTCCAGTTGCTTAAAGAAACAACCAAGACCTTCAAGAAATAACACAAACTGAAAACAGGCAAGTAATACCTCACAAGGTATCCAACGATGGAGTTTACAGACAGGCCGAGACTCAACAGATACCCAACAACGGCGCTCTCGTCGAAATCAACAACCTCTCTCTTAGCATTCCTGAGAACGTCCGGATTGCGGACTCCACCACTAGCAACAGCTCTAACGTTGTTGATCAGTTTAACATGTGTTCCATCAACCGATAAAGCTAGTTGGCAGCCAAAATCTTCTACTTGGAAGGCCCAAAATTCCATGCTGATGCGCGGGCACACTCTATTTGGCCATCTTGAGAGCGCTTGCCCAGCTTCTTCCACAACTATTACACAAATCAATAGATATCTTGCATATCCAGCTATAGCACACAAAAATAGGTAAATCTTAATTTTTTCTGCTTTAGGGCTAGTTTGAACTTGAAAATGCGCCCATTTTTACCTCTGGACCAACTGATGCTATTAATAAGGTCATAATGGATGCTCGTGAAAGAAATTCAAAACAAATCCGGAATCTTGTATCACCGAAAATCCATGAACTAACCGAAAATCCATGAACTAACCGAAAATCCATGAACTAACACACAAAAATTGGTAAAATATGATTTTTCTTGCTTTAGGATTTTCTTGAACTTGAAAATGAGCCCATTTTTACCTCTGGACCAACTGATGCCATTAATAAGGTCATATAATGGATGCCCGTTAAAAAAAATTCAAAACAAATTCGGAATCTTGTATAACCGAAAATTCATGAACTACACATAAAAATCGGTAACATATGATTTTTCCTGCTTTAGGTTTTTTTTTGTAAGTGGAAAATGCATATGTTTGCCCCTTTAAAAAAACTGATGCCATTAATAAGGTCATAACGGACGTCCATGGAAAAATTTTGCAAATAAACTTCTGGAATCCTATCACCAAAAATCGATGGACTATAGCATACAAAAATTATTAAAATTATATTTCCTACTTTTGGGCTTGTTTGACCATTAAAGTACGTTTGTTTTCCCTTGGAACCAATCAACGCCATTAATAAGTTTTTATCGAATGTCCATGAAAAATTTTGGTAAAAAAAATTCTGGAATGTTGTATCACAAAAAATCTATGGACTATAGCCATTAATATGGTTGTAGCAGACGTCCATTATATCCAATTTATCCTGGTTTTGGGCTCGTTTGAACTTGAAAATGCACATGTTTGCCCCTCGAGACTAAATTACGCCATTAATAAGATTGAATTCGATGTCTATAAAAACATTAGCAACAAAATAGCAGAATTATATCACCAAAAATTCATGAAATATAAGACACAAAAATCGGTAAAATCTGGTTTGCCAACTTTGGGGCTTGGTTGACCTTTAAAATGCGCTAGTTTTCCCATCGAAACCAATTGACGTCATTAAAAAGGTTTTAAGGGACGTCCATAAAATATTACGTAAATGAAATTTTGCCTGTTTCACAAAATATCTATGGACTATAGCACACGAAAATTGTTAAAATCAGGATTTTCCTGCTTTGGGGCTTGTTTGAAATTGAAAATGCGATCGTTTCCCCCTTGGGACCAACTGAATCCATTAATAAGGTTGTATCGGACATCCATGAAATATTTCTGCAAACAAAAATTTTGGAATCGTATCACCAAAAATCGATGGACTATATAACCCGAAAATCAGTAAAATATAGTTTTTCCAGCTTTGTTGCTCGTTTGAACTTGAAATGCGATTGTTATCTCTTCAGGATCAATTGAAACCATTAATAAGATCATGACAACGTCCAAGAAATTTTTGGCAAAATAATTCAGGAATCCTATCTCTAAAAATCCATGGACTATAATGTAAATAGATAAAATCTAGTTTTTCCTACTTTGAAGCTCGTTTGAACTTTTAAATTCGCCTGTTTTCTCCTTAAAAATTGACCAACTGATGCCATTAGTCAATATGTAACAGAGGTCTATGAATAATTTTAGTGAGAAAAAATTTGAAATTATATATCACCAAAAATTCATGGACTATAACACACGAAAATTGGTAAAATTTTATTTTTCCTGCTTTAGAGCTTGTTTGAACATTAAATTGCGTCTATTTTCCCCTCAAGACAAATTAACTCAATGATTAAGGTTATAACAGATGTACATAAATATTTTAACAAAAAAAATATGGAATCTTGTATCACCAAAAATCCATGGCAGCACATGAAAACTGGTAAAATTTGGATTTCTGCTTTAGGGATTTTTAACTTGAAAATGCACTCATTTTTCCCTCGAGACTAACTGACCCCATTAATAAGGTCGTAACAGAAGTCCATGAAAATTACAATAAAAATTTATCCAACACTATCACCAAAAATACATGGCCGGTATCACACGAAAATTGATAAAAATCTGGGTTTTTCTACTTTGGGGATCTTTTGAATTTTAAAATGTGATCCATGGCCCCTCGTGACAAATTGATGTCTTAATAAAAGGTTATAACGGACGTCCATAAAAACTTCAGCAAAAAAATTTCAGAATCCTCTACCACCAAAAATCCATAGACTATATAGCACATGAAAATCGATAAAATCTGGTTATTCTGACTTTTTGCTAGATTAAACTTGAAAATGCGCCTGTTTTCCCCCAACGCCAACTGGCGCCATTAATAAGATCGTACCAGACGTCCATGAAAAAGTTCGGCAAAAATAATTCAGGAATCTTGTATCAACAAAAATTCATTGACTATAAGCATACAAAATATGGTAAAATCTTTTTTTTCCTACATTGGGGTTCGTTTGAATTTGAAAATGCATTTTTTTCTCCTCAAGGCCAATGGACGCCATTAATGTGGTCATAGAAGACGTCTATAAAAAATTTTAGCAAAATTTTTTTGGAAATTTTTTTTGGAATCATATCACCTTAAATCCATTGACTATAGCACACATAAATTGTGAAAATCTGGTTTTTCCTACTTTAGGGTTCATTTGAACTTGAAAATCCGATTGTTTTCCCCTTTGGACCAAGTGACGCCATTAATAAGGTCATAACATACGTCCATGAAAAATTTCAACAAAAATTTTTAAAAATCTTATCACCAAAAATCCATCGACATATTAAGAGGGGAAAGAGTTCCAAACCTATCTGACTAATAAAAAGAAAGGGGCATTCAACCACTTGACTGTAAGGAGAGGGGTAAGCCAAAATCTACTCCTAATAAGATGTTGGATCGAATAAGTACATTAAACATGCAAAGGAGGTTTGATTCCCCTTATACGCGATATGGCAAAGAAAACTCATTCAACGAGATATGCCTTGCCTGCATTGAGATTGACCTATGTTAATGTTTTGGAAAGAGTATGTTCTCCTTTTGTAACAAATAAACCCACGATACGGACTAATATATGTTCTTAACCGCAAGCATTAAGATATATTCACAATTGGTCAATCCACACGGCAGGGCTTCTCGCTTTTCATGAATGCATCTCCCCCTCTTCTTATGTGATTTTTACCTGCCTTTACTCTGCTTGCTTCTGGCTCCATATGAGCCCTTACTTTTTCGGAGGGCGCATGACATGGGAGCCTCAGCTCATGCATCGGTTTACCAAAATAACCGCACACAAAAATCTTTAAAATTTGGTTTTTCCTTTTTGAAGCTCGTTTGAACTTTAAAATGTGTATGTTTCCTCTCGGGATCAACTGATGGAATTATTAAGGATGTAACTGACGCCTATGAAAACTTACGGCAAAAATAATTACTAAATCTCTTATTACAAAAATCCATGGACTATAACATACGAAAATCGGTAAAATTTAATATTTCCTACTTTGGGGATAATTTTAACTTGAAAATGAGCTCGTTTTCCTCTCAGGATCAACCGATGCCCTTAATAAGGTCCTAACAGATGTCCGTGAAAAAAATCGGCAAATTTTATTTGGAATTCTATCATAAAAAATACATGAACTATAACACATGATAATAGGAAAAATATGATTTTTCCAGCTTTGGGACTCGTTTAAATTGAAAATGTGCACGTTGTCCTCTCGGGATAAACTGCACCATTAATTCGGTTGTAAAGGACGTTCATGAAAAATGTTGGCCAAAAAATTTTGGAATCCTGCATACCAAAAATCCATGGAGTATAGCAAATGAAAATCGGTAAAATCTAGTTTTTCTTGCTTTGGGGCTCGTTTGAACATTAAAATATGCTTGTTTTCTCCTCGGGACCAAGTGACACCATTAATAAGGCCATTATGGACTTCCATAAGAAGGTCGGCAAAAAAATTCATAATCCTTTATGACCAAAAATCTATGGACTATGCACAAGAAAATTGATAAAATTTGTTTTTCCTGCTTTGGGGATTGTTTGAATTTTAAAATGTGTTTGTTTGCCACTCGCGACCAACTAATTCATAAATAAGATCATAACAGTCGTCCATAAAAATTATAATAAAAAAATTCTGGAATGCTTTCACCAAAAATCTATGAAATTAAACACAAAAATGAGTAAAATATGGGTTTTCCTTCTTTACGGCTCGTTTGAACTTGCAAATGCATTTGTTTTCCCCGCAGGACAAACTAACGTTATCAATAAGGTCGTAACAGAAGTCCTTAAAAAATTTTGGCAAAAAAATTCTTAATTCCTGTATCACCAAAAATCCATGGAATATAGCGAACAAAAATTGGTAAAACCTGGTTTTCCTACATTGGGGCTTGTTTGAATGTGAAAATGCGCATGTTTACACCTCAGAACGAACAAATTCCATTATTAAGGTCGCACCCAACTTTTCATTAAAAAATTAGGAATAAAAAATCTCAGTATCCTATCATCAAAGATTCATGGACTATAGCACATGAAAATCAATAAAATTTGGATTTTCCTGCTTTGTGGCTAGTTTGAACTTGTTTCCCCCTTGAGACAAATTGACGCCATTAATTAGGTTTTAACGGACGTGTATGAAATAATTCAGAGAAACTTAATTCTAAAATCGTGTATGTCCAAAAATATATGGACTATAGAGCACGAAAATCGTTAAAATCTGGTTATTCCTTCTTTGGGGCTCGTTGAACTTGAAAATGCACCCGTTAGCCCCTATAGACCAACTAAGTGAAACACCTCGTATTAAAAAAAGGCAAGAAAATTAAAGTTTTCTCAGACCTATTGCAAATATCAATGTCACCATCCACAGTATGTCGGTGTGACTATGATCCGTCGATGTTTTATAATGCCCTAATACCTAGCTAAATCGCACAAAACAATTTGGGCTTCTCAACTAGTTCGTTAGACCCATATTCTAAACCCTTTAACAAAATTATTTTTTAAGGTAATAAGTAACATTTTGTCATAATAGTCCCAAATTAAGTTTGGTTTCAAATCTGACAATAAATAAGTATATAAATATTATCGGTCCTATTATTTCTTAACATAATTTTTCTATATTTTCTATACCCCTAAACTATCTGAGGGTCCTACTACCCTCTTAAATTAATTGTAAAAAATGTACTTCTTGTTGTGATTACTCTTTTAAGTACACTTTTGCACTCATTATTGTATTTATGAAACTACATGAATCATTTTAGTATTTAAAAATTATTATTGATAATTTGCACATGTTTTCTTTATTTATGAAATTGTGATGCACTTGTAAAGCTATTGATACTTTGTACAAGTTCCTTTAATATATTTGGTATCTAAAACTGGAGCAAAACTACAATTAGACAACAAAACAAATTGGACAAAAATAATTTAGGGGTTTAAATTATATACAATACTTAAGTTTAGTGGGTAATAGCACCCTCATATAGATAGGGTTAATAATAAATAAAACTTAAATTATAAGGGATAATATGACATTTAGATAATTTGAAGGTATAATTATAAGGGATAACATGACATTTAGATAATTTAGAAATTATAAGGGATTATTATGCCTTATTCCTACTTTTATATTGTAGCCGCTTAGTAGTACACACAGTTACTACATACGTACTATCCAAAAAGAATTTAAAGGAATAAACAAGAAGTCGCTGACTCACCCCCGTACATATATCTTTTGTCAGCATGACATAATAAGAACAAATATGGATCTCAACTAGAAAGTACAAATACTAATTAGGTTAGAGGCTTTATATAGGTTCCTAACGAACTTAATTAGACCTCCCTTAACCCCTAATTAACGTCCTAACTAAGACAACTAATTAAATGATTTAATTAGAAACGTGCAGCAAAACGTAGACGATACTACGATTGACGGATCGTGGGTCAATCTACGGGCACTGTCCCTTCCGTGCTGCAGATCCGTCTCTAAGTTCAGAGACTATGCCAAATGACCCTTCCAAGATATTCGCTAAGTGACCATCGACGGAGGCAATCGACGCCCCGTCGATTGGACCACGAGCCGTCTGTGGCATCCGTAGGTGACACTGTCCATTGACAGCTTTTGGTCACCTTTGCAAGGGTCCTCCTCAAGGTCCCTTGGTTGGTACTTGGGGAGTCGTGCCTGGACGTTTTGACTATGAACTAACTCTAATACGTGTTAGATACCCTTCCGCCAATTTTCATCATTTTTTACTCCTAAAAGCTAGTCAAATAGGCCAAGGCACGCTAGTACCTCATTGAACTAGTTTCCGGACGTCATGGACGTTCTTTGACATTTTGGTTTCTAGGATTCGTAAATGACTTATATACTTTAAAATAGACCTCAAAACAATGTCTAAACCTTTTGACACCTATGTTAGGCTCTAGAAAACATCTTAGATTTTTGAAGTGTTACATTATCCCCTGTTACGAACATTCCTCTCCGAATGACAGTAAGATCTTTTGTAAGGAAGGAATAGACTCAAGACTAGCAGCCCAACCAATCAAAAATACATAAAAACATGAATTAAAACATCAATCATAACATTTACTCAAGGAAATTCAAAATTTCAATTACCACTTATAAGGCTCAAACATCACATTATGAGGAATTTCCTTCTCACAACAACAACATGAGCTCAACACCATATATGAGTCAATTATGCAAAAATTCAACTTACCAACTTGCTACACATCATTTTATAAAGACTCACCATATAAAAATGCACAACATAACTCAAAATAAGCCAAAGAGCAACATTTTAAAGTCCAACGTGCATTTACAAAGTAACTTACTGTAATGTCACCAAAAATGCATATATTTGCAAAACTTCACCTAAAATAAAAGAACTTCAATTTTAATCATTCTTTTCATTATTAGGAGGAATGACTAACCTTAGTTATCTAATAGATGAGATTAACGGGACTTCATGTCGGTCTCGGTCTCCCATGTTTCACCCTCAACTAGGTGATTCTTCCATAACACCTTTACGGAAGCCACCTCTTTGGTCCTCAACTTCTTTACTTGTCTATGAAGGATTTGAACTGGAACCTCCTCATAGAAGAGGTTATCCTTCACACCAATACCCTCAATAGTAAGAATAGACTTGGGATCACCGATACACTTCTTAATCATAGAAACATGGAAAACCGGATGAACCGAAGACAATTCACTAGGGAGTTTCAACTAATAGGCAAGCGTACCAACCCTTTCCAAGATTTCATAAGAACCCACATAACGAGGACTGAACTTCCTTTTCTTGCAAAATCTAACCTCCCCTTTCATAGGTAAAATTTTCAAGTACACCTTATCACCTTCTTCAAACTCTAAATCTCTTCTTCTATGATCGGAATAAGACTTTTGCCGACTATAGGCTGTTTGCAACCGGTTCCTTATGATATGAACTTTCTCCAAAGTCTTGTAAATAAAATAGGGAACAAGAAGCGAAGACTCACCAACTTCAAACCACCCAATAGGAGACCTACACCTCCAACAATACAAGGCTTCATAATGAGCCATGGATATGGATGAACGAAAACTATTATTATAAGCAAACACCACCGAAATCAAGTGTTTATCCCAATTTCCCTTGAAATCAATTACACAAGCTCTATGTATATCCTCAAGGGTTTGAATAGTACGCTCCGCTTGACAATCCGTTTGGGGATGAAAATCGGTACTTAACTTCACCTTGGTACCCAACCCTTCTTAGAATGACCTCCAAAACCTAGATGTGAATTGTGCACCCCTATCTGATATGATGGATAACAGAATACCATGGCGACACACAATCTCATCTATGAAGATCTTTGCATAATCCTCCGCCGAATAAGTAGACTTGATGGGAATAAAACGAGCAGACTTGGTCAACCTATCCACAACCACCCATATGGAGTCATATTGTTTTTGTGTCTTAGGCAAACCTACCACCAAATCCATATTGATGTATTCCCACTTGCAAGTAGGAATTTGGATTTGTTGAAGTAAACCACCTGGCTTTTGATGTTCAGCTTTCACTTGTTGGCAATTTGGACACTTGGCAACAAAGTCCGCTATGTCCTTTTTCAAGCCTTCCCACCAAAACACTTCACTAAGGTCATGATACATTTTTGTTGAACCCGGATGAATGGAGTAACGGGACCCATGAGCTTCCTCAAGAATCCGTTTCCTCAAACCATGTACATTGGGAACACACAACCTTCCTTGATACCTCAAGACACCATCCCCCAAGGAAAATGACTCATTAAGCTTGCCAAGAACCGATTTCTTTAACTCCGTCAATGGTTTATCAAGGAGTTGTTTGGATTTCACCTCAACCACTAAAGATGACTTAGAGTTAGATGGACCATAAAACCACCATATGGAGAATGTTTCAACCTTACACCCAATCAATCCAACCTATGAACATCTTTTACTAGGTCTTTATTGGTTTCCTCTACATGTGACACACTACCCATGGTCATATGACTTAGACCATCCACAACCACATTGGCATTGCTGGGGTTATAGAGAACACTCATGTCGTAATCTTTCAACAATTCTAACCACCTCCTTTGTCACATATTCAACTCCTTTTGAGTAAACACATATTGGAGACTCTTGTGGTAAGTATACGTATCAACATGAACACCATACAAATAATGCCTCCATATTTTCAAGGCAAATACCAAGGCCGCTAACTACAGATCACGAGTTGGATAGTTCTTCTCATGCACTTTAAGTTGTCCAGAATCATAGGCGATTACTTTCCCATGTTGCATAATCACACACCCTAAACCCACTCGGGATGCATCACAATACACAACAAAGCCCTTTGTACCCTCCGGTAAAGTCAACACCTGAGCAGAAGTAATCCTATCTTTCAAGATTTTGAAGCTTCTCTCAGATGCCTCTGACCACTCAAACTTCTTACTCATTTGGGTCAAAGTAGTCAAGGGAGATGCAATGGACGCAAAACCATCCACAAGCCTCCAATAATAGCCCGCTAGACCCAAGAAACTCCTAATGTCTGTTGGAGTCAATGGTCTAGGCCAATTTCTCACCGCCTCGGTCTTGCTTGGATAAACCTCAACTCCCTCACTAGAGATGATATGACCAAGAAACGCCACCTCTCAATCCTAATATAAGATATACTTCAATGCAACATCATCATTTAATCTCAAGTAACCACAATTGATGTAAAGAATAGGGATCATTAGAGTTACCAAGTCTCCTTCATAATCCATCATCAATGTCTTACCATAAACCCTTAACTCAACCCAATAGGGAAGAAATATCATCACACAACAATAATAAACATGATAACAAGACCAAATGAATCACTATATCACAATTCATCACTAGTTCATAGCTTAAGATAAGAGACTTAGGTCAAATTCATAACATACTCCATAACCTAGATCAACTACTCAAGAACTAGCATAATAGGACTATAATTCATCTTAATCTATTCATAATTTATACAATAACATCATCTAGAAGTAATTAAACCAATAACCAAGTACATTGGACCAACATTCTACAACTCATATCAAGATCACAACCTAGGGTTAAGGGGAATAGGTCATCTTGTACAAACTAAACCAATCCATAAAGAGATATCACAATTAAGTTAAATTGAATGTTAATCTACTCATAATACTTAAAAGAAATCATAAACAAAGTAATTCATAATATCAATTTCGTATTGGATGAAAACCTACTTGAAAACTCAACTTTTGAAATCACTTTGGTGGAACACTTTGAGAAAAGAGGTCTCAAAGGTGAAAAGAATCCATACCTTACTAATTGATGGAGATTGATAGAGAAATTCTACCCTTTGAAGCCCTTGAACCCACCCCTAGCTTGGTCTTCAATGGAATTCTTCACAAGAGAGAGAAAGAAGAGAGAAGGAAGAGAGTTTTGGTTTTGTGAATTGTGAGAGCTTAGGTTAGTCTAATTAGGTTAAAGGAATTTATATAGGTTCTTAACTAACTTAATTAGACCTCACTTAATCCGTAATTAACATCCTAATTAATCCAACTAATTAAATGATTTAATTAGAAATGTGCAGTAAAACACAGATCCCACAGACGACACCACGATCGACGGATCGTGGGTCAATTGACGGGCACTATCCCTTCCGTGCTTCACATACGTCCCTAATTTCAGAGACTTTGTCAAATGAACCTTCCAAGATTTTGTCTAAGTTACCATCGAGGGAGGCAATCGACGCCCTGTCGATTGGACCACGATCCGTCTGTGGCATCCGTAGGTGACACTGTCCATTGACACATTTTGGTCACCTTTACAAGGGTCCTCCTCAAGGGTCCTTCATTGGTACTTGGGGAGGTGTGCCCGGATGTTTCGACTACGAACTAACTCTAATACGTGTTAGATACCCTTCCACCAATTTTCATCATTTTCCAACTCCTAAAAGCTAGTCAAATAGGCTAAGGCACGCTAGTACCTCATTGAACTAGTTTCAGGACGTAATAGACGTTCTTTGACGTTTTGGTTTCTAGCCTTCCTAAATGACGTATATACTTTAAAATAGACAAAACAATGTCTAAACCTTTTGACACCTATGTTAGGATCTTCAACACATCTTAGATTTTTGAAGTGTTACAACAATGGATGCAAAACCATCCGCAAACCTCCTACAGTAACTCGCTAGACCCATGAAACTCCTAATGTCGGTTGGAGTCAATGGCCTAGGTAAATTTTTTACCTCCACGGTATTTCCTAGTGCTAGTTATATATGAAATGAACTAAATATACATTTTTCTAGGGGATTCTAATAGACTAGAAGTCCTTCCGGCCCCTTGTGACTGTAAATTGAATGAATAAACGGATGAAATCAAGAAATAATTCAACTAACATTTCGAGCCAAGAACAAGAAATGGAAGAATTAAAGTCGTATGGGTTCACAAAGACTTTGTGGCTAAAAAGTAAAAAAGATATATCGAAGTTGTTTTGATGATTCAATAATCTTATTACTTCAATCTGAAGTTCCTAATTACTTCAACTGGATGAGTCCTAGTGAGGGAATAATTAAGTCATAATTCATTGGTTGATTGTATCATTAACCATTTCTTTTTTGGTACAAGGAACTTATCATGAATCCACTGATTTCTGCCACTTCTGTTATTGCTGCTGGATTGGCAGTAGGGCTTGCTTCTATTTGACCTGGAGTTGGTCAAGGGACTGTTGCGGGTCAAGCTGTAGAGGGTATCGCGAGATAGCCTGTTTTCATTGGATCAACCTCAACTCCCTCACTAGAGATGATATGACAAAGAAACGCCACCGACCTCAACAATAACTCACATTTTCTATACTTGGCAAATAGTTTGTTCTCCTTAAGCACTTGTAACACCACCCTCAAATGGTCCATGTGTTCACCCTCATTTTTTGAATATACCAAGATGTCTTCAATGAGAACAATGATAAATGAATCTAGGTAACTTTGAAACACCCTATTCATGAGATCCATTAATGTCCCCAGGGTATTAGTTAGACCAAAGGACATTACTAAGAACTCATAGTAATCATATCTTGTCCGAAATGTCATTTTTGGTATATCCTCACCTCTCACCCTAAGTTTGTGATACACCGATCTCAAGTTAATTTTAGAAAAGTAGCTTTCCCCTTGGAGTTGAGCAAACAAGTCGTCAATCCGAGGGAGAGGATACTTCTTCTTAATAGTGACTTCATTGAGTTGGCGATAATCAATGCACATTCTGAGGGACCCATCCTTCTTCTTCACAATCAAAACTGGAGCACCCCATGGGGAAATACTAGGTCTGATGAAGCCTTTGTCTAGTAAATCTTTGAGTTGAGCCTTCACCTCTTTCAATTAGGCCGGATCCATCCGATAAGGAGGAATTGAAATGGGATTGGTATCCGGTAGCAAGTCATTACCAAAATCAATTTCCCGTTCGGGAGGGATTCCGGGAATATCATTAGGAAACACCTAATTAAATTCCCTTACTAAGGGGACTAACTCAATGGGAGAATTTTCATAGTCAAAATCTTTGACTCTTACAATGTGATATAGACAACCTTTTGAGATCATTTTACAAGCTTTAAGACAAGAGATAATACGACCTCTAGGAATAGAATTTCCCCCTTCCATTCTAAAACGGGTTCATTTTTAAAATTGAACTTGACAATTCTAGTTCTACAATCAATGGAAGCAAAACAATCATGCAACCAATCCATCCCCAAAATGACATCAAAATCGACCATATCAAGTTCTACTAATTAAATATGAGTAACTCTATTGGGCAAAATCATAGGACAATATCTATATAACCTCTTTGCAACCACCAACTCACCTACCGGGGTAATTACCATGAAAGGTTCATTTAGAATATCGGGCAAAATGTTAAACTTTTTTAGCTATCAAAGGAGTAACAAAAGATAATGTAGTACCCGGATCAATTAAATTAAAGCATATACATCAATAGAGAAGACTTGTAACATACCGGTCACCACATTAGGAGAACTCTCTTGTTCACCCCTAGAGCGAAGTGCATAAAAGTGATTCGTCGTTGGAGGATCCGCATTAGAACCACTAGCTTGAGCCTGCCCGCTACCTTGTCTTGCCCCTTCAAATTTGGGCAATCCCTATACTTGTGGCATCTCTTGCCACACCCAAAGAAATTCTCCGTCCCAACAAGGCAATCCCCATACTACTTCATGCCACACTTTCCACAAGTTGGCTTCTTGTTTGGTGAGCTAGTGCCTCTTCCCTTTTCAGACTTAGGGTTAGACATCCTATCATCACGAACTTGGGAAATTTTGTAGGAACTTGATTAGAAAACATTTTCTTCAACCTAGTCTTGTCTTGGATATCAAGCCTACCCTTTGAAGAACCACCATCATAAGACCTTGCCCTATTGGCATCCCGACTCTTCCACTTAACCCTTGTCTCTTCCACTTGTTGAGCATGAACCATGAGACAAGAAATGTTCATATTATTATGTAATATAGACGAATGAAATTCTTCCTTCAAGTTATCCGACACTCCAATCACAAAGCGGCTCATTTCATATCTAGGGTCGGAAACCAAAAAAGGAGCATACTTTGACAATTTAGTAAATTTCAAAGAGTAGTCAAGTACACTCGTACCTCCTTGACGAAGGTTAATGAATTTTTCCACTTTGGCTTCTGATACGCTCAAACTTACTTCTCAAATAAGAAGTAAAGCGGTCGTATCAAGTAGAGAATCCAACTAATGAGGTTGGGGTCGATCCCACGAGGAAAATAGTTCAGACTTAACTTTATTCTATTATTACTACTATTTAGTCAACTATTTTCCGATAAAACAAATGACAAAAAGGGGGGTTTATTAAATTAATAAAAATGATTAACTAAATTAAAATAAACAACTAACAGATTCAAATCTTGGAGTTTAATCAAATAATAAAAGTAACTAGGGCTTAAGTGTTCCCCACAAGTTCCTAACTCGGTAGTTCTAGCTATAACAATTCTTTCCTAGTATCTTGCATGTAAAGCGATAAGTTATGTATCTCTAAATTCTTGGTCCGGCATCTAGAAAATTTCACTCCGCACCTTGGTCCGGCTACGTGTGTTTCTATACTAACCCTTATCTTTACCTCATATTAAGCATCATAATCGATATTTGACTAAGTTATTACTTCGTACCAACCTATACTAGCCTATTAGATAGTATACACTAAATCTATGTTGATAATTCTTTTTCTATTATCTACCTCCTTGGTCCGACAAGTAGCATTAAGGCGATTTCTAACGTTGGTCATCCGTTAAAAAGACTTCTACACGAAAGAATTATCAATACATGCAAGACACTATTCTAGAATTGCAATTTTAGTTAGATTTTACCTTGTTATTTACCCATGGTTCCCACAACCCTAGTTATGGACTTTAGTTACCCATGGTCATAATCACACAATTCATATTTATAATGTAAGAATTCATGCACTTACTTTAATGAGAACGAATAAATTCCAGAAATTCACTTGATTAATCCACAAAAACACCAACAATCGATTCCGTAAAAAGTATATCAATTACCAAAACCAATAGTTCAACACTAAAACAAGAGTACTAAAAAATATCCAAGAGTCTAACCCCAAAAACAAGGTTTTTCGAACTATTTATTATAAAATAAAACCTAATAAAAGAAGGAATCTAATTAAGGAAAATCTTTCCAAAACGCGTCTGAAACGACGGCCCATGTGACGGACCATCGTGGCCACGACGGACCGTCGTGGCTATGACGGACCGTCGTGGCCTCCGTCGCTCCATACTTGGGCTCTAATCTCTGCTTCTTCCTTCATCAACTCTGTTACCCTCGACGGACAGGTCTGACGGACCATTTCAAGCACGACGGTGCGTCGAGGGGTTTCGTTCCATAATACTTAGAAACTTCTTAGAATTGGGTACTGGGACTACTCTCTGACAATCACGACGAACAAGCAGGACAGACCGTCATTGCTATGACGGTCCGTCGTGAGGCTTCTGTAGTCCCACACTTAGTCAGACTTCCCCATCTTCCTTCAGCATCTACTCTCTTCTCACTATGGTGCCACCTACGGACCGTCACAGTCGCGACGGACCGTCGTGAGCTCCGTAGGTGGTCACTTCTGCAATTCCTGCTCACAACCTCTGCGTTCTCCTTTGGACAGATTTCCTGAAAATAAAGAGAAACCTACATCAAAACTCAATACAAAAGGCTTTGGACACACACTAAACTTAAGGAAAAAGCATTAAAAGTACCATAAAACCACGGTACATCATCTTCCCTCTTCTCCTGAGGAAAGAACCTATCAAGAAAAGCCTTATTGAAAATCTTGCATGTCACCGGTCAACACCTTAAAGGCCTATTGTTTCTTCATTAAACGTACCAAGTTTGGGCCACATCTTTGAGTTGGTAAGTGGCTAGCTCGGCCTTCTCACAAGTAGTCAACCCTATAACATAGAGAATCTAGTAGGTTTAATCAATAAACTTTTGGGGGTCTTGTTCCATTTTGGACCCATAGAAAGTAGGGAGATTCATTCTTGTGAAATCCCTCAAACGGGAGGCCATGGTTCCAACATGTTGGTTTCTTCAGGGTACAACCTCCTGATTAGCTTGGACCGTCATGGCTTGTGCTTGTGTAGTAATGGCTTGGTCCATGTGGAGAAAGTTTTCCCTTATAACCCCATCCGTCAAAGGTGGAGGATTGACCGGAGCTTGATCATCATTAGAAACTTCTTCAAGAGGAGGGACTTGATTTCCTCGGGGAGGAACTCCCGCATTGGTAATCTCTTCATCACGTCTTCGAGTGCTGTTCTTCGGGTATTCATTGCCTATAATCATAATAAAAGGATTTGATGCTAAGGGCACATAGATTCAAGACTCTTGAGGCACGATATTGGATTTCCAAGAAAAGGAGAGTTTCCTACGCATCATATATTTTCCTATTCATAAGTGTGGCGCGCTTCACAGTAACAACCCAAAGTACACCCTAGTCGTTATCGGCGTCGTCGTCCTCGAAGAGGACTAAGACAAGCCTCTTATCCTTCCTCGTAGCATATCATTGGTCAAAAACGCGGAAAAATTAAAACTTTTACTTATATAGAAATGAGGTTTACATAGACCTCTACATAGGAATCATACATAGGCTTCTCGCATACACAACAGAAAAACATATAGGAATTTAGTCTAAATATTTGTCTCATATCAACCATCTAAAAGAAGTCAAACAATCCGTACAAAGCCCTTACACAAATTCATAATTGCCACATAGGGCTTACATCAATATCTTCAACAATTAGAAAGAAATGAATGTCTATTAGACAATGCACGTACTACTAAGATAGAGTGTGTGGTAGCATCGTCGAACTAGAGGGCATACCAAAACTTGGATAGTCTAGTCCAAGCCTTCTTGCTTTAGCCTCAATGATACCTCAAAGGCCCGAACCTACAATGTTGCGAAAAAGGGAAGTGATATGGGTTAGTACAAAATACATGTACTAAGTATGGTCACTATGCATAAAAATCGTTAATGCATGAGAAAAGGCACCGTTTGGTCAAACTATGCACAATTGCCAACAATTCAATATACACATATAAGGAACATCTAATCATATCAACATATAAGTAAATCAAGCAACACTTGTGCAATGCCAAGAACAAAGCCCCATAACCTATCAAAGGCTAAGTGTCATATTAAGCAACCCCTTTCATATTTACGACATAATTTCATATACATAACATGCTTCATATATCAAAACTAGTCATAGTTATCAACATAATCATAATAATAATCATAATCATAAAAGAACTCTACTAGAATCATCCTATAGGACCCCACATATGCAATGAGTAAGAGAAGTCACATACCCTCCCTTACCCTATATAGAAGCCTTCAAAACAACCCTAATAAGAGTTCACATGCTTAACTTATTCGTTTACTATTATGTTAGCGAAAGAAGTGCAATAGCCGATATGAGACCATGTGAGCTACATGGAATCAGGTGTTCCACACCGAAAAGAGAGGGTTAATATTTGCCTAAGGTGCAACCATTCGTACATAGCTATTCTAGGTGACCCACTAAGCTAGAGTCCTATGCGGGCACATAATTAAGGGACAAGGAAATTGTATCTAGAAACCTTGACTTACTAACGTGAAGGTTTCTATCTCATGAGACAACACATATCTTGGGAATCCACACTACTAATCGTGAAGAAACTCATGTGGGAGGGCGGACTTACTAACGTGAGACCTCCATCTCATTTACATGCCCTTTCGGTGCTAAGCAATTATTCCCTATAGTGATAATCTTATGACATCATATAAGATCATATTAGTCTCTTCTAGACCCTTATGTAGCCATCCTATCATAATAGCTCATAGGTGATCACAAGTGAGAAGTATCCTTTCACTTAAGATACATTATCATAATCATGAGAGACTACATTCAATCATATAATAGTCACATAATAATATAATTACATACTTCATAGCCAATTTACGAATCTAGTGTTAGGGATGAGGGATTCTTATCACCAACATCACAATGACACAATTAGCTATATCATTACCACCACATAACTAGATTTTACCTTGCATAATTGAGATCAAATGAGAACCAAGATCATACCTCATTGCCCTTCTTGGGACTTCATACTCCAACACCAAATAACTCACAACAAACATATGAAATAGGGCAATTCATGAAGTATTAACATAACTAAAATCAATGTAAATAAGTGACATGTTCATCACCCTCATCAATTCACCTTAACCAATCCAATAAATTAGGGATTTGGGTGAAAGACATGGGTCAAGGGAAATATCAGAGGAATTCATCAATTAACGATTAATTCACACTTAAAAAACATCAATTCATCATAATTCATCACAATGATTCACAATTTCATTTTAGAAATAAGACCCATGTGAGGAGAAAAACCCTTGTTTTATGGGGGATTTGAGAAATCATCTTTTGAAGGACCTCTTGGGGAAAAGAATCCCAAGAGTGAAAGAAACCATACCTTATGGAAGAATCACCATGAAATTTGTTAGAAACTTGAGGGGTTTGGTCTTCTTCTTCAAGCTTAAAAGCTTCTTCAATGGAGGTTGAATAGAGAGAGAAAGTAGAGAGAAGTGAGAGCAATTGGGTTTTTATTTGGGGTTTTGTTTTGAGTGAGTAAATTTGAGGAAAAACTGATGGTAGCTCAATATATAGGTCCCCCATGAAATACCCAAAAGACCCCTCACTTAATTTGACCCTTTAATGAAGTCAAACTCGAATTCTATTTTTAGATTTTTCGTCGGGGAACAAGTCCGCGTCGCGGAGCTGTTCCGGCAAGATTTTCAAAAATATTTTTCAAGAAAGTGGAGTCCGCGACCTGCCCGTGACGCGATCTTCACTTTTGATCTTGGGTGAACAAAGTCCGCGACGCGGACTTGTTCCCTCCAAAAACAAAAGTTGCTGCCTCTTGGCAGCTTGCTTGGTCAATGTGGGGTCCCTTCGTGGACCCCTCGGGCAATCCTTGGGGGGTCGTACCTGAACATATTCACCCTATATACTAGGTTTTACCCAGTTAAATTCATTTTACAAGTTTTGAACTCCATATGACCCTCCGGAACCTTCACTAAACCTAGGAATGTCAACTAGTTAAATTTTTGCTAGTTTCCGGACGTTAAGACTTTTCTTTAATGCTATGGCTACGAAACTTCTCAAGAAAGTTATTTACACTTATTCACTTTCACTTTATCCATATCTTGGTGAACTAAGTATGGTCCTATCAACACTGCTTCGCCAACTTCAAACCACCCGACAGTAGATCGGCATCTTCTCCCATAAACAGCTTCATAAGGAACCATTTAGATGCTCGAATGATAAATGTTATTGTAAGCGAACTCAATGAGAGGTAGGTGATCATCTTAATTTCCTTTGAAGTCGATAACACAATCTCTCAACATATATTCAAAGGCATGGATAGTACGCTTTGCTTGTCCATCTGTCTGAGGATGAAAAGCAGTGCTCAAATTCACCTTGGAACCCAAACCTTTCTGAAAGATTTCCAGAATTGTGCGGTAAATTGCGCACCTCTATCTGAAATAATGGAGATCGGAACTCCATGAAGTCTTACCACTTCCTGAAGGTACAACATAGCATAATCCTCAGCCGAATAGGTAGTCTTGACCAGCAATAAATGGGTTGACTTTGTCATTCTGTCGACAATCACCCAAATGGAATCATGTTGCCTTTGAGATCTTGGCCGGCCTGTGATGAATTCCATATTAATCATCTCCAGCTCTATATTTTGAGCTAAACCTCTAGGCTTTTGGTGTTCTATTTTCACTTGCTAAAAATTTAAACACTCTGCAACAAACTCAACAATGTCACTCTTCATGCCTTCCCACCATTATACCTCTCTCAAATCACGGTACATTTTGGTGGAACCCGAATGCATGGAATATCTGGAGCTATGAGCCTCCTCCAAGATCCTCTGTTGAATTCCATCCACCCTAGGTACACATAATCTGCCTTGGCATTTCAGCACACCCTCTCCCCCTTGTTCGAAAGCCAATACTCTTTGGCTATGGACATTTGCCTTCAAATCAAGTAGAATAGGGTCTTGTTCTTGATTCTCTTTCACTTCTGACACCAAGGATGATTCACCCCAATGGTTACCACTATGCCTCGTTATGTTGAGTCCATAAGTCTGACTCCCAAACGTGCAAGTCTGTGCACATCTTTTGCTAACTCCCTCTTTTCTACTTCGACATGGGAAGTACTTCCCATGGACAACCTGCTTAAGGCATCAGCAACCACATTAGCCTTACCTAGGTGGTAAAAATACTCATGTCATAATCCTTGAGTAATTCCAACCACCTTCTTTGTCTGAGGTTGAGCTCTTTTTGAGTGAATACATATTGGAGGCTCTTGTGATTAGTGAGTATATCCACATAAACACCATACAAGTAGTTACGCCATAAATTCAAAGCAAACACTACTGCAGCCAATTCTAAGTCATGAGTTGGATAATTCTTCTCATGAAACTTCAACTGTCTGGAAGCATAAGCTATGACCTTTCCATTCTGCATTAACACACAACCTAAGCTAAATCTTGATGCATCGCAATACACCACAAAGCCTTGATAACCCTCTAGTAAGGTCAAAACCGTAGCGGTAGTCAATCTCTTTTTCAACTCCTGAAAGCTTTTCTCACACGCTTCACACCATTGAAACTTGACTGTCTTTTGAGTTAACTAGGTCAAAGGAGAAGATATAAATGATAATCCTTCAACAAATCTCTTGTAATACCCAGCTAAACCCAAGAAACTCTTTATATCTGTCAAAGATGTGGGTCTAGGCCAACTCTGAATTGCTTTTATCTTTTGAGTGTCAACTTTAATACCTTCACCAGAAACAATGTGGCCTAAGAACGCCACAGACATCTGGAGAACATGGCACACAACTTCTTATCTCTTAAAGTCTGAAGAACAATCCTTAGGTGACTAGCATGATCTTCTTCATTCCTTGAATAAATCAGTATGTCATCAATGAAGACGATGACAAACAGGTCTAAATAAGGTTTAAATACTCTGTCCATAAGATCCATGAACGATGCAGGTGCGTTAGTTGAACCAAAAGACATAACTAGAAATTCATAATGCCCATACCTTGTTATAAAAGTTGTCTTGGGAATATCATATTCCCTAATCTTCAACTTATGATAGCCTGCTCTAAGGTCAATCTTAGAAAAGCAAGAAGCACCCTGAAGTTGATCGAAGAGATCATCTATCCTTGGAAGAGGATATTTATTCTTGATGGTCACCTTATTCAATTGGCGGTAGTCTATACACATCCTAAGGGTCCCATCCTTCTTCCTAACGAACAAGACTGGAGCGCCCCAAGGTGAGACACTCGGTCGAATAAAGCCTTTATCTAACATATCTTTCAACTGCTCCTTTAGCTCTTTTAACTCTGTCGGTGCCATTCTATATGGTGGGATAGAGATACGACGAGTATTTGGGATGATGTCTATGCCGAAGTCTATCTCTCTTTCGAGAGGGACTCCGGGTAGATAATCAGGAAAAACATCTGGAAACTCACTGACTATATGAACTGACTGAAGGGAAGGTATCTTAATACTTTAGTCATTAACTCGGACTAAGTTATAGAGACATCCTATAGAAACTAACTTCCTCGCCTTAAGGTATGAAATGAAATGACCCTTAGGCACTGCTGAACTACTAGCCCACTCTATGACTGGCTCATTTGGAATCTGGAACTTGACAACTCGAGTTTTTAAATCTATTGATGCATAACAGGCATGGAGCCAGTCCATACCTAGAATGATATCAAAATCTACCATGTCTAACTCTATTAAATCAGCCATGGTACTCTTTTTATTGATGGAAACATGACAATCACGATAGATTCTTTCCGCTAGAATAGACTCCTCAACATGTGTAGAGAGACAAAAAGGTCCACAAAGCTTTTCATGGAGAATATCAAACTTATTTGCAACATAAGGAGTTACAAAAGATAAACTTGCTCCTGGGTCTAATAAAGCATAAACATCAAAAAACAAAGACTTTGATCATACCTTTGACAACATTTGGAGAGTTCTCTTGTTGTTGCGGCTAGTGATTGCATAGAGGCGATTTGCCCCTCCACCAGTACCAGAAGTAGCTCCTCTGGATGCAGACCTGTTTGGTGGAGAAAATGATGATGATGGGGCTTTGTTGTCTTGATACTCACGACCTTGCTTACTATTATGGCATTCTCTCATGAAGTGACCCTCTTGACCACACTTGAAACAACCTGTCTGGCCATCACAACATTTTCCAGGGTGGACTCTACCACATCTACCACACACAGGACTCTCATTACCTCTTTGTGACACACTACCTTGAGATTGGGTTGGTGTAGTCTTGAAGTGTTGTGAATTGTGATCACTATACTCACCTAGATTTCTGGGTTCAAGTGCACTAGCAGATGATGGTGCATGCCCCTTTGATTTCGGGAATTGTGTTCGGCTTGAGCCACCTTTTTGTTTGTCAGACTCATTCACAGTCTTTGCTTTCTTGTTTAAATACTTTTCTCTGTCCTTTAACTTTTCCCCTTCAACTTGTTTCACATATACCATCAGCCTCGATATATCCATGTCACCTATCAACATGGCAGCCCTACCTTCCTTACTTGAAGCACAACCCAACCCTGCAACAAAAAGACTCATTCTGCTCCTCATGTCTTTCACCATCTCCGGAGCATAGGGAGATAGCTGGGTGAACTTCAACCCATATTCATGAACACTCATGGAGTCCTGTTACAGAGTAAGGAACTCCCTCACTTGGCTTTTTTTAGTTCACGAGGAAAGAACCTCCCCAAGAAGGCTTCCTCGAAGCAAGCCTAACTTGGATGTGGTGCATCCTCAGCCCTACCATCATCCTTCCATTGATCGAACCATGTTCTGGCCACACCTTTCAGTTGGTATGAAGCCAATTCAACCCTCTCAGCATCGACCACATGCATTACCTCATACACTTCTAACTCATCTATGAAGTTCTCCGGATCTTCAGTATTGTTTGATCCGGTTAAACTAGGGGGATTCATCCTAAGGAACTGACGAATTCTCAAAGTATCTTCCCCTTCATGTCGAGCTCCTCTCTACTTCCCGACTTGGTTGGCCACAACCTGACTCAGTATCCGAATAGCTTACCAGAATTCAGCATTGGTAACCTCTCCTTGAGGTTGTGCCTCAGGTGCATTGGGAACCTCTTGTTCCTCAACATTCATTCATGGACGACCTCTGACTGCTCTTCTTGGAGGAATGATTATCAGAAAATATGTGTAAGCACGAATTAAGATTTCCTTCTTTTTTTCATTTGGGTTTGTTATTAATGTTCAATTTTTCTTGTACTTTCCAATAATTTCAATCATTGTGCCTTCAATTTTTGCGTTGTTCTTGTGTTTTTCCTGTTCTATTTTTGGTTTTGAGGATACAATATACTAGATTATCTTTGTTTGAGATTTTTGTTTTGCTTTCTAACATGCAGTAATTTGATTTTTTTCATCATAATTCTTTTGAACTTTCTCTATTCAGATTTATAAATGGAGTTTCAGTTGGAACTTCTAATCAACTTTCTAGGAATCATTCATAATTTCTCTTTTCCGTCAGAATCAACTCTCTGGGTTTCTTCACCTCTTTCATTTTGAAATTATTTTCACTTTCAGACGAAACTGAACTTCTCAAATGGTTTGAGCCAACGTGGTCTTCTTTTTTACTACTGGCACCTTGGTAACTATGGTAACTGGTGTGAAGTATTGGATTTTTTGGTATGTGAGTGTTATGTTTTAATAGTTATTCATTTGTTTAATCTAATTCGATATGTGTGCGTAGAATTTTTTGATTATATATTATTAAGGTTATGAAATATGTAGTTGATATGTTATAGCTATGACATATAGCTGGAATGTTCTGTACCAACTTCTATAGTTACATGTCTACGCTTTCGTACAAAGAAAAATCTTTTAGATATGGGTATAGTAGCGGTTAGCATGTAAGATCATTCCTCATAGGAATGAAATTCTTGTTTATGCAATTTGTTTTACTTTGTTTAACATTCAAATGAATGATATTGTTTCCATAATTGCTTTGCTTTTAGCCACCAAGATTAAGCATCTTAGTTTAATGACATTCATTCTGTTTACAGATAAATCTGTAGTTGGGATAAAAATTTATGTAGTTGTCTAGATTGATCTGTTGATTTTTTTCTTGAGCGTGTTCCGTCTTCTCGACTATTGTAAGTATAACTCTTTAAGACACTTTAATTGTTATCGTATGGCTTCTTTGATTTGTATGTCTCTTTATTAGGTAGTTTTTTTTTGTTTTTGCTTCTAATAACTACATCTTTACCATTCATTTATGTAGCTTTCATCTGTGATATGTGTTGTAAAGTTAAAAGTTATAGCAATTTCATAGAAGAGCTAGCTATACAAATTATCATATATAAATACCAACAAAAAAAACTAGGTAGTCGTAGTTATATAAGTTGATGGCACCCCAAAAAGGAAGGCCTCCTTAGCTCGGCAACTAGGAAACAAAGATGAACTAAAAAGGCATCGTAGAGCTGACAGTACAATTCTGTCACCTTCTGAAGGGACTGGACTCTTTCTTGTGGCAATCCTGAGATACAAAAGTGAGAAGGAACTTTATGTGTGCTATATCGTCACCACTATCCATATCCCTCATCTTTGCATTTCTAGTGCGGTCGCTCAATCACCTATCCATCTTATTCGTCCTCATATCTCTCTCTATAAATGCCTTCTCTTTATTTTTCTTTTTCATGGATCAATTGACTTATTTTCATCTGTGTGAGATTGATTATCTTTTTAAATATCTTGAACCTAAATCATTAGATTTGTTATATTTGCGATGATTGTATGGTTCCTTATTTATATTGACCCGTGTTCTTAATTCTGTTACATGATTATCTGAAAAAATACGACGTCACTAGGGTTTGATTTTAGTAGCCGGACTATCAAGTTCCTTCTAAGTTTTGTGTATTGGTCAAATTTGTATAGAAGTTGAAACTGTGAAAACTTGAATTGTTTTCTTTCTTGGGTCGAGAAGAGATTGTATTGAATTTAGCTGTTTTGTTTATCCGGTCATGAAATTTGAAAGTGAATCATACTACTCTTTTGGTTAGTTGTATAAGAAAATATCTCTTCAATAGAACTCTTGCATACCAAGGTCGTGAACTAAAATATTCCTTGACGGAACTAGTTACTCTCTCCGTTTCAAAAGGGATGGCCTAGTTTGACTTGGAACGGAGTTTAAGAAAAGAAAGAAGACTTTTTAATCTTGTGGTTCTAAATTAAAGTAATGTCAAATGTACCAAAATGCCCTTTAATCTTGTGGTCTTAAACATTGAAACAGACTAAAAAGGAAATAGGGTCATTCTTTTGAAACGAAGAGAGTATTACCTAAGCAAGTGCTTATAGTGAAAAAAATACTAAAGGCTATATGTAAGCGCAATTGACATGTTTATTGATTATACAAAAGGGCCAAATGACTCATTTGCAGTTCTTCTCCAAGTTGATTACATGTTTGCCTTATATTTTTTACTTTGACTAAAGTTCTAAATCAACTGACATCATTTCAAGCAGGAGAAAAATAATTTCTCTTGTAATATGAAGGATGCCAGTCATTATGGTTTGTGGATCTCCCTCTTTTTATCAGGTTGGTTAGGCAGTTTGATCAGCCACAAAATACGAGTCCTTTATTAGCAGGTGCATTGTGCAAGGAAAACTTGAGATTGATAGTCTTGGGAACGTTGATATCAAGTCGGGCTTCCCTGCAACGACGAGTACAAAGAGATTGGATCTTCTTGATGATGAAGAACACATCTCAAGTGCCAGGATTGTCAGCAGGGATCACAGACATAGGGTATTAAACAATTCTCTCTTGTTTGGTTATTCTTTCTCTTTTCAATTATTTTTTCAGTTATTTCTCTGTGTTAATCCAAATCTGAATTTGGATGGTCACAGAGTTTTTATAGCATTTTCTTGAGCTTTCTTCTATGATCAGTCTATCTGATCTAAAGATACATAAATTCGTCATAATTTGTATTTGCCATTTGTGAATTTTCTTTATGTTTGATTTGGAGTTTATTTCCTCTGTTTGATGTTGCCTCTTCCTCGACTCTGTTAGTATTGTTGCTTTTCTTTCAACAGGAGGGACTTATGTTGGTCTTAGTTGCGCGGACTCTTCACTTTTGATGCCGCACCCATCTCGGGTTGGTTGGTTGTAGTGAAAGTTAGAATGAATTTTATGAACCTCCATAATATTTTAAAACATGTTGACCCAATAATTGGTGGAGGAATTAATGTTTGAATGACTACTAAATCAAGGATGAATCTATAGTGATGAATCAATAGTGTTGATTACAGGTTCTAAACGACTTGTAAACTTAAGCTCTTACATTGTTGTTAATTGGTTAATTGTTACAGGAATTGATCAATCTCACCATGAAGTTTAGTGTTGTATATGGGTTTTGAATTAATAAGCTTCAAATCTTGATTCAGTCAATATGTTTTATTATAAATATATGATTTTATGACCTCCTCTCAACACTCTTCTTGTTATCCTTAACACATTATGCATTTTAAATGAAATGGTTAGACAATACGTACTGAATCTAATATTAAATCTTTATTATTATTTTTTTCCTGACTTTTTTTTTTTACAATTTGCCAATCCATTCATCCTTCTGCATGATTTAAAGTGGTGGAGGATTTTCTTATTACTATGAAAATATTGCTTTGTGAACAGGGATTTGTGGGAATGCAAATGGTACATAGTATGAGCTTTCTTATTTGAACAATGGCAACAAGCGACTAACGCAACTCTGTTCATGTTCACATGCAGAGGCTTTCTTAGATATGCTAAGCAAATGCCACTATATAAGAGTAAGCAAAAATTAACAGATGTATAAAATTTTCTCATTTCCTTGTTATTCTTTAACAAGAAGTGCATTCACGTAAAGGCATTTTTACCCAATGTTCTAAGTATGTATTATATTTATTTATTCGGTATGATCTTCTATTTACTTATTTATATGCACGATACATTGCTCAAAGTAGAAAACTTGCACAACAAACATTAGTTGCTCAGCACACTGATTGTTTTTCGAATTGGTGGATGTAGGAGTTCGTGGGGTCAGGGGCCGATCTTCCAGTAGGAAATGTGTCGTGTTTCTTGTTTCATTCGAGGCATCTAATTTGAAAGATGCTTAAAAAATATGAATCCACAAGTCATAAATTGTTTGCTCTAACATTCTACTACCCTGAGAATACATAGACAAATAAATTATCATTGTTGGGCTCGTGCTTGCACGGGCTACCTCTTCATAGCATATGATAAATGACAATAAGCACACAGCTCCTCAACATGTTTGTGTCATCAAAAAGGGCATTTCGATCTTTTCCAATTATACAACTTGGCCTGCCACGCGTAACCTAAATCTTTTACAGCTATTACCTCGCTGCTTCGTCTTCCTCTATTCAACTCCCGCATTCATCATCTCTGTTGAAATTGTTCACATTCTTTGCACCTCTTTATTGTTCGGCTTGTGCGTAAATTTTTGGGGTGAGCACTTTGCTTCTCTCTGCCTATGTTACTATGAGTTCTATGTTTCCTCTTCGTGGTTTGCTGTTTACTCCCCCCGTTCCATTTTATGTAGCACCATTTCTTTTTTGGTCAGTCCCAAAAAAAATGTCACATTTCCTTATATGGTAAGTATTTAAAGATACAATTCTTTTTTTACACTTGTTGGACCCACTTAATTTTAAAGATAGTACTCTAATACATTTATGAGGAGAGAGAAAAGTGAGTTTACTTTTTTGAAGGACAATTTGATAAACATTCCAAAAACTTCGTTATATCTTAAACTCCATGTCCGGTCAAATGTTGTCACATAAAATGGGACGGAGGGAGTATTATCTTTCTTGTATGTTATTTTATTTTTCCTTTTTCCCTGTAAATAAGCTTTATCCGCTGAGGCATAAGTGTTTACTAAAATTCCTCATTAAATCTTATATACAATTTTGCATATCTTAGGAATACTTTTATAAAGTACACTTGCTGATTTTGCCGTTGGTTGAATATCATGACCACATTGTATCGCAACAACGAGTTTCTCAATGGCCAGAAACTACACTCCAATATTGGTTCCTTTGAAGAGCAAAACCAAGAAGTCTTTCAGCTTGTTGTTCATCACTCTTAGTGCTAATCTATTTATGTATGGACAAAGAAAACAAGTGTGTAAAGCTAATTAGAATAATTACTAACTTTTAAATAATAACGAAAGAATCTCCTTCACACGGTCGAACCCTTTACGGTATAGCAAAACTATTTTGCTCGCTGTGACTTTGTTGCATTCCTCTTCCACCTTCAACTTCGCCCATGCCACAAGAATTCTTCTTCTAAATTAACATACACATTTTAGCTGAGAACTAATGAATGAAAATGAACCATGAAAATGACAACTGATAATGTGCTAAATGGTTAGGTGCTGCTGATATTTAAATTGGTATATAACAATCAGGGGGCATCATATCAAATAATTAACAAAAATATTTCATATTGTGCTCTTATATGCACATATACATTTCCCTCTAATAAGTTTATAATAAGGATCTTCTATAACAATTAATATCCCTGATTCTCATGTTATTTATTCTAGTTATAACAGAATTTCATTATTCAGTAATTTACATGTAGTCTTCTCATGTTAGTCTATTCTTCAACTATTCACATATACTATTCAAAAATGTCAAGGATTTGTCAATAATAATGTATTTTCGTAGAAACAAATACGGATGTTGAATCGTAAGTGAAGAATTCGATTAACTTAGTTGTTCACTTCTTTAGATGACTATACATTCTATTAATATGATATGTTCTTGGCCTTCGAAAATTCATTTTATATTTACTAAAGATAGTATCTATCTGCTGTAAACATGGAAACACATAATACGGACTCAAATTTGTTCAACTGAACAAACAAGGAAGGCAACTTCTTGACTCTTCTTGTTCTATATACTTAGTTATGACATCCGAAGCTCACCTTTCCCGTTCCATACTGAGCTCAAATTCATTTTCATGTTTTTACACTTGATTACAATTGGATGTACGTACTAGAGTGTGCATCAGTGAATTTTTGTGTTCGCTGTGATTCATAATATACATTTAGTATCTTAACACTCAATTTATTTGCAATTTTTTAGATGCGTGACACAAACATCAAGAAATGGAACTAATAGGGTGGGATGATCATGATAAACGAGCCTCTTCGTGAAATGGCTATTGAGATTCAATGTTGAGGACACTGCTTTATGCAGAAAGTGTTGGATTTATAAGGTGTGAATGGAAACTTAAGAGTTGCGACTTTTATAAAGAGTTGCAACTCTTATGAAAAGTTATGACTTTTATGAAAGGTTGCGCTATTATGAAAATTTGAGATTTTTATGAAAGACGACCTTTTTGAAAGATTGTGATTTTTCCAATGGTTTGTGACATTTCCGGTAAGGCACAATAAGAACCTTTTCGCACTACCCTTTGTTTTTTATAAATTGACAATTTCATCTCATTTTAAAAAATAGAATTTATGGACTTCTTCTACTACTACTAAATCTAGTATTCTAAGTGTACTTTACTGCCGTTGAGTGGCTCGCTGACACCAGCGTTTTTGGTATCAATACGCTGGTGATTGAGATCATTCTATCCTAGGAGGACATATTCCAAATCAAATCTCGGATACTAGAGGGAAATAATTTCCTTAAGGGGACACTGTGCATTTAGTGGCCTTGATCTTTTTCTTCTTTTGCATATTCTGGTATGTGTTACAGATTTTAGATTTGTGATTGTTTTTCTATTCTTGTTCTTCACCAGTTCATTAAAAGTTACGTAACTTCTGCAAAGTTTGTTGGAATCAGTAAGATTCTTTAAACACAGATTGACAACAATTATTCTTTAAGAAAAATATTTCATGTATTTTAAAATTGTTTCTGATTCTAGTTTCTCTACTAGTTTTAATTTTTTAGTTGTGAAAATGTTCTTAAACTTTGTTGTGTCTTACCAAATTCTTCAAACTTTTGTTCTAAGTATCTTACAAATACAAGATGAAAAACAATCTTAAGGAAATTATATAACTGTTAGTATTTTTTGTATTCTACTGATTGAGAGAATCTAATCATGGAAGTAGAAGATAAATGTATTACTTCTCCATAATTCGTTACTTTGTTTAGCAAGGTCGAAGTGAGAATGTAACAGAAATATTTGTGGTATTCCGATTAAAGATTACCAAGTAACTTTCTTATTATATTGTCTAAGGAGGAAAATAGTTTCTAGGAGTTATCATCTTTGATTTTTTTTATCATGTGTATCTTTGGAAAAAGATATGCAAACCATACGTTGTGGAATGAATCTTACTTGGCAAATATTGTTGCCATTAAAATTCTTTAGTTTGCGAAAATGAGAGATAGATATTTTTGTTTGATAAAATATTATGTCAAAATGTTATAGTTGGAAGAATATTTGATAAGAAAAGCATTTCTATGTGATAAAGACTTTAGTAGTTTTGTACTCCTTGTGAATTTGATTATGTGAGATTGTTGTGGATTAAAATTTTTTGTAGTTTTCTACTCTGAATAAATTAGACTATGTCTGTGGTGTACTTTTAATTTTCTATAAATTTCACTGTTATATAGAAACATTCTAAATATTAGTGGTATGTCTATTCTTGTTAGAGGAAAAAGACCAGTGACTTAGAGTTGGTGAGTTTGTGGCTGTATGGAATGAACTTTGACACTATGTAAACATTGTCAAAGAAAGTTGAAACTCTATAATTCTTTCGTAGAATAATAGTTTCAAAAGAGGTTTCATATTGCCAATGACATTTTGATAGTCTGGGAAAATATGTGGAAAAACTATTTTCAAATACTTGACAAATATTTTTGACATCACATTTAAAATGTGGGGGGTTCTTTGCTTATGATGAAGATAAAATTAGACTCTGTGTCTAATTTAATTTTGGAGCAAAAAATATGAAAATCAATGATACTTTTGTAATATGGAGTATATTTGGTATTGTGGTTGTTGAGTTTCTCTATTACTAGTATATGATGTGACTAGTATGAAACTACCAAATTATATTTATACTTGTTCAAAATAATCGTGTTCTTTTATGAAAAAGTGTTCCTTAAAATATTATAATTTTTCATGAAAAGATATGTCTATTATAACAAAAATATTTGTAAAGACATGAATTTTGGTGAATAGTCATTTGTCATGTTTTGCTGAAGAAGCATTTGAACTATATCGCCTTTATTGGACCCAATGAAACTTGTTCATGGGTAGTTCTATAACAATCAAATTGAAAGTGATGGAAAGGTCCTTATGAAAAGGTGACAATGTGGTTACTCTAAACAATGTTTTATCACACAAAATTGTAAGAAGATGGAATAATATATTTGTGAAAAAAACTACCTCGCGAAGAGTTTTCCAAACTCAATAGTTTTATTAGTTCTTACTTGATTGAGTCAGAGTTTATGACATGAGCACTTGTGACATGTCAATTAAAAAAAAAATTGTAAGGAAAACTGATCAACTTAGAAGTTTTGTCTAACTTTGAGTGCAATAAATAAAAATATCAAGTTTGTATGTAATCTAAGTATGTTAAGCATTCTTATAAATCAGTTGAAAGGAATTCTAATCCCTTAGAATTGATTTACACTGAGAATTGATTTACACTGGCATTTGTGATATGAAGTCAATACCATCTCCTGGTGGGAAAAAATATCTTGTTACTTTTATTGACAATTGCATTAGAAACGACTATGTCTATTTTCTGAATGGTAAGGATGAAGCAATAGAAACGTCTAGAAAATATAATATTGAAGTTGAATATAAGTTGGGAAAAAGATAAGAAATGATAGGAATGGAGAGTATAAATCTCATTTTGCAGAAATGTGTTTGAAAAGTGAAATTATACATTAATTTGTTGCCCCATTCACCTCAATCTAATAAAAAACTGAACATTGAAAGAAATGATAGAGACATTATTATAAGTTCTGGGTTATCACAAAACTTTTGTGGAAGAACTATCCTTACTGCCAATGGGAACAAATTTTCTTTTTGTCTTTTCATAAAGAAAACAATTTTGTTTGTTGAGGACACAATCTATTCCATATGAGAAATGGAAAGGAAGGAAATCCAACTTGAAATATTTCAAAGTGTGGGGATGTCTAGCCAAAGTCCAAGTTCCTATTCCTAAAAGAATTAAAATAGGACCTATGATTGTGGAGTGTAAAATAAGACATTAGTAGTCTAGAAAAGAGTCTAAAAGGTCTAGGAAAGGAAAAAGGAGAATGTACTTAATAAAGAGATTTAGAGGCGTGGTAAATGTCAAAGGACATTTACATCCTTTGAATATGATTTTGTAACATTTCTTGTGTCTTTTGTAGACTTATCCTTTGGAAAGATGGTGTCAATAGTGAGATTGATGCAATCTTGAGCAACCATATTAATTGGAATATAATTGACCTTCTTTCAGAAAATAAATCTTTGAGTTCAAAGTGAATCTTTAGAAGAAAAATAACAGTTGATGGAATTGTTGACAAATATAAAGCAAAACTTGTGTCAAAGGCTTTAGACAAAAATATGGTTTTGATCTTGTCGATATATGCTAAAATTATTAGTTGTTGTATATAACCTCCAAATTTATCAAATTATTGCGAAAATAACTTTCTTAAATGTAAAATTGGAGGAAGAAATTTACATGGAACAACCCGAGGGTTTTGTGGTTCCTGATAAATAAAAGAAAGTGTGCGAACTTGTTAAGTCACATTATGGACTAAAATAAGCACCCATACAATGACATAAGAAATTTGACCAAACCATGTTGGTAAATGGATTTAAGAATGATGGAAGTGATAAATGTATTCACATTAAAATCATAAGGTCATTGTTTGTTTGTATATTGGTGATATGTTGATCATCAATAGAGACACAAATGACATAAATGCTACTAAATGTATGCTAGAAAGCAAGTTTGGAATGAAATATCTTGGAGTTGCTGATGCGATCTTAGGTATAAGAATCCTTAGAACTCCATAATGTTTAGCATTTTCACGGTCTCATTGTGCATGCATTGAAAAGGTACTTGATTAGTTCAAATATTTAGATTTCAATATTGTAAAGTCTCCAATAAATGTGAGCTTTGTATTTCAAAAGATTGAAAGTGAAAGTGACTCACAATTGAATTGTGCTAGAGTATTGGGAAGTATGATGTATATCATGTAGTGTGCGCGATTAGATATAGCATTTGCTATTATAAACTGAGTCTGCTCACAAGTGATCCCAAATAAACAAATAGAGTTTTGGAGTATTTAATAAGTACTTAAAACTATGCCTTACGTTATAACAATATCCAGTAGTATTGAAAGGATATAGTGATGCAAATTAGATCACCGGACAAATGAAGTAAAATCTACGAGTGGATATGTATTTACTCTTGGTAGAGGAGGAAACTCTTGGAAATATTTCAAAAGAGATATGTATCACTAGCTCTACAATGATCTCTAAGCTAGATGCTCTAGATAAGGTCGGTGAATAAGTTGAAAGACTCCAGAATTTCTTGATAGATATTATTTGGCCCAAACCATTGGCATTAGTATGCATACACTTTGATAGTCAAGATGCAATAGGCAGGGCATGGATCGTGATGTATAACGAAAAGTCTCATCATATAGGACATCGATATGATACCGTTAGAAAACTACTCTCTATTGGAATTATCAGAATTGACTATGTAAAGTCAAAGTATAATGTGTCGGATCCACTTACAAAAAGGCCTAACTAGAGAGAAAGTTTAAAGACCATCTAAGGGAATGGATTTACGTCTTAGGACAAGTCATCATGGTGGTAACTCTATCTAGCAGATTGGAGATCCCAAGAGCTAGATTCAAGGAGAAAAACAAAGTTGTGAATGACGGTTTGGCATTGTCAACCAACTCAATCCATTCACATGATAAAGACAATGCTCAGGAACAAGGATACAACATTAAGGCTTGTTAATGAGCTAATAAAGCTTAATGATTTTAATGATTTGCTAAGTTTGGCATAGTTGACCAAATAGTGTATCTACGCGATAACACGGTTAGAAATCACCTATGTGAGTGTGAAATGTAAGACGCTTCAAAGAGAATCATTGTCAAAAGCCTATTGTCTATACACTTATGAAACCAGGAGGTGTTCATGGATGAAACGAACATAACCGTAAGAACCATAAACGGTAAAGGATTAATTGTGTGACATATGGTTGTCTAGGTATACACCAAAGCTCGATGGTTTAAAGATATCGCATCTATCGATTGATCGAGTATATACGACATATGTTCACTATGGAAAGTCCAAGGGAAAACCTACTTATCCAGATGCAATTAATTCTTGCTTGTAAAGTACACATACTTGTCCATTTTTTTGTGGAGTCATTCCCCATTCATGCGGGGGATTGTTGAATTTAAAAGGTGTGAATGGAAACTGAAGAGTTGCGACTTTTATGAAGAGTTGCGACTTTTATGAAAAGTTATGACTTTTATGAAAAGTTGCGACTTTTATGAAAAGTTGGGACTTTTATGAAAGGTTACGACCTTTCTGAAAGATTATGATTTTTCCAAAGGTTTGTGATCTTTCTGGTAAGGCATAATAAGAACCTTTTTGCACTACCCTTTATTTTCTATAAATTGAGAGATTTCATCACATTTTAAAAATAGAATTTCTGGACTTCTTCTACTACTACTAAATCTAGTATTCTAAGTGTACTTTACTGCCGTTGAGTGGCTCGCTGACATCAGCATTTTGGGTATCAATACGCTGGTGATTGAGATCATTCTATCCTGGGAGGACATATTCAAAATCAAACATCGGATACTTGAGGGGAATAATTTCCTTAAGGGGACACTGTGCATTCAGTGGGCTTGATCTTTTTCTGTTTTTCCAGATTCTGGTATGTGTTATAGATTTTAGATTTGTGAATTGTTTTTCTATTCTTTTTCATCACTGATTCATTAAAACTTACGTAACTTCTTCAAAGTTTGTTGGAATTAGAAAGATTCTTTAAACACAGATTGACAACAATTATTCTTTAAGAAAATATTTCGTATAGTTTAAATCTGTTTCTGATTCTAGTTTCTCTACTAGTTTTAATTTTTTAGTTATGAAAATGTTCTTAAACTTTGTTGTGTCTTACCAAATTCTTCAAAGTTTTATTTTTAGTATTTTAGAAATACAAGATGAAAAACAGAATGGTTATCACATTAAAGCATGGACAATCTAATGAATGAGTTTCTTCGTATTAGGAAATTTCTTCTTTAGTAAGTCATCATTGAAAGATGTAAAAGTTACCGAGAACAAGTTTCCACAGAAGATTTCAATTGAAAGTTAATTGTCTAGAGATGTTAAAAATTGCTACAAATGAATCTGACAAACTTTCCAACTGAATTTCTACAAAGTTGTAACTTTGTGATTTTCCTGCAACTTAACTTTAACTTTGAACTCTTAAATGAATATCTTCCCAGCTTCCATGGTTGCAGTTTAATCTCCATGTAAATAATCTTATTTCATATCGTCTACAGATATATACAATCACCAGATATCATGAAGACTGGAGGAAAAGAAAAGAGAGCAATACAAAAACTAAAGACTGACTCAACGTAATCAATACCAACTTTACACTTCTTGTTGTATTCGACTGAAGATCAGATCTTTCCGGTATATATGTTCAAAGGGAAAAATTGAGGTTACTCTTTGCCATTATTTAATAATGTCATCTCATTCTTTAGTGAATAAGAACTTTTACCTACAAGCCTCATATTGCATCTTACTATTATTTTCATTATTTCTTTTCGATGTTCCTTAAAATCATATTGGGCCTGTGCTAAGCACGGGCTTCCCCCATCTGGTATATAACTTTTACCGTCCTATCGAATGATTAAAATGAGTACGACCTTTCCTCTTTCCCAAAAAATAGACTCTACTACCCTACGCTATTTTTTCCCAAAAATTCTGCCGCCCCACGCCTCTTCCTCTTCCCCAAAATGACGTCCCAAAATCGTCTGCTTCCCGTAACGTCTTCTCCATGGCCGCCCAACATATGCTAGCTATGTCTTCTCCTCAGACTCCCCAAGCTCCTCTCCCATCACCAACCCACGTGATTCCCTAGACTCCCTACGCTTCTTCCCCTGCACCTTCCGACTCGTCCCATCAAGAACAGTCGTGAACCACCGGGAAGAAAAAATATCCGGCGGTTTTCAGCTATACTCCTCTGCCGACCATCAATCACAACCCCCTCCTATCAACTTTACATCTTCTCCATCACCTTTTTCTGATGAAAAGCAGACCCCTACATTTCCTACACCTCTGCTCTGGACGAGTTTTATTTCAAATATTTTCAAAATTCGTGGTCTAAATTAGTCCAACAGATCAAAATCTGAAAAGTGATGATTGATTCTGAAAATTGGTGGTCTAAATTAGTCCAACAGATCAAAAGGCCAGTAATGTCGTTCATTTAGTTCGATTTCTAGGATCGGTTATTGTAGTATGGATCATTTTGTTTTTGTTTACTTCTCTAGTTAAAATATGTACAGAAACTTGTCTTGTTGTTTTTCTTGTGATGGAAATTAGATAGTAAAACTCCGAACTTGATTAGTCGAATATGAGATCGATATTTGAAGTTCGCATATTTCTTCAGTTTCTTTTATACATATTCGAATATGTGAACGCCTAGTGATTTGTCAAGTCATGGAATCTTGTATTGTGTTTCCTATGTGATGAGTTTCTTTTTAATGTATTGTGTTTGTTTTCTTTTCGTTGTTATTTTGAAGTCAGTGGTAGAGGTTATAGATGAGGTATAGTTTAACTGTGAAAACTTAGGGAATTAGAAATCCTTTTTTTAAAAATGTTTTTCCAGGAAGTTCAAAAGAGGGGTAGTATCATATTTGTTTCTTTTCTTGTATGTTCAAGTTGCCCCAGTATAATTTGGACAACGTCGAATGCTCCTGCTCTTCTTGGTGATCTTTTTTAAAAATCATATTTAGAATGTTTCTTCGAATCTTAATATTGTCCGGAGAAATCAGAACTGTCGGCTGTTACGTTCTCCTTTCTATTGGTTTAGAAAATTGAACCTTTCAAGACATAGGAAGATTGAAAACATAAATAAAAATCAATGAGAAATTCCTTTTGTTGTTTATTCTTCTTTTAAGTGTTTACTGTGTCTAAATTTATTGGTCTATTATGGGGTAAATATGTTACACGTCTGCCAATTCCTATCGCTTGGCAGAAGGATGCCAAGACTTAGGGACTTGAATTAATATGAACTCCGTTCAAAAAAATTCTTGTTTATTCGGTCGTTGTATAGCCTCACGAATTGGATAATATGAATTTATTCAAAGTTCTATTTGCATATGAAACAGTCGAACTTGTATATTTAGTCCTCGTTTATGCATCACAACTTTCATTGCTAAGGATAGGTAGAGAACAAGCTCTTGTCGAATTATAAAAGCTAAAATAATCACCTCTAGATATATATAAGACTAAAATAATTGTCACGGCCCGAGCCTACACCCTGGGTGGGACTGGCACTCGATGACCATTTTTGGCCTCGAGCGGACCCTTGGCCTGACTTACTTAACTCAGCGGAAGACAACAATCACAGTTAGAATGATAAAAGAACTTAACTATACTGAATAATAAATTAACTGTGGATATTTTAAAAGTTTAAACATTCAACTTGGCCAATATGGCAACCCAAGATATTAACATAAGAATGAAAATGTAAAGACTACTAAACTACTAACTATCTAAGAAGCCTTTAAAACTGACTAAGATAAATGCTGGGACAAACCCCACAACATCCTATTGAACTAACTAAAAAGCAATAAAAGATGTCCTCCGGAGTGCAAGAAGGCTCACAGACTGTCTCTGGAGTGATCAAATGAATCAATGGAGCGCTGGATGTCGATCCTTGTTACCTGCGTCTTCACATAATATCATGCAGGCCAACTAGCATCAGTACATTGAATGTACGAGTATGCGAGTTGGAATGCTAAAACAACATAGGCTAGAAAGATATTCTGAAAGAAACACTTACCTTGACTCTTTTCAACTCATGAATACTTACTACACTCATTTAATTATAAAGCAGATTTAAACAAGTGGAATATAAAGAAGAATTGTTTACAACATGCTACATACTCTATGTGTATCAAAAGATACAAGAAAACCCTGAGATGTATTTAAAAATACAATAAACTGAGGTATATGAAAATACAATAATTGTTATGGGAGTTTCTCTAACCGACAACCATCACTTAGAAGGTACGTTGATGATGCAGCGATCTACCTCAGGCTGCAAGCGCATCCTATACCCGACCAAAGGTATAAGACCTGAACTGCCAAATGGATCCACTAGTCTACTATGAAAAAGATTTATCTAAAAAGTATGAACCTTTTCTATCCATGGTGGCTACATGATTTATGGGGTTGTGAGTTGTCTGAACTCTTCTCCATATCGGTGTTCAATACTACTTTCAATATATGTTGGCTCTTACGTTTTGTTTTAAAACATACTGAATATGTGGTTTTGAGATTATTGCTCAAAATACTTAGCTCAAAGTTATCTTGGAAATCATAGTTTCTCCTGCTTTCTTCTTTTAGAAAGTTATAGTTCTTTTCTGAAACTCAAAACTTAAGTCTTAAAACAAAGTTAAAATGTTTGTGAAAGACTAATGAAAACATGAAATGACTGCTTTTATTTGACCCTTTATTTCGCTTAACTTTAATTCTTAACTGCTCTTGACTTGACTATTAACTTATCCTTGAATTGAATTATGGATTTAAGGAATCAGATTTGTGTTTGGAAAGATCTCATGATGTTTAGGAATGATTCTATATGGCTAAACATGAGAATAATCCAAAAATCAAAATTTGAGGGTGGGTCAGCGACGCGGAGCAGAAATTTCGATTCAGGAAATAGGTGGCACGACGAGCTCTCAAGTCCAGATTTCGCTCGTCGAAATTTCTTCTTCGTTTTTCTTCCCCAATTCACCCAAACTCGGTTCTTTTTCTTAAATCTCTTTTAGATACAGATACCCAACAAATGTACCTAAGAACCTAACCCAAAAAAAACTCTAGAACATGACGTAACGAATTCAAAACATCCCATTTTAGGCTAATTCAACAACACATGAATTCAAGAAAAAGGTATCAAGATATCAATATTATAGTGATTTTAGGACGAATCAAAACTGAACTAATATGCTTGGCATGTAGGAGAACGATCCCAACGTTATGAGAGCCTGACATACCTGTTTGAAGCAAGTTCCTTAACGAAAACACCAACGTTCTTGGTTGATCTTGATGACTTTTCCCTTTTTCCCTTCTTCTTTTCTCTTCTCCTTTCTCCTTAGCCCTAGCGTAAAAACTCTAATTGTCTAAAATTTATCAAGTTCAGTCTTGCCAATATTAAACTCCACAAAACGAAATAAATAATAGGGTAGCTAAAAGAGTAAAATACCCTTAAAATCCCGGACAGGACATTTCTTAATTCGACAGCCCTACTTCCGAAAAACGTATCTCCCTCATACAATATCAGAATTGTTCAAATACGGCGCTGTTGGAGATATCTTTCCAAGGGCTTTCAATCAATAACAATAACTACCTCTAACTCATCCTGATCTAGAAGTTATGACCGTTTGAAATGACCATAACTCATTTTTTATCCTTTGTTAGTTTTCCAGAATTCCTTATACTTTCCAAAATTAACTATTTCTAGATTTTGCACTTCATTATAGATCACTATAGTTGCGAGATTTTACAATATCTCTCCCTTGGGATCATTCATCCTAGGATGAGGTCACTCCTACTATGCTAAGGGTGGTAACAAACAACATGCTTACTCATAATTTAGATAGTACTAAAAATAAAATTAGTACCTTGGTCTGCATTTTCTCTGGATTCAAAAAGGTGTGGATATCTCATTTCCATATCCTCCTCAGCTTCCCAAGTAGCTTCTTCAACAATTTGGTTCCTTTAAAGGACTTTAACTGATTCAACTTTCTTTTGCCCTCAACTTGCGAACTTGGCGATCTAAAATCTCGACTGGAATCTCTTCATAAGATAGACTATCCTTAATTCCAACATTTTTAGTTGGTACAATCAATGAAGGATCACCAATGCACTTTTTCAACATGGAAATGTGAAACAGTGGATGAGTTGTTGCTAACTCTTGGGGTAGCTTCAACTCATAAGTTACACTGCAAATTCTATTGGAAATTCTATAAGGACCAATAAATCGGGGACTAAGTTTTCCTTCTTACCAAACCTCATAGCACCCTTCATGGATGAAACTTTCAGATATACTCGATCATCCACATCAAACTCCAATGTCCTTCTCCTCACATCTGTGTAGGACTTCTGACGACTCTACGCCGATTTCAGTCTCTCTTGGATCACCTTCACCTTCTCCATGCCTTGATGAACTAGATCTGGTCCAATCAACCTTTTTTCACCCACTTCGAACCACCCAATAGGAGATCTGCATCTTCTCCCATACAGAGCTTCATATGGAGACATTTAGATGCTTGAAGGGTAATTGTTGTTGTAAGAGAACTCCACGATAGATAGGTGATCATCCCAATTCCCCTTGAAATCAATAACACAAGCACTCAAAATATCTTTTAAGGTATGGATAGTACGCTCCGCTTGTCCATCCATCTGAGGATGAAAAGCAGTGCTTAAGTTCACCTTTGATCCCAAAACTTTCTAGAAAGACTTCTAGAACTGTGCAGTGAATTGTGCACCTATATATGAAATGATTGAGATTGGGACTCAATGAAGTCTCACCATCTCCTGAATGTATAACTTCGCATAATCCTCTGTCGAATGAGTGGTCTTTAACGGCAAAAGTGGGCTGATTTTGTCATTCTATCGACAATCACAAATCGAATCATGCTGCCTGCGAGACCTTGGCAACCCTGTGATGAAGTCCATGTTAATCATCTCCCACTTCTATTCTGGAAGTTCTATATTCTGAGCCAACCCTAGAGGCATTTGGTGTTCCACTTTCAGTTGTTTGCAATTTGGGAATTTAGCAACAAATTCAGCAATGCCCTTCTTCATGCCTTTCCACCAATATACCTCTCTCAAATCGCGGTACATCTTTGTGGAACCCGGATTAATGAAATATCTGGAGCTATGAGCTTCCTCCATGATCCTCTCTTGGAGTCCATCCACCATAGGTACACACAACCTACCTTGATACTTCAGCGCACCACTCCCCCTTATTCAAAAGCTTAAACTCTTTGCTTATGAATATTTTCCTTCAAGTCAAACAAAATGGGGTCTTGGTCTTGCTTCTCTTTCTCTTCTGACACCAGTGATGGCTCAGCCCCATTAGTCACTACTATCCCTCCTTCTGTGGAATCCATAAGTCTGATCCCTGGGTGTGCAAGTCTGTGCATATCCTTTGCTAACTCTCTTTTCTCTTCTTCAACATGGGCGGTACTCCCCATGGATAACCTGCTTAAAGCATTAGCAACCACATTAGCCTTATCTGTGTTGTAAAGAATACTCATGTCATAATCCTTGAGTAATTCTAACCTCCTTCTCTGTCTAAGATTGAGTTCTTTCTAGGTGAACACATATTGTAAGCTCTTCTGGTCAGTGAATGTGTCAACATGAACACCATACAAGTAGTAAAGCCATAATTTCAATGCGAAAACTATAGCAGCCAACTCTAAGTTATGGGTTGGGTAATTTTTCTCATGAATCTTCAACTGTTTGGAGGCAGAAGTTATAACATTGTCATTCTGCATTAACACACAACCTAAACCTACTCTTGCTGCATCACAATACACCACAAAACTGGAGTACCTTCCGGTAAAGTCAAAACTGGGGTGGTAGTCAACCTCTTCTTTAATCCTGAAAGCTTTTCTCACAAGCTTTAGACCATTGAAACTTGATTGTTTTCTGAGTCAACTTTGTCAAAGGAGACGAAATCAATGAGAAATCTTCTACAAATCTTCTATAATAGCCAGCCAAACCTAAGAAACTCCTACGGGTCTAGTCCAGTTCTGCACTGCCTCAATTTTCTTGGTATCAATTCTATACCATCACCGGAAACTATTTGACCGAAGAATGCCACAGACTCAAGACAAAACTCACAGTTAGAGAAAGTCTAAAGAACTATTCTGAGATGACTAGCATGATCTTCTTCATTACTTGAATAGATTAGTATGTCATCAATGAAGACGATAACAAACATATCTAAATAAGGTTTGAAGACTCTATTCATAAGATTCATGAATGCTACTGGTGTATTTTTCAAACGAAAGGACATGACTAAAAACTCATAATGCCTATATATGGTTCTTAAAGTTGTCTTTGGAATATCACATTCCCTTACACTTAACTGATGGTAGCCTTATCTGAGGTCAATTTTCGAGAAACAACAAGCGTCATGAAGATGATCGAAAAGATCATGAATCCTTGGAAGAGGTTATTTTTTCTTGATGGTCACCTTGTTCAGTTAGTGGTAATCTATAAACATCCTAAGGGAACCATATTTCTTTCTCAGAAACAAGACCGGAGAGCCCAATGTGAGACACTTGGTCACATAAAGACTTTCTCTAAATGATATTTCAACTGCTCTTTTAAGTCTTTCAACTCTGCTAGTGCCATTCTATATGGCGGAATAAAGATGGAACGAGTATCTGGAATAATATCTATACCAAAATCTATCTATCTCTCGGGAGGGACTTCGGGAAAATCATCTTGAAAGACTTTAGGAAACTCTTTTACTACTGGAACTGATTGAATAAGATGTACCTCAACACTTGGGTCATTAAATCGGATTGAATGATAGACATACCCCTTAGAAACTAGCTTCCTCGCCTTAAGATACTAAATGAATCGACCCTGAGGCACTGCTGAACTGCTTTTCCACTCTAAGACTAGCTCATTTGGAAACTGAAACTTGACAACTCGAGTCCTACAATAAACTGAGGCATAACAGGCATGAACACAGTCCATACTAAGTATGACATCAAAGTCTACCATGTACTCTTGTAATTGACGGAAACATAGACTCTTTTTTCTAGAATGGATTCACCAACATGTGTGGAAACACTTAATGGTTCACAAGTTGCTCAATGTAATATCAAAGTTCATAAAACATATGGAGTTACAAAATATAAACTCGCTCCTGCCTCTAGCAATGCATAAACAGTAAATTCAAAGACTTGAATCATACCAGTGATAATGTATGGCGAATTCTCATATTCTTGGCGATAATTGAGAGCATACAAGCGGTTTTTTCCTCCACCAGTACCAGAAGTAGCTCCCCTAGGTACAACCCTGTCTGGTGGAGCAACTGATGAAGAATGTGCTTTGTTGCCCCCATTACCACCGCCTTGCTTGTTCTTTGGACACTCCCTCATGAAATGCCCGGTCTGACCACACTTGAATCAACCCGTGAAGCCCTCACGAAAGACACCGGAGTGATTTCTACCACACTTGGTGCAAGCAAGAGGCTTACTAACTCCTTGCACCACACTACCTTGTTAATATGCACGATTAGCTCGAGATTTCTGACCATGATGCTAAACTATGTCTCTAGGCGCAGGTGCACTAGTATATGATAGTGCAGACCCCTTTTGTTTATGAGAGTGTGGCCGATTCGAACCACCTTTCTGCTGCCCAGACTCATTCCAGTCTTGGCTTTCTTGTTTCTGTAATCCTCTCTGTCCCTCAGCTTCTCTTCTTCAACTTGCTGCACATAGACCATCAATCAGGATATCTCCAAGTCACCGATAAGCATTGCAACTCTACCCTCTTTACTAGATGCACGGCCCAAACCAGCAACAAACAAACTCATTCTGCTCCTCATATCCTTAACCATCTCAGGAGGATAGAGAGAAAGTTGGGTGAACTTCAACCCATACTCATGAACACTCAAGGAGTCCTATTTTAGAGTAAGAAACTCACGTACCTTTGCCTCCTTCAGCTCTCGGGGGAATAACCTCCTCAAGAAAGCCTCTTCAAAGCAAGCCCAGCTCGCATGTGGTGCATCTTCATATCTATTCTCCTTCCACTAATCGAACCAGGTCCTAGACATATTATTTAGTTGATATGCGGCTAGTTCAACTCTCTCAGCATCTACCACATGCATCACATCAAAATACTTCTTCAACTCTTCCACAAAGTTTTCCCGATCCTCAGTAGTGCACGAACCAGTGAAGCTTGGGGGATTCATCCTCAAAAATTCCTGAATCCTCTAAGTGTCAGCTCCTTCTTGTCTAGATCCTCTTTGTTTCCCGACTTGGTCGGTCACAACTTAACTCAGCATCCGGATAGTCTCACAAAACTCAGCGTTAGTAACCTCCCCTAGAGGTTGCACTTCAGAAGCATTGGGTATCTCTGTCTCTTCAACATTCCTTCTAGCCGGATGACCTCTTGTTGTTCTTCGTGGAGGCATGATAATCTGAAACACACGCAAGCACGAATTAGAGAGAGACTTTTAGAGATAAACTCTAACGCACGAAAAGGAATATGAAAGAAGTAAGAAATTACTAAATGTTGTAGCCTCCTAATCATAGATGTGGTGCGCTTCACACCGATGACTAAGAGTCTACAGACACTTCTTCATAAACTCCCTATGACTGTTGAACTCTATGCTCCGATACCAATTTTGTAAAGCCCCGACCTACACCCTGGGCGGGACTGGCACTCGATGACCACTGCTAGACTCGAGCAAACCCTTGGTTAGGCTTACATAATTCAACGAAGACAACAATCACATTTAGAATGATAAAAGAACTTAACTAAACTGAATTAATAAATTAACTGGAATGTTTTAAAAGTTTAACCATTCAACTAGGACAAAATGGCAACCCAAGTTTTTAACATTAAAAAGAAAATGTAAATTTAAAGACTACTGAACTATTAACTGTTTATAAAGCCTCAAAAATTGTCTGAGATGAATGTTGGTAAAAACCTCACAACATCATATTGAACTAACTAGAAAGCAATACAAGAAGTCCTCAGAATTGCAAGGAGGCTCACCAACTGACTCTACAGTGCTCAATTGGATCAACGGAGCGCTGGATATCGATCCTCGTTACCTGCGTCTACATCATATTACAATGCATGTCAACTGGCATCAGTACATTGAATGTATGAGTATGCGAATTGGAATGTAAAATAACATAGGCTAGAAAGAGATTTTTAAAGAAGCACTTGCCTTGACTCTTCTCAACTCATGAATACTTACTAAAACTCATTTCATTATGAAGCATATTTAAACAAGTGTAATTTAAAGAAAAGTTGTTTACAAAATCCTACATACTCTGTGTGTATGCAAAGATACAAGAAAACTCTGAGATGTATGTAAAAATACAATAAACTAATGTATATGAAAATACAATAACTACTATGGAAGTTTCTCTAACCGACAACCAACACTTAAAAGATAAAGTAATGATACAACGATCTACCTCACGCTTCCAGCACATCCTATACCCGGCTAAAGGTATAAGACCTGAACTGCCTAATGGATCCACTAGTGTACTGTGAAAAGGGTTCATCTAAAAAGTATGAACCTTTTCAATTCATGGTGGCTACATGGTTTATGGGGGTTGTGAGTTGTCTGAACTCTCCCCCATATCGGTGCTCAATACTACTCCCAAAATATGTTGGCTCTTATGTTTTTTTTTAAAAAAACATATTGATTCTGTGGTTTTGAGATTAGTGCTCAAAATACATAGCTCAAAGTTATCTTGGAAATCATAGTTTTCCCAGGTTGCTTCTTTTAGAAAGCTATAATTCTTTTCAGAAACTCAAAACTTAAGTCTTAAAACAAAGTTAAAATGTTTGTGAAATACTAATGAAAACTTGAAATGACTCCTCTTATTTGACTCTTCATTTCTCTTGACTTTAATTCTTAACTGCTCTTGACTTGACTCTTAACTGATCCTTGAATTGAATTATGGATTCGAGGAATCAAATTTGTGTTTGGAAAGATCTTATGATGTTTAGGAATAATTCTAGATGTCTAAACATGAGAAAAATCCGAAAATCAGAATTTGAGGGTGCGGCGCGGAGCAGAAATTTTGATTATGGGAACAGGTGGCGCGACGCGCTCCTATGTCAAGATTTCGCTCGTCGAAATTTCTTCCCCAATTCACCCAAACTCGGTTCTGTTTCTTAAATCTCTTTTAAATACAGATACCCAGCAAATTTATCAAAGAACTAACTGAAACAACTTTATAACACGACGTAACGAATTCAAAACATCCGAATTCAGGCTAATTCAACAACAACACATGAATTCAAGAAAAGGGTATCAATATTATAGTGATTTTAGGACTTATACAAACTGAAATAATATACTTGGCACGTGGGAGAACGATCCCAATGTTATGAGAGCCTGACATACCTGTTTTGAGAAAGTTCCTTAACGAAAACACCAACATTCTTAGTTGATCTTGATGACTTAGCCCTTTTTCCTATCTTCTTTTCTCTTCTCCTTTCTCCTTAGCCCTAGCGTGAAAATTCTAATTTTCTAAAACTGACCAAGTTCACTCTTAACCAGTATTAAACTCCTAAAAACGGAATAAAATAATAGGGTAGCTAAAAGACTAAAATACCTTTAAAAATCCTGGATTGGACATTTTCTTAATTCAACAGCCCTACTTCCGAAAGACATATCTCCCTCATACGATATCAAAATTGTGAAAATTCGGCGCCATTGGAAATGTCACTCCAAGGGCTTTCCATCCATAACAAGAACTAGCTCTACCACATCCTGACCTTGAAGATATGGCTATTTGAAAATGACCAAAACTCACTTTTTATCCTTAATTAGTTTTCCAGATTTCCTTATACTTTTCAAAATTAACTATTTCCAGATTTTACACTTCCTTCTAGTTCTTTCTAGTTGCGAGATGATACAATTATCAACTTGTGTAATTAATTTTCTTAAAAAAAAAAAATAAGTAGGGAAGTATGCTTATATATTTAACAAAATAACTATAGAATGAGTCTCAATAGTTAGGCCCATTTTTATTCTTTACATCACCCCTCTTTGAAAAAATATATTTGTTATATCACTTTTCCAGTTAAATATTACCAAAAAGATATTTAATTTCATAACATATTATTTCAAGATTTTTTATATGTGACGGGTTTAGAAGAAAAATACAAGGTACATACATATATATATGTCGTACACATAAAGGTATAAATTCTATTTTTTATATTTCTTAGTTTTTCTCTATACGTAACTTCTTATTTGTTACACTTCATATTAGTTTTGCTCATATATACCATCACTTTTACAAATATTACTTTTTTATAATATAAATCTCTACACTTTATTATACACATTAAGTTTTTACTACATATTTACACTGAATATTATTTATTTTCTTTTACATTTTAATTTTGTCTATAAATTAAAAAAAATTATATCCTTTAAACTCAACGTTTGTTTTGGATACATTTATATAAGACACATCTACATTTTTAGAATATAAAATTGTCATATATTTTTAATACATTTATTTATTTATTTATTCTCATATGATATACATACTACTATTTATTTTATTTAATAGACATCTAGACGTCATACATTGTATTTTACTCTTTTCTTAAGCTAATAAAATTTACTTATCATTGATTTTTAAGAAAATAATAAACAAGTGTTCCTAATTATATTTTTTCTAAATTGAGTTTGAGGACTATCTTCGGATATGCTCTAGGGATACTTAATACTTTTCCCTCAAATAACCAAAACCCTTACAAAGAATTTCACTGGTTCCACAAATCAAAACAGAGTTTACATTTAAATATTTAAGAAAGATTTTCCTGATATTTTCCTTAAAATTTAGGTGGCGACTCTAAGACAACAATTTTTCTATAAATCAGAATGGCAACCATACTATGTCGTATATTATTTCGGTTGGACTAAAATAGGGTGTGATAATACATGAAAATCAAGAAAAATTTGTTTTTCCTACTTTGGGGCTCGTTTGAATTTGAAAATGGGCAGTTTGCCCTCGGGATCAACTAAAGCCATTTATAAGGTTGTAACAAACTTCCATGAAAATTTTGACAAATTTTTTTTACAAAATCTTGTATTACCAACAATCTATGGACTATAGAACACAAAATTGGTAAAATCTTATTTTTCCTACATTAATACTCGTTTGAACTTGAAAATACGCTCGTTTACCCCTCGAGACCAAACGACTCCATTAATAAGGTCATACTAGACGTCCATGAAAAATTTTGGCAAAAAAATCTAAAATCTTGTATCACCAAAAATTCATTAACTAGAGCACATGAAATTGGTTAAATCTGGTTATTCCTGCTTTGGAGTTCGTTTGAACTTTAAAATACCCAAGTTTGCACCTCGGGACCAACTAACACCACTCATATGGTCGTAACGGATGTCCATGAATAATTTTGGCTACAAAATTCCGGAATCCATTCACAAAAAATCCATGAACATTGTACACAAAAATAGGTAAAATATGATTTTTCCTGCTTTGAGGTTTGTTTAAACATGAAAATGCGCCCTTTTGCCCCTCGGGATGATTGACACCACTGATAAGATCTTAACCGACTTCCATGAAAAATTTTGACAAAAAAATAATTGGGAATATTATATCACAAAAAATTCATAGACTAGCACACAAAATTTATAAAATCTCATTTTTCCTCATTGGGGGATCGTTTGACTTGAAAATGCGTCTGTTTTCCCCTCAAAACCAACTGATTCAATTATTAAGGTTGTAACAAACTTCCATAAAATATTTTGGCAAAAAGAAATTTGGAATCCTTTCACCAAAATCTATGGACTATAGCACATGAAAATCAATATACTATGGTTTTTCCTTTTTGGGGGTTTGTTGGAATTTGTAAATGTGCTTGTTTTACCCTCGGGATCAAATAATGTCATTTATAAGGTTGTAACAGACGTCCAATAAAAAATTTAGCATTTTTTTCGAAATATTGTATTATTAAATTTTATGGACTATAGCACACGAAAATCGGCAAAATCTTATTTAACCTGCTTTGGGGAAAGTTTTAACTTGAAAATGTGGTCTTGTTTCCCTAGGGACCAAATGACGCTATTAATAAGGTTGTAATGGATGTCCATGAAAAATGTTGGCAAAAAAATTCTGGAATCTTATAACCAAAAATTCATTGACTATAGAAGACGAAAATCTGGAAAAAAAAACTGATTATTTCTACTTTGGAGCTTGTTTGAACTTGAAAATGCCCTGTTCTTTCCCTGGGACCAACTGAATCAATTATTAAGGTTGTTACAAACGTCTATGGATAATTTTACCAAAGCAAATTCTAGAATCACGTATTACCAAAAATTCATGGACTATAGGCACACGAAAATTGGAAGATTTGGTTTTCGTGCTTTGGACTCGTTTGAAAATAAAAATGCGCATGTTTTCCTCGGGACAAACTAAAGATTTTAATAAGCACATAATAGACGTCCATTAAAAGTTTCAGTAAAAAATGGATTCTAATTACAAAAACCCAAAGACTTTAACACACAAAAATCGGTAAAAATATGGGTTTTTTCTCCTTTGGAGTTCGTTTGAACTTGAAAATGCATGTGTTTTCCCCTCGGACAAACTCACTCCATTAATAAGGTTGTAAAGGTTGTTCATGAAAGAATTCGACATAAAAAATTCTGGAATCTTATATCACCAAAAATCAACGGACTATATAACCACAAAAATGATTAAAATTTGCTTTTTCCTAATTTGGAGCTCATACGAACTTAAAAATGCGCTTCTTTGCCCCCTCCAGGACCAATTAACACCATTAATAAGGTTGTAATGGACTCCATTAAAAATTTCGGCGAAAAGATCAAGAATTGTGTATCACTAAAAATCCATGGACTAAAGCACACAAAAAATGGTAAATTTAGTTTTTCCAACTTTGGAGATCGTTTGAACTTGATAATTCTCCTATTTACCCATCGGTACAATCTAATTCCATTAATAATGTTGTAACCCACGTCCATGAAAAAAAGTTTTGAAAAACAATTCTCAAATCTTGTATCACAAAAAATTCATGGACTTATAGCTCACAAATATTGATAAAATCAGGTTTTTTCCTCCTTTAGAGCTTTTTTGAACTTTAAAATGAGTTTGTTTGTCCCTCAAATCCAACTAACACCATTAATAATGTCATAATAAACATCCAAGAAAAAATTCACCAGGAAAATTCTGGAATCGTGTATCACCAAAAATCCATGGACTATAGCACAAAAATCAAAATTTGTTTTATCCTGCTTTGGGGCTCGTTTGAACTTAAAACTGCCCCCATTTTTCCCTTGGGACAAATTGACACGATTAATAAGATTGTAAGGGACGTCCATGAAAATTTCGGACAAAAAAGTTCCAGAATCCTATATCACCAAAAATACATGGACTACACATGAGAATCTTATATCACCAAAACTTATGGACTACACATGAAAATTAGTAAAATATGGTTTTATGTGCTTTTGGGCTCGTTTGAATTTGAAAATCACATGCTTGCCCCTCGGGACCAGTTGACACCATTAATATGGTTGTGACGTACATCAATGAAAAACTTTAGCAAAAAAATATCTTGAATATTGTATGATCAAAGATCCATGGACTTTAGCACACAAAAATTGATAAAAATTTATTTTTTCTGCTTTGGGGCTCGTTTGAACATAAAAATGACATGTTTTCCCCTCGGGATATCCTAACACCATTATTAAGGTTATAATGGACGTCCATGCAAAATTTCGACAAAATAATTCAAGAACCCTATCACCAAAAATTCATTAAATTATACAACACAAAATTGGTAAAATGTGTTTTCCCATCTTTGAGGCTCGTTGAACTTGAAAATGCGCCGGTTTACCCCTCGAAACGATTAATGCTATTTATAAGGTTGTAACATACGTCCACGAAAAAGTTTGGCAAAAGAAATTTGAAAATCTTGTATCACCAAAAATACATAGACTACAGCACACGAAAGTCAGTATAATCTGATTTTTTATCCTTTGGGTCTCGTTTGAACTTGAAAATGCGTCTCATTTCCTATCGAGAGCAACTGACGCCATTAATAAGGTCATAAATTACGTCCATGAAAATTTTTGGTGAAAAATATTCTGGAATCCTATAACTAAAATCCATGGACAACACATGAATACCAGTAAAAATTTGATTTTTTCCTGTTTTTGGCTCATTTTAACTTGAAAAATGTGTATGTTTGCCCCTCGAGACCAACTGAATTCATTAACAAGGTGGTAAATCGTAATGGACGTCTATGAAAACTTTTGGCAGAAAAATTCTCGATTTTCATCACAAAAAGTCCATGCACTATAAAGCACAGTTTGAACTTGAAAATGCGCATATTTTCTCCATATGACTAACTGACGCCATGAGTAAGGTCGTAACGGACGTCTATGGAAAATTTTGGCGAAATAAATTATAGAATCCTGTATCACCAAAAATTCATGGATTGTCGCATACGACAAATGGTAAATTTGGTTTTTTCTTCTTTAGGGCTCGTTTGAACTTTAAAATGCATCTGTTTTTTTCTCAGGATCAACTGGCGACATTAATAAGGTCGTTACCGATGTCCACAAAAATAATTTTGGCAAAAAAAATTCCAGAATCATGTATCACAAAAAAAATCCATGGACTAGCACACGAAAAATTGGTAGAATATAGTTTTTCCTTCTTTGGAGCTTGTTTGAACTTGAAAATGAGTTCCTTTTCTCCTCGGAACCAACTAACAACATAAATGAGGTTGTTGTGGACGCACGCAAAAAAATTTGGCAAAAAAAATTCTGAAATCTTATCACCAAAAATCCATGGACTATAGTACACGAAAATAGGTAAAATATAGTTTTTCGTGCTTTAGGGCTCGTTTACACTTGAAAATGCACATGTTTTCTCCTAGGAACCAATTGACACCATGAATAAGGTCGTAAAGAATGTCCATGAAATTTTTGGCAAAAAAATTTAGGAATCCAATATCACCAAAAATGTATGCACTATAGCACACGAAATTGATCAAACCTATTTTTTTCTTATTTGGGCTCATTTGGACTTGAAAATGTCCCGGTTTTCTCCTCGGTACCAACAAATATCATTAATAAGGTCGTCACACACGTCCATGAAAAAAATTGGCAAAAAAATTATAAAAATTGTATAGCCAAAAATCCATGAACTTTAACAAACAAAAAATGGTAAAATTTGGTTTTTCCTTCTTTGGGACTCGTTTGAACTTGCAAATGTACCTTTTGCCCCTCGTAATGACTGACGACATAAATAAGGTCGTAATACACATCCATGAAAATTTTTGGCAAAGCAACTTCAGGAATCTTGTATCACCAAAAATTCATACACGAAAATCGGTAAAATCTTGTTTTTTCTCCTTTAGGGCTCGTTTGAACATGAAAATGCATCTTTTTCCCCCTCAAGACCAACTGATGCCATTAATAAGGTCGTAATGGACGTCCATAAACAATTTTGAAAAAAATCTAGAATTCTATCACGTACTCCATGGAATGTAGCACACAAACGGTAAAATCTTATTTTTACTACTTTAGGGCTCGTTTGATTTGAAAATTTGCTTTTTTGCCCTCGGGACAAACTAACTCTGGCCTTAATAAGGTTTAAAAGCATTTCGATGAAAACTTTTTTAAAAAAACAGTTGGAATGTTATATCACCAAAAATATATGGACTATGGCACTTGAAAATCGTTAAATCTTATTTTTTCTGCTTTGGGGCTCATTTCAACTTGAAAATATGTGTGTTTTCCTCTCGGAACCAAATAATTCCATTAATAAGGTCGTAACAGATGTCCATGATAAATATCAGCAAAAAAATGCATAATCCAGTATCACCATAAATTCATTGACTATAACACATCAGATCCGTCAAATCTGGTTGTTCCTGCTTTGGGTTTCGTTTAAACTTGAAAGTGCCCCTGTTTGCCTCTCTGGACCAACTATCATCATTCATAAGGTCGTAATGGACGTCCATGAATAATTTTGCAACAAAATTCCAAAATCCTATCACAAAAAATTCATTAACTATAGCACATGAAAATTGGTAAAACTTCTTTGGGGCTTGTTCGAACTTGAAAATGCGCCCCTTTACTCCTCGGGACGACTAACACCATTAATAAGGTCTTAAAAGACGTTCATGAAAAACTCTGGAAAAAAATTGGGAATCTTGTATCACCGAAAATCCATAGACTATAGCACACGAAAATGAGTACAATCTCGTGTTTCCTCATTTGGGGCTCGTTTAAACTTGAAAGTGCACCCGTTTGTCATGACCCAAAAATGGGCGTGATGGCACTCGTGTTATCCCACCAAGACAAGTCATCCTAAAAACTCAATCACGTAATTAAGTGCGAAAATAAAACAAAAGTCCAATAATAATTTAACTTAATTCAATCCCCAAAACCTGGTTGTCAAGTTTGTCACGCCCCCCTTTTTTTTCATCAATTTTTTTTTATTGATTTGAAAGAAAAAGAGTTTTTCAATTAAAGCGACATTTTGAAAAGGGATTATTTTATTATTCAGAGTCGCCACTTGGAATTGGGTTTTGGTGTTCCAAGTAACCTTATTTAAATACCTAATCAAAAAGAAATTTGACTCTATTTTTAATGGTCTGCGAACTAGAAATTCGGGTAAGGAATTCTGTTGACCGAGGGGAAGGTGTTAGGCACCCCTCGAGTCTCGTGATTCTAGCTCGGTTGCTTTATTTACTTTAGTATGACTTCACATAATTTTTGAATATTATATTATTTAATTTAATAATAAAAAATATTATTTACCTTTATTCTCTCATTTATTTTAAACCTATTTAAAATTGTCTTATTTATTTTTAATCTATTTAAAATTGTCTTCTTTTTTTTGTTGTTGGTGTGTCCATTAATTTGAAAATTGAAAATCTGTATTGTTAAAGTTTGGATAATTTTAGAATTGAATTTTTAGTTAGATTAAAAATAGGAGATAAAATTTTATAGTATTTATTATTAATTTTAACAAGAAATTCTAAAAAGGTTAGGATTAATATTTTTAGGAATTTCTTTTTTTTTTATATCTTTTTTTCTTCTTTTCTTTTTCTCTTTCTTTATTTTCTTTTTACGTCTTTTTCCTTAATTTTTTTTTTTACGTTTTATCAATTCTATATTTTATATTTCATTTTGTTTCTCTCTTCATATTTTTTTTTTCTGTTTACGTTTTTGTTCTGTTTCTTTTTACTATTTTTTTTTTCTTCTTCTTATATTTTGTTTCTGTTTTTCTTTATATATTTTTTTTTTGTTTTGGTTGTCTAGTTTTCCTCGTTTTTCCTCACGTTGTTCTTTTCTTATTATTTATTTAGTTTTTTTTTCCTTACACTTTTTCAATTTTTTTTATCAATCATCCTCACTTATTATTTTTTTTACCACAAATTCCTAAACAATAATCATATGTCTTAATAACATTTGTTATTGCAGGTATTTCTTTTTTAAGAAAAAACTTTTTTTTTCCTTAACGTTTGTTCTATCCTTTTCTTAATTTTTTTTTACGTTTTGTTTCTTTTTTATGTGTATTTATTTCTATTTTTTATGTATACTTTGTTAACCTTCTGTCTCTTTATTTTATTTTATTGTTCTTATTTTATTTTATTGTTCTTATTTTATTTTATTTTTTAATTTATTTCTGTTACGTTTTATTTTCTCTTTTTTTTTTTTTAATTCTTTTCAGTTCACGTTTGTTTTCTTTCTCTTTTTTTCTTATTCTTTTTTCATATTTTTTTAGTTAATATTTCTAATTACTTGTTATTTATTCTTAACCTAAATCTCTAAATTATATATATACTTTTATTATATACCTTCATAATCCGAATTAAAAGCAAACTATTTTAAAAAAAGAAAAAAAGAAATTGAATTATATTCCGCATTGCTTTTCTAAGTCGTTAATCCCTTAAGCTTTAGTTTATGTCATAATCCAATAAGTCTACCAAATAATTTCGAAAAATAATAATAATAATAATAATAATAATAATAATAATAATAATAATAATAATAATAATAATAATTCTTAAGTAAAAACTAGGCTCAAAGAAACATTAACTATTAAATATCAGAAAATTAATTTTAATATAAATTGCATCTAAAAAGCATAGACAATAATAATAATACAAAAATGCATGATACATTTTCTATTTTGTATTAGTTTTTAGCAAGAAACATTTTTGGTTTCGTTTTTCCGAACATTCACAAATCCTCAAAAAAACAAAATCATAACACGCATCACAAATTGATATTACATAATAATAACATACGATTCAAAAGAATTTCATATTATTAGAATCAAATTTTCATACAACATTTCATTTAATTAATGCGAGAATTTAGAGTTACCTCGCTGTGAATATTGATACCACAAAAACAACTTTAAAGATCCACGAACTTGGAATCACGAGCAAAACCTCTAATTCTAGATCTAATTATCTAAAGAAAAACTCACTTTTCTCTGTGTTTGCTCATGCTTTTTTTCCTGTGTATTTCAAACTCAGTCTCTGTATATTTTTTCTCTGTTTTCTTTTTTCAACTGAACGTATGTTTTTATTAATAGTTTTGGGTGAGAGTCTGGTGCTAATTAAAAGGAACGTAGTAGAGTGAGATTAGGATTTAATTTGAAAATTAGTTTAGAAAATTGGGGTTGAGATAAGGATATAAAAAAATAAAAATAGTAATATAATTCTAAAAAAACAATATAATAAAACAAACAAAAAGAAGTTAAGAAAATGTGTAAAGGAAAAAATAAATAAATAAATAAAATAAAATAAAAATTGAGAAAGATTGTATGTTTTTTTTTAAAAACAAAACACGTGAAAAAAGGAAATAGACAAAAAAAAAAAAAATTAAAAATAACTAAATAGGGAGAGGTTTTTTAGTAAATTAGTTATAAGTGTTTGAGGTTAATTAGTATAAGGTAAGACAATTTGTTATTTTTAGGACTTCTCTTTTCTTTTCTTTTTTCATACTTTTTCATAATATTTTCTATATTATTTTTAGACTAGATAGAAATAATTTAAATTTCCAACTTCTTTTATTATATTTTATTATTATTAAACTATAAATGATCTTATAATTTGTATTAATTTACAATTATATATATATATATATATATATATATATATATATATATATATAATTTTATATATAACCCTTTTAAAATTGGTGTAAAATATTTATGTTTTGGTAAAAAATTAGGTGTCCACAGTATGCCCCTCTTTGCTTGAAAACATGAAGTGTTTTCATTTAAAGACGTGAACAATGTGACTAATTTTTTTACTGAAACATTTATGCCAAAAATGTGAAAAATAAACAAAAGAGAAGAGGTTTTGACTGCGTCCTAACTTTTGAAAAACTACTTATCCTAAGTTGATGATAAGGATTTGGACGTAGTTCCAATGAGTTAGATAGTCGAGTAAGGTTTTGTCGAGATTTCGGTTCGTAGCTCCAGCTATTACATAAAAAAACAAAATGCAGAAGGAGGGAAAGGAAAGATGAAATCCGATCTACTCCAATAGTGTTGAGTCTTCAATTTTAATTCTCGGTTATCGCTTCACCCTCTTTGGTAGGTTCATCGATTTTGAACTTTGATCTAGACATATGAGTTTAAGACTTGAAACTGCATGACTTGACTTCAGCCGTTGACGTTCTTCCGCATGATATTCTTGAATACTTGTTTTTTTTTTCTTGAAAGGATGAATTCTTTTATTCTTGAACTTCAAATTTATGTACTATGTAGAAACCTGCACGCCATAAAATAGAACAAATAAAACGAAATAAAATTTTCTGCCCAGTTTGCACTATGAAATTTTGTGAGTTATTGATGAAAATTATAAAAGTCTATATTAAGAATAAAAATAATATTTTTGTAGCCATTACAAAATGTTAAAAATAAAATAAAAGGGAGTTTTATGCCCAAAATACGACCAGGGGTTTATATACCCTTGAAGACATGAAAAACAAGATAGGGATTATTGCGCCCTATATGGAACCAGGGGTTATTATGCCCTATGAAGACATGAAAAATAAAATAGGGGTTATTGTGCCCTATACGTAGTCAGGGGTTATTGTGCCCTGTGAAGACATAAAAAATAAAATAGGGGGTTATAGTGCCCTATATGCAACCAGGGGTTATTGTGCCCTGTGAAAACATGAATAATAGAATAGGGGTTATTGTGCCTTACGAAGACATGAAAAATAAAATAAAGGTTATAGTGCCCTATATGTAACTAGGGGTTATTGTGCCCTGTGAAACATGAAATATTTAAGGGATTATTTTTCCCTATATGCAACCAGGGGTTATCGTGCCCTGTAAAAACATGAAAATTAGGATAGAGGTTATTGTTCCTTATATGCAACCATTGGTTATTGTGCCCTGTGAAGACATGAAAAATAAAATAGGAATTATAGTGCCCTATATGCAACCAGGGGTTATTGTGCCCTGTGAAGACATGAAGAATAAAATAGAGATTATTGTGCCCTAAATGCAACCAGGAGTTATCGTGCCCTGTGAAAACATGAAAATTAGGATAGGGGTTACTGTGCCCTATATGCAACCAGGGGTTATGTGCCCTGTGAAGACATGAAAAATAAAATTGGGGTTATAGTGCCCTATATGCAACCAGGGGTTATTGTGCCCTGTGAAAACATGAAAAAGAGAATAGGGGTTATTGTGTCTTATGAAGACATGAAAAATAAAATAGGGGTTATAGTGCCCTATATGCAACGAGGGTTATTGTGCCATGTGAAGACATGAAGAATAAAATAGGGTTATAGTGTCCTATATGCAACCAGGGGTTATTGTGCCCTGTGAAACATGAAGAATAAAATTGAGATTATTGTGCCCTATATGCAACAAGGGGTTATTGTGCCCTGTGAAAACATGATATATATATATATATATATATATATATATATATATATATATATATATATATATATATATATATATATATATATATATATATATATATATATATATGTTATTTTCTTTCTTTTCACTTATATTATTATTATTATCATTATTATCATTATTATTCAACATTATTTTATTTTATTTTTATTTGTAATTGAACAAAATAAAAATAAAATAAAATGTCCAAGATTCTTTTAAGAGAAAAAAAATCATTTTTTATTGTTATTATTATTTTAGAGGGCATATTGTATGAGAAGTAAGGATTCAAGAACTTACCATCGTGGCGTTTGTCTCTCGCAAACTATTTACATGATTCTGCTTTATATCTGTTTCAAGTCAAAGAATGTATTGTTAATCTTTCTAAATGGTGGTTGGTTTGTGACTTCAAGTATCTTGTGAAGATTGACTTTTGGATCCGCCCCGCTTGGGAGATTCATTCCATTGATGATTGTGCGAATATCTTGAAGATGTTTTAAAGACAGACCTTATCTTTCCTTGAAACACTTCCCATGAATATTCTGACACATTACCATTTTGTGCATGTTGTGTGGTTCATTCGTTCCCAAGCAACTCTCTTGCTTTATTAATTTTTTACACGGTATCGATTTATGATATTTATTTTTTCGATTGGTTCACAGTCTTAGCCAATATGGTGCATGTCCCCAACATTCAACTAGAAATACCGTAGTCAATTTTGTGGCTTTAATTTTATTTTCTCACTTGACACGAGTTGATGCTGAGAAAAACTCAAAGAATAACGAACACAAGCACAAATGACACTAATGAAAAGGTTATGAAGGAAAAGTTATATCTTTAGAAGTAGTAAATAAATAAGAGAATGTTTAGAAGGAGTGAAAAGAATCTTATCTGAAAGTACGTGACGACTTTAATGAAACATGACATGCATTTGGACTGAACGTTTGATCTTTTCGACTTGTCTGAATCTTAGAAAACAATGTTGTACCTTTCAGTCTAAGCTTGACTTGTATCATGATTGCGCTCATGCCAAGACAAAATGTCATCATTTGATCAGTAGCTTATTTCGTGATTTTCCACCAATAAGACATTCTAATCTCTGTCACTCAACTAACCATCGTCTTATAGTGTCCGTGAGAGTTTTCACTCATAAGACTCTCTCATTTTTCTTTATTTTCTTCTTTATGATGCCCCATAGTTCGCAACATCATGTCTCAACCTTTGGAGAATTGAAGAACATGATTATCGTTTTATTGAGTGATTAGACCGAACACGAATGAAGGGCTGCCTACGTACTCTTTTAGGAATCAGGTCAAACATAGTTCAATAAATAATTTATTTATTTTTTTGTATTTTTTTTTTTAAAAATCTTTTGGGAAAAGAATCAGTTCATGTTTGATAATGTTTTGATTTTAGTTGGTACCAACAATCAGTATTATGCATATGAACCACATTCAACTACTTTCAAACAAATATAAGGTCAACTTTGACTAACTCCTATAGTTCAAATGGTATCTCAAACATACTTCAGTATTTACAAGATCAATTTATCTTGCCTAAATTAAGAGATATAATTATTTCTATCCTCACGTTTCAAATGCACTCGCAACATATGAAAGTCCTACTTCGCATAATATAATAATTTAGATCGTAGGATATTTTTGAAAGTCACTCACACTCAGAAAGATATTAAATGCCTGAGATTGAGATATCATATGCTTGACCCTCATGTAAGCATCCACTAATGTCAGAACATAAAAAATGAGATCAAATAGGACTTGTCATTGATTTGTAATGTAGTCTTAGGGAAAGGTAGGATATTCATCCGGAATAAAGTGACTATTTTCTTCTTAAAATTTGCACAATGCTTTCAATAATTTTTCATTTTTGCATTTGACCCTTTTTTTCTTGTAAGCTCATTCTCATTTATATTTTTTTTTTCTCTCCTTTTTTTTTGGAGATTTTTCATTTTTTTTTCATTCTATCTTTTTTTTTTTTGAACTTTCTCATATTTGGTTTTTTTCGCTTTGTTACCCAACTTAGGTGTTTGGCGTTGTGTAGCTAATTTATAGTGCGTTTAAGGAGGTGGGACAAAAAATAGTGCATTCATGCACTCCAAAGAATATATGTTAAGATGTGATTATTTGAATAAAAAGCTTTCAGGCTCGAAATAGGAGTTCTATGAATAATATGTCATTCGGTAGGCTTGAAAGACACAATCGATTGAAAGAAAGCATATAATCCCTTCTCAAATTAAACGTTGCTCAATATTTCGTCTCAACCAACATTCGGGCCAAGTTCTAGATCAACAAAGTTATGTCATTGAATTTTATATCTAAAGCTCACCACACAATGCATTTGAAACAATGAGGTCGAATTCATTTTATACATAATTTTAAACAAGATAATTTCTCAAGTATTACTTAAATATATTGAGAGATACCAATAGAAGTTTGTAGGCCATAACAAAGTTGATCTATCTTGCCAAATAGTTTAACACTTTATTACTTTTTTTTATGCATAATCCTAAGCATGTTGGTACAAACCAAGTAAAAAAAAATCTATTTTTTTGCCCTAGTTTATGTGACGAGGATTTTTAGATTTTTTTTTCCGATTGGACTGAACCTCGCAATAAGGTTGCCTATGTATCTTGTCAAAGCAAGAATCAGGTAAAACGTAGTTCAGAAATATGAGTAAAAACATTTTTATTTTTTTAAGGACAAATCCCCTTTTTATTGGATACACATATTATTTTATTTTTTAATTCTTAAAGAAGAATTAAGATTTTTTTTTTCATTTTTTAATTTTTAAATAAGGATCACCGAACCTGAGAAAGGTTGCCTACGTATCTCATTAAGGTGAGAATCAGGTGTGCGTAGTTCGTTCAGATTGAACACATAAATAATTTTTTTTTAAAATAAAAGCTTAGAAATTTGTTGACAAATGCAACTCTATTCTTCATTTAAAGTGATATAAAAAAAATTCACTTTGTGACTTTACATAGTAAAAGAGAGACTTTTTTCTGTTGTTGTGATTTTTATTTTGAAGGGAAAGTAAGTTATGTATCCTATATAGATCCGATCATATGTCAAGTTCCATTAAGTCATATGCAAATGATTCAAATAAGGAATTTGTGACTTTATATAATAAAAGAAAAAAATTCTGTTATTGTGATTTTTATTTAGAAGAGAAAGTAAGTTATCTATCGTAGATTAAGTCATAAGCAAATTATTCAAATAAGAAATTTGTGACTTTATATAGTAAAAGAAAAAAAAATTATGTTATTGTAATTTTTATTTAAAAGGGAAAGTAAGTTATCTATCCTAGATAGATCCGATCATATGTCAAGTCTCATTAAGTCATATGCAAATGATTCAAATAAGGAAGCCTATTAGGAATAACCATATTTGGTTTCAGTTCTACCAAGAAACTTGTAGAGAAAAGTATCTAGACTGGCTGTAAAACGAACGGACAACTCGAGTTAGGGAGTAGCAACGTACCGGTAGCAACGCTTTTCGGCTTTGTGCATGGGTGCTTCCTATCCTAAATATGTGTGACTAAAAATTCTTCACCATGGACAGAAGATCCACTAGCTATCTTGACAGAAGTGGGGTGCGCAGTCGCAATTCCCATAATAGTATTATTGAAGACTAAGAGGAATGCGTGATATTAAAACAGTTTATATGCAGTTCAAATAATATCAAAGTAAAAAATAAATAAAAATTAAGCACATTAAGCCAATAAATAAAATATCCATAAATAAATAAATAAAAATTATATGTAAGTCAATATTTACAAGCTCGAATTTTGATTTTTTCCCCAGCAAAGTCGTCATCTGTCACGCCTCCATTTTTTTTTCTCAATTTTTTTTATTGATTTGAAAGAAAAAGTGTTTTTTCAATTAAAGCGATATTTTGAAAAGGAATTATTTTATTATTCAGAGTCGCCACTTGGAATGAGTTTTGGTGTTCCAAGTCACCTTATTTAAATACCTAATTAAAAAGAAATTTGTCTCTATTTTTAATGGTCTGCGAACTATAAATTCGGGTAAGGAATTCTGTTGACCAAGGGAAAGGTGTTAGGCACCCCTCGGTCCCGTGGTTCTAGCACGTTCGCTTTATTGACTAGTATGACTTGACTTAATTTTTAAATATTATATTATTTAATTTAATAATAAAAATATTATTTACCTTTATTCTCTCATTTATTTTAAACCTACTTAAAACTGTCTTATTTATTTTTAATCTATTTAAAATTGTCTTTTTTTTTTTTTTTTTTTTTGGTGTGTTCATTAATTTGAAAATTGAAAATCTGTATTGTTAAAGTTTGGATAATTTTAGAATTGAATTTTTAGTTAGATTAAAAATATGAGATAAAATTTTATAGTATTTATTATTAATTTTAACAAGAAATTCTAAAAAGGTTAGGATTATTATTTTTAGGAAAATTTTTTCTTTTTATTTCTTGTTTTTTATATCTTTTCTTTTCTTCTTTTCTTTTTCTCTTTCTTTATTTTCTTTATACGTCTTTTTCCTTAAATTTCTTTTTTACGTTTTATCAATTTTATATTTTATATTTCATTTTGTTTCTCTCTTCATATTTGTTTTTTTTTCTGTTTACGTTTTTGTTCTGTTTCTTTTTACTATTTTCTTATTTTTTTTATTTTATTTCATTTTCTTCTTATATTTTGTTTCTGTTTTTCTTAATTTTTTTTTTAATTTTTTGGTTTGTGTTCTAGTTTTCTTGTTTTTCCTCACGTTGTTCTTTTCTTATTCTTATTTTTTTTTTCCTTACACTTTTTCAATTTTTTTTTTTACCACAAATTCCTAAATGATAATCATATGTCTTAATAATATTTGTTATTGCATGTATTTCTTTTTAAAAAAAATTTTTTTTTTCTTTAACGTTTGTTCTATCCTTTTCTTAATTTTTTTTTAATTTTTTTTTTACGTTTTGTTTCTTTTTTATGTGTATTTATTTCTATTTTTATGTATACTTTGTTAACCTTCTGTCTCTTTATTTTATTTTATTGTTCTTATTTTATTATATTTTTTAATTTATTTCTGTTACTTTTTATTTTCTCTTTCTTTTTTTTTTAATTCTTTTTCAGTTAACGTTTGTTTTCTTTCTATTTTTTTCTTATTCTTTTTTCATATTTTCTTAGTTAATATTTCTAATTACTTGTTATTTATTCTTAACCTAAATCTCTAAATTATATATATACTTTTATTATATACCTTCATAATCCGAATTAAAAGCAAACTATTTAAAAAAAATAAAATAAATTGAAATATATTCCTCATGGCTTTTCTAAGTCGTTAATCCCTTAAGCTTTAGTTTATGTCATAATCCAATAAGTCTACCAAATAATTTCGAATAATAATAATAATAATAATAATAATAATAATAATAATAATTCTTAAGTAAAAACTAGGCTCAAAGAAACATTAACTATTAAATATCAGAAAATCAATTTTAATATAAATTGCATTTAAAAAGCATAGACAATAATAATAATACAAAAATGTATGATACATCTTCTATTTTTTTATTAGTATTTAGCAAGAAACATTTTTGGTTCCGTTTTCCTGAACATTCATAAATCCTCAAAAAAATAAAACCATAACATGCATCACAGATTGATATTACATAATAATAACATACAATTCAAAAGAATTTCATATTATTAGAATCAAATTTGCATACAACATTCCATTTAATTAATGCGAGAATTTAGAGTTACCTCGCCGTGAATATTGATACCACAAAAATAACTTTAAAGATCCACGAACTTGGAATCACGAGCAAAACCTCTAACTCTAGATCTAATTCTCTAAAGAAAAACTCACTTTTCTTCTCTTTGTGTTTGCCCTTTTATTTTTTTTTGGTGTATTTCAATCTCAGTCTCTGTATATTTTTTCTCTGTTTTCTTTTTTTGAATTGAATATATGTTTTTATAATAGTTTTGGGTGAGAGTCTGGCGCCAATTAAAAGGAACGTAGTAGAGCGGGATTAGGATTTAATTTGAAAATTAGTTGAGAAAATTGGGGTTGAGATAAGGATATAAAAAATAAAAATAGTAATATAATACTAAAAAACAATATAATAAAACAAACAAAAAGAAATAATTTAAATAAAAAACAATAGTCTATATTATTTTTAGACTAGATAGAAATAATTTAAATTCCCAACTTCTTTTATCATTTTTTATTATTATTAAATTATAAATGATGTTATAATTTGTATTAATTTACAATATATATATATATATTAATTTTAAATATAACCCTTTTCAAATTGGTGTAAAATATTAATGTTTTGATACAAAATTAGGTGTTCACAACGTGCACAAGCCTCTAATTTAAATATTAGAGTTAAAGTAAATCACACAAGTGTAAAATGAAGTTTTCTTTCAAGTAAAAACAAAGTTATAAATGGGAGTAGGAAGGTTCACTGAGATAACAACCAGCTACCTCACAATTCTCCACAAGATGCCTCAGAAACTAAGAGAATGGAAGGTATCACGATAATCTAGGCTCGTAACCTACAAATATTTGTAGAAGCAAGAGGTGAGTACCAAATCACACGGTACCCAACAAGCAAACCTATAAACACAAGATAAGTGAAAAAAATAAGGGTACTCCTTACACCCTATCCGAACCTCCGTGCTACCACATGCATAAAATAGCTCAACGTAACAGTTCACAGTTTACAAAGCACACAGCCCAAAAACAACGCTCTAATAGGTTACATATTCTCAACAACAACTCAATATTCAACAGTCACAAGTTTCATAGAAAAACATGTATTGCTGATTGTATTTTGGTAAAGGGAATGAGCTAGGTCTTCTTTTGGTATTGCGCTTATATCTTTATTTTTTTGTGGCTGAAATTTGGGAGATGAATTGAACAAATTGAGCTGGTTTCTGTGTTATGAGGTGGGCTGGAATTTTGGTCAAATTGAAGTTATTAATTGAAGGAAAAACTATAAAATATGACAAACATTAATAAACATTTAAAATAGGGATAATTGTATAGAATGACAAACTAATAATATAATCAACAAAACACAAGTTCAAGTCCATCAATGATAAATTGTGCAATGCCATGAAATGCAATGTCAAGTATAGTGACGCATGTCTGCCCTAATGATACACATATGATGTCTCTTAGTTCGGGACACATGGGGAAATATTTGTCCATGCATCCATCGCGGCATGCAATACGATCCTCGATAATAGTAACCATCGCGGCGCACGATACGTCCCTCGAATATAATATCCGTTGCGGTGCTCGATACGACCCTCGAAACGGTACATCCTTTTATCACATAACATTTATCACAACCATGTCTCATATGCAATGCAAATGACATGTTCAAACAAACAATGAGGAAAATAATCATTTTGATAACAAGGTAGATTTCACAACAATGCAAAATTAATACAACATCAACAAATAAGCAATAAGTCTACAAATCATTCTCAAACGTCATACAAGGAAATACAAAAAATTTATACGCTTAACAAGGGTTTAGAAATCCACTTGCCTTAGCCCAATCAAATAATCACTCCAAGACTTGAACTTTCCCCTTTCATTGATCTTCCAATTCAATGCAATATATTGAAGTACATATTCACAATAAGATTCCGAAACTAACAACACTCATGTCGCTATTGGTTTATCCTAGACCCAAATTCTTACCCAAATTTATAATTAAGTTCGTAATTCTTGATGTCAATTAACATTTCAACTATCATATTTTCTAAGTTTCAAACCTAGGGTTAAACTTCAACTTCTCCAATATAATAAGTCAAATGATATTTATACAATTTCTTGACCCGATATTTAATTACCTATCTCAATACATTAAATATTTAATTTATAATATGATACTTGAAATAAAATTACTAACTATTAAATCTAGCTGGTCATGCAAAAGAAAAACTCACGAGATTCCAATAAATTATCCATTCCGGACAATAATTGCATAATGCTATTAATAACATTCACACCCACCATATTTTTAGTTCAAATCCCCCTTCTGTTAGACCCCAACAATATACTAACAACTCTTCCATTCTCACACTTTATTCCAATCCAATGATTGACTCATTTTGGCCAATCATTGGCCCACCATCATATACTTAATCAACCTACATGCCTTAAATTTGCAGAATAGCCTCACTGTCCACTTTATCAAATATACAGCAATATACCGTAATTCCCATCCAATATTTTTTTATTACATAATTTTTATTCTTTTATCTATCCTTGCTCTCTCTAATGCCAATCATTAATTTTTTCCTCACCGAGCCTCCAAATTTACCCAATTACGAATGACACAGTAAATCAGAACAGAATATTAACTATTCCCTTAAACCCAATTTCTCAAATTCATAAGAGACTCCCTTTTATCACACAATAAATTAGATAAAACAATTACAACAAATTGACACTACTAATTGTTACCTAAACAGATTCGTCTCCCTCGTTTTACGCCGCTTCTTCTATTTTTTTTCTTCTAAATTAATAGTTTATTAAAACTAAAAAAATCCACTAACTTATTTTTTTAATACATGGACTAATAGTATAGGATCTTAAATAAATGATCACTTTAGCCCACTACTATCGATTAATTCAATTATCTATAATTATTCCTCAATTAATTAACTCGAGTTAAACCAATATTTTAAATTTTCCAAAAATTAGCTCCTGCTTCATTACATTATCCACTAGTAAATACCATGTTCGTCCTCAAATATAACGTAAAATAAAGTAAATGGAGCTTCGAAAAGCTGAGGTTATTTGGCACGCATGTCAGACTCTTTCTCCCAAGTTGCCTGTCCTACTGAACGGTGCTTCCATTGCACCTTCACTGAAGCAATCACATTGGTCCTAATATTTTGAACTTTCCTATCCAATATAGCTATAGGCTCCTATTCATATGTCAAATCTGGACCCAGCTCCACATAATCGAGTGAAAGCACATGACATTCATTCGGAATATACTTCCGAAGCATAGAGACATGGAAAACAGGATGAACTACGGACAAAATAGGTGGCAAGGCCAACTTATAGGCCACTTTCTCACTCGGCTCAAAATCTCAAAAGGTCCAATGAATGTAAGTCTAAGCTTTCCCTTCTTTCCGAACCGCATCACACCCTTAATGGGTGACACTCTAAGCCAAACATAATCGCCCTCCATATATACTATGTCTCTAACTCTCCGGTCTGCATAACTCCTTTGTCGCCTCTGGGATATTACCAATCTATACTGAATCATCCGGACTTGTTCCACTGTATCTAAAGAGTCCATCTCTGCTAAATCAAACCAACCGATCATAGATCTACGACGCCTATCATACAACGCCTCAAATGGGGACATCTGAATACTAGAGTGATACTTGTTATTGTAGGCAAACTCTGCTAAGGGTAAATGCTGATCCCATCTAGAACCAAAATCGATCACACATGCTCGGAGCATGTCCTTCAACACCTGAATCGTCCTCTCGGACTGACCATCTGTTAGAGGGTGAAAAGTTGTACTCATATCTAATTGAGTAGTCAGACCATGCTGTAATGATTTTCGGAAGTGAGAAGTAAATAGTGAACCTCGATTTGATATAATAGAAACAGGAACCACATGTAGTCACACATTTGACTGATATATAACTCGACTAACTTCTCTTGTGTATACTTCACTCGAACCGGAATGAAGTGGGCAGACTTGGTCAGCCTGTCAACAAAAACACGAATATAATCATAACCACCCACTATGGTAGGAAAACCCACAACAAAGTCCATAGTAATATGTTCCCAGTTCCAAGTAGGAATAGGCATCCTTTAAGACACACCCACCGGGATGCTGGTGCTCGCACTTGACCTGCTAGCAAGTCAAACACCTCGAAACAAAGTCTAAAATATCTCCCTTCATCCCACAACACCAGTCATGGTGGCTTACATCATGATATATCTTCGCCTCTACTGGATGGATGGAATATCGAGAACAATGAGCCTCCTCGAGAATCAATCTAATCAACTTGCCCGTCTTGGGCACACAAATCCTACCTCCGATCTTTAAGACCCCATCATAATCAAGGACAACCTACTTGGCTTACCCTCTCAATACTTTGTCTTGAATAAGACATAACTTCTCATTATCAAACTGTGCGCACGAATCTACTCGACTAAAGAAGATTGAGCCTCAATAAAAGAAAGCATCCCATCACTCTCTTCCGAAATATGCAAACGGATAAGAATGTTACCTAATATCTGCACATCTCTAGCCAATGGACTCTCCTCAATACTAAGTGCTGCAAGAATGCCCATGCTAGGAGTCTTCCTACTCAAAGCATCATCAACAACATTGGCCTTCCTCGGATGATATAGAAGGTCGTATCATAGTCACTCATCAACTAAAGCAACCTCCGCTGCCTCAAGTTCAAATCTCTCTAACTAAAGATATATTGAAGACTCCGATGATCACTGAAGATCTCATAATGCACCCCATACAAATAATGACTCCATAACTTAAGTACAAATACCACAACCGCTAACTCCAAATCATGGTAGGGTAGTTCTTCTCATGGGACTTCAACTGCCAAAAAGCATAAGCAATCACCTTCCCCTTATTCATCAATACGCCACCCAAACCCACTCGTGAAGCATTATAATACACAATAAAATGCAAACGATCCTTAGGTAGAGTTAACACAGGAGCCGAAGTCAAAAAAGTCTTGAGATTTTGAAAGCTCTCCTCACACTCATCACACCACTAAAAACCCACACCTGGTGAGTCAATCTAGTCAATGGAGCTGCAATAGTAGAGAAACCCTGAATAAATCGTTGGTAATAACTTGCCAGTCCCACAAAACTCCAAATCTCGGTACGAGAAATAGGTTGCGTCCATCCTCTAACTGCCTCAATTCTGGCTGGATCTACTCTAATACCCTCCTTAGACAGCACGTGTCCCGAGAATGCCACATAATTAAACCAGAACTCACACTTTGAGAACTTGGCATACAACTTCTCTTCTCTCAATATCTGAAGTACAATCCTCAAGTGTCGGACATGGTCCTCCTCAGTCTTGGAGTAAACCAAGATGTCATCGATGAAAACAATCAAAAAAGAATTAAGGTATGGTCGAAACACCTCGTTCATCAACTCAATGAATGCTACAGGGGAATTAGTCAACCCGAAGGACATCACTAGGAACTCATGATGCACATATCAGGTCCGAAAAGTTGTCTTAGGGATATTTTATGCCCTAATCTTCAACTGATGATACTTGTACCTCAAATAAATCTTAGTGAACAATGATGCTCCTTGTAGCTGATCAAATAAGTCATCAATACACGAAAGAGGATACTTATTCTTCACTGTTACCTTGTTCAACTGTTTGTAATCAATACACATCCTCATAGTCCCGTCCTTCTTCTTCACAAACAATACAGGGGCACCCAAATGTGACACACTAAGGCAAATAAAACCCTTACTCAATAAATCCTGCAACTGATCCTTCAACTCTTTCAAATCTACTGGAGTCATACGGTAGGGAGGGATACAAATAGGCTTAGTGCCCAGCTCCAAATCAATAACAAAATCAATATCCCTATCAGGAGGAGCACCTGGAAGATAAGAAGGGAATACATCGGGTAACTGATGAACCATGCGAACAGAGTCCATGTTAGGTAGTTCAACACTAGTATCCGAATAAAAGCTAAGTAAGAAAAACACCCTCGGAACACCAGGCATCGCTAAGGTCACATTCTTAGCATAACAATCAAGGACAACATGATAAGGAAAAATCCAATTCATACCCAAGATAACATCAAAGTCTACCATCCCCAGAATGATTAAGTCTACCCAATTGTCATACCCATCCAAAGAAATAAGACATGATCGATACACTTGATACACCACTAAGGGCTCACCCACGGGTGTAGAAACACGAATAGGTATAGTAATGCCATCATATATCATATCAAATTCAACAGCAAAATAGGTAGACGTATAAGAGAATGTAGAACCTGGATCAAACAATACAGACGTCACTCGATGGCATACTAGAATAATACCTGTAATAACAACATTAGAGGTCTTCGCCTCAGGTCTCCCCGGGTAAGAATAACGGTGGCCCCCTCATCTACCTCCAGCCTAGGTGGTACCTCTACCCCCATCTGTTGAGCTGCAATACCAATACTAGAAACTCTACCACCTCTACTTGACTGAACTCTGCCACGGCCTCTACCCTGTGGTGCCGGTGGTCAAGTCTGAAATGAAGAATTAGGTTGGGTCCCACCAGGACACCTCTGAGAAGTACACTGCCACATTATGTGATGGGGATCTCCACAAGTAAAGCAAAATTTCTGACCTGGGAACTGGTGTGCGGTCTTGAAAACCCAATATAATTGCCTCGTACTGTAGGTCGCTGATGTGAACCGTACGATCCCTGACCCGGGCTATAAGAACCCTGAGATATCTGTCCACCCTCAGATGTTGGCATAGATGTATGAACAGGGTCCCCGATGCTGAAATGAACCACTTTCTCTATGTAATCCCCTGCCTCCAGATGAGGCACCATGAAACTATTCTTATGTATGGGCCCTCTTAGGGTCCCAAAATTCCTCTCTCTTCATCAATTTTGCCTCTTTTGTGGTACTCACAATGGACTGGAAAGAAGTCCCTCTCGAGACGCCCGAAACACAGTCGATCTGATAGAGTAAGTCAGACCCCTCACAAATTTATGAATCCTCTCTGTCTCGTCTGGAATAATGGATAAAGCATGCCTAGACAATTGGCAAAAACGGGCCTCATACTCTGCAACAGATAAGCCGTCCTGTCTCAGATTCTCAAACCTCAAACAACACTCCTCTCTCATGCTCCAAAGGATAAAACAATCATGGAAGGTAGTGGAAAACTTCTCCCAAGTCACAGGAGGATATCCAATTGGCAAAGCCCCCGAATAAGTCCTCCACCACACTCTCACTGGCCTACGAAGTTGGAGTGTAGCATATCGAACCTCATGTGACTTAGATAATCCAACAACCTCTAGCAACTCTCGACATGTAGTCAGAAACTCATGAGCATCCTCACTCTTCCCACCCTGAAACTGAGGTGGATCCATCTATCGGAACCTTTCATATCTACGCTTCTCATCCTCTGTTAGAATAACCAATGGGGAACCTTGATCCCTAACTGTTTGTGCAAGATCATTCTCAACCTCAAAATCCACTGTTAACTGCCCCACCACATCCTGAATAACGGGGGCTTTCTGCTACTTTTGGGTCTGATCCCTCTCTCTAGTCTGCAAGTCCTTTGGTGTGGCGGTCGCACCACCACCCTGAGTAAGTCTCTCAGAACACTCCACAACCACTGGTTAGTGTCGTTCCACGAGCAGGACCTCTAGCTCGGTCTCTACCCCTACCCCTTGCTGGGGCCTCAAAAACTATCTCGGGAAGTGCTTCCCCTCTACCACCAGTAAATTAGTTGTAGTCCTCGTCATCTGTCAAAAGAGTATACAATAACTCAGTACATAAAAAAAAGTAACCATGAACGATGAGAAAAAATGAACATAAGGGAATTTCCTAATAGTCTTTATAGCCTCTCAGAGATAAGAATAGATGTCTCCATACTGATCTTTGAGACTCGATGTAGACTCGGCTTGTATACACGTGACACCTATGAACCTGGGCTCTGATACAATTTTGTCACGCCCAAAAATGGGCGTGATGACACTCGTATTATCCCACCAAGACAAGTCAGCCTAAAAACCCAATCACCTAATTAAGTGCGGAAATAAAACAGAAGTCCAATAATAATTCAACTTTATTCAATCCCCAAAACCTGGTTGTCACGTGCACAAGCCTTTAATGTAAATACTAAAGTAGAAATAAAACATGCAAGTCTAAAGTGAAGTTTTCTTTCAAGTAAAAACAAAGTAATAAACGGGAGTAGGAAGTTTCACTGAGATTATAACTAGCTACCTCACAATTCTCCACAAGATGCCTCGGAAATGAAGAGAATGGAAGATATCACGAAGATCCGTGCTCGTAACCTACAAAAATTTATAGAAGCAAGGGGGGAGTACCAAACCACACGGTACCCAATAAGAAAACTTCTAAACACAAGATAAGTGAACAAAATACGGGTATTCCTTACACCCTATCCGAACCTCCATATTACCACCTGCATAAAACCAACCCAACCTTACAATTCACAGTTTACAAAGCACACAACCCAACAAAAACACTCTAACAGGTTACATATTCTCAATAACAACTCAATATTCAACAGTCACAAGTTTAACGAAAAATCACTCACAAGATCAGCAAAACACAAGTTCAAGTCCATCAATGATAAATTGTGCAATGCCATGAAATGCAATATCAAGTATAGTGATGCATGTCTGCCCTAATGATACACACCCGCTGTTTCTTAATCTGGGACCCATGGGGGACATATCTGTCCATGCATCCATCGCGGCTTGCGATACGACCCTCGATAATAGTAACCATCGCGGCGCGCGATACGTCCCTCAAAATATAATATCCATCACGGCGCATGATACGACCCTCGAAATGGTACATCCTCTTACCACATAACACTTATCACAACCATGTCTCAGATGCAATGCAAATGACATGTTAAAAGAAACAATGAGGAAAATAACCATTTTGATAACAAGGCAGAATTCACAACAATGCAACAGTAATAAAATATCAACAAATTAGCAATAAGCCTCCAAATCATTCTCAAACGTCACACAAGGAAATACACGAATTTCATACGCTTAACAAGGCTTAGAAATCCACTTGCCTTAGCCCAATCGCACAATCACTACGAAACTTGAGCTTTCCCCTTTCGTTGAACTTCCAATTCAATGCGATCTATTCAAGTACATATTGACAATAAAATTTTGAAACTAACAACACTCATGTCGCTATTGGTTTATCCTAGACCCAAAAGCTTACCCAAATTTATAATTAAGTTCGTAATTATTGATGCCAATTAACATTTCAACTATCATATTTCCAAGTTTCAAGCCTAGGGTTAAACTTCAACTTCGCCAATATAATAAGTCAAATGATATTTATACAACTTCTTAATCCCAATATTTAATTATCTTTCTCAAACATTAAATATTTAATTTATAATATGATACTTGAAATAAAAACACTAACTATGAAATCTAACCAATCATGGAAAAGAAAAACTCACGAGATTCCAACAAATTATCCATTCCGGACAATAATTGCATAATTCCATTAATAACATTCACACTCACCATATTTTCAGTTCAAATCCCCCTTTTGTTAAACCCCAACAATGTACTAACAACTATTCCATTCTCACACTTTATTCCAATCCAATGATTGGCTCATTATGGCCAATCATTGGCCCACCATCATATACTTAATCAACCTACATGCCTTAAATTTCCAGAATAGCCTCACTGTCCACTTTATCAAACATACTGCAATATACCTTAATTCCCATCCAGTATTTTTTTCTATTACATAACTTTTATTCTTTTATCTATCCTTGCTCTCTCTATTGCCAATCATTAATTTTGTCCTCACCGAGCCTCAAAATTTACCCAATTACGAATGACACACTAAATCACAAGAGAATATTAACTATTCCCTTAAACCCAAATTCTCAATCCATAAGAGACTCCCTTTTATCACACAATCAATTAGATAAAACAATTACAAAAATTGACACTACTAATTCTACCTGAACATATTTGTCTCCTTCGTTCTACGCCGCTTCTTCTATTCTTTTTTTTTCTTCTAAATTAATAGTTTATTAAAACTAAAAAAATCCACTAACTTATTCTTTTAATACATGGCCTAATAGTATAGTGTCTTAAATAAATGATCACTTTAGTCCACTAACTATCGATTAATTTAATTATCTACAATTATTTCTCAATTAATTAACTCAAGTTAAACCAATAATTCAAATTTTCGAAAAACGACTTGCCGGGTCATTACACCGTTTTCCCTTTTGGACAAACTGATGTAATTAATAAGGTTGTAACGGACGTCCATAAAATGTTTTGGCCAAAAGAACTCCATTATCCTTTGACCATAAATCCATCGACTATACCATATGAAAATCGATAAAAGTTGGTTTTTCATTCTCTAGGGTTTGTTTGAATTTGAAAGTGCTCATGTCTAACCCTCGGACTAACTAACGCCATTAATAAGGTTGTAACCGACACCCATAAAGTATTATGGCAAAATAAATTTGAATCTAGTATCACCGAAAATCCATGGACTATAACACACGAAAATAAAAAATATCTTGATTTTTCTGTTGTGGAGCTCGTTTGAACTTGAAAATATGCTTGTTTGTCACTCGGTAACAAATGACGCCTTTAATTAGTTCGTAACGGAGGTTCATGAAAAATTTTGCAAAGACAATTTAGAAATCATGTATCACCAAAAATCCAAGGACTATAGCACACAAAAATTGGTTAAATCAGGTTATTCCCATTTTGGAGCTCGTTTTAAACTTGAAAATGTTCCCGTTTTCCCATGGGGACCAACTAACGACATTATAAGTTTGTAACGAACGACCAAGGATAATTTCGACAGAACAAATTTTGGAATCCTATATCACCAAAAATTCATGAACTATAGCACATGAAAATTGGTAAAATCTGCTTTTTCACGCTTTGGGATCGTTTGAACTTAAAATTGTGTATGTTTGACCCTCGGGATGAACTAATGTCATTAATAAGGTTGTAACGGACGTTCATTAAAAGGTTTGGCAAAAAACAATTAGGATTCCTATAACAAAAAATCTATGGACTATAGCACATGAAAATTGGTAAAAATCTTAATTTTTCTGCTTTGGAGCTCGTTTGATCTTGAAAATGCTTTCGTTTGCTCCTCGGGAAAAAACTCACTTCATCAATAAGGTTGTAACAGACGTTCATGAAAATATTTGGCATAAAATTTTTTGCAATCTTGTATCACCAAACATAAATGGACTATATAGTACACACAAATCAATAAAATTTTGTTTTCCCTACTTTATGGCTCCTTTGAACTTGAAAATGCGCGTGTTTGAACCTTGAGACCGACTAACACCAATAATAAGGTCGTAATGGACGTCTATGTAAAATTTTGGTAAAAAAATCCAGAATCCAGTAGCACAAAAAATATATGGACTATAGCAAACGAAAAACGATAAATCTAGTTTTTCCAACTTGAGTGATCATTTGAACTTGATAATGCGACTGTTTCCCCTCGGGACCAACTAACGCCATTATTTAGTTCATAACCCACCTCCATGAAAAAAATTTCAAAAAAACAAATTACGGAATCCTGTATCACAAAAGATCCATGGACTATAGCACATGAAAACTCATAAATTCTAGTTTTTCCTCCTTTAAAGCTTCTTTGAACTTTAAAATGGGCTTGTTTACCTCTCGAAACCAACCAACTCCATTAATAAGGTCATAATGCACGTCCATAAAAAATTTCATAAATCTTATATCACCAAAAATCCATGGACAATAGCACAAAAAATCGATAAAATTTGTTTTATTCTACTTTGGGGCTCGTTTGAACTTGAAAATGCCCCTATTTCCCCCTCGGGACAAATTGACACCATTAATGAGGTTGCAATGTATGTCCATGGAGAATTTTGATAAAAAAAATTCTAGAATCCTATATCACCAAAAATCCATGGATTGTACAGGAAAATCGGTAAATCTTGTTTTTCATTCTTTGAAGCTCGTTTGAACGTTAAAATCCACTTGGTTGCCCCTCGTGACCAATTGATGCCATAAATAATATTGCAACGGACGTCCATGAAAAATTCTGACAAAAAAAATCTGGAATCTTTTATCACCAAAACTCCATGGACTATAGCACACGAAAATCGATAAAATCTATTTTTTCTACTTTGGGGCTCGAAACATGAAAAGGCCCTTGTTTTCCCCTAGGACCAACTAACACCATTAATAAGGTCGTAACAGACGTCGATGAAATATTTCGAAAAAGAAATTCAAGAATCCTATCACAAAAAATCCATGAACTATCGCACACAAAAATTGGTAAAATTTAGTTTTTCAAACATTGAGGCTCGTTTGAACTTGAAAATGCGCCCCTTTGCCCCTCGGGATGATAGTCGCCATTCATAAGGTTGTAACAAAAGTCCATGAAATATTTTGCAAAAAAACTTTGGGAATCTTGTATCATAAAAAATCTTTAGACTATAGTAGACGAAAATTGGTAAAATCTAATTTTTCATCCTTTGGGGCTTTGAACTTGAAAATACACCCGTTTTCCTACGGGACCAACTGATGCATTTAATAAAGCCTTAGTGACGTCTAAGATTTTGGCAAAAAAATTCTGAAATTGTAACACTAAAAATCCATGGATTATAGCACACAAAAATCGGTAAAATTTAGTTTCTCCTGCTTTGGGCTCATTTGAACTTAAAAAATGCACATGTTTGCCCCTCAAGACCAACTGACGCCATTAAGAAGGTCGAAATGGACATCAATGAAAACCTTTGGCAAAAAAATCTGGATTTCCATCACCAAAAATCCATGGACTACATAGCACACGAAAACCGATAAAATCTAGTTTTTCGTACTTTTGGGATCGTATAAACATAAAAATGCACCCGTTTGGTCCTCGGGACCAACTGACGTCATCAATAAGGTTGTTACGGACATCTATTAAATTTGGACAAAAAAGTTCCAGAATCTTGTATCACCAAAAATCCATGACCTATATAGCACAGAAAAATCTATAAAATCATTTTTTCCTGACTTATGGCTCATTAAACTTTGAAATGCACCCGTTTGTCACTCGAGGCCAGCTAACGCTATTAATAAGGTCATAAAATACGTAAGTGAAAAATTTTGGCCCAAAATTTTTTATAATCATGTATCACCAAAAATTCATGGCCTATTACACACAAAAAATAGTAAAATCTAGTTTTTCCTGCTATGGATCTCATTTGAACTTGAAATGCACCCACTTTTCCTGTGGAACCAACTCATACTATTAATAAGGTCATAACTGACGTCCATGTCAATTTGGGCAAAAATATTCTGGAATCCTATCATTAAAAATACATGGAGCTAACACTATTAATAAGGCCGTAACAGAAGTCCATGAAAAATTTCGGCCCAAAAATTTTGTAATCATGTATCACAAAAATTCATGGCCTATTACACACAAAAATTAGTAAAATCTAGTTTTTCCTGCTATGGAGCTCGTTTGAACTTCAAAAGCACTCATTTTCCCTTTGGAACAAACTGACGCCATTAATAAGGTCATAACTGACGTCTATGTAAATATCGACAAAAATATTCTGGAACCCTATCAGCAAAAATACAAGGACTATAGCTCACGTAAATAGGTAAAATCTGGTTTTTCCTTCTTTGGGGCTTGTTTAGACTTGAAAATGCGCCCGTTTCCCCCATGGTACCAACTGACGCCATTAATAAGGTCATAACAGATGTCTAAGAATTTTTTTGGAAAAATAATTTCGCAATCCTGTATCACCAAAAATCCATAGACTATAGCAAACCTAAAATTTAGTTTTTCATCCATTGGGCTTGTTTGAACTTGAAAATGCGCATGTTTTCCCCTCGAGAACAATTGACGCCATTAATAAGCTATGTCCATGAAAATATTCGGCAAAAAAAATTCTAGATTCCTATCACCAAAAATCCATCGACTAATGCACATAAAAATTGATAAAGTCTAAATTTTTGTGCTTTAGGGATCATTTGAACATGAAAATGCATCTGTTTGCCTCTTGGAACCAATTGACACCATTAATAAAGTCATAACAGACATCCATGAAAAATTTTGGCAAGAAGTTTTGGAATCCTATCACAGAAATCCATTGACTATAGCACACGAAAAATTGGTAAACTCTTGTTTTTCCTGATCTAGAGATAGTTTGAACTTGAAAGTGCGCCCGTTTTCCACTCGAAACCAACTGACGTCATTAATAAGGTCGTTGTAGACCTACATGAAAACTTTTAGCAAAAACAATTTTGGAATCCTTTCTCCAAAAATCCGTGGACTATATAGAACACAAAAATTAGGAAAATTGAGTTTTTTGTACTTTGGGCTTGTTTGAACTTGAAAATGCGCATGTTTGTCTTTCAGGACCAACTGACGTCATTAATAAGGTCGTAACTAATGTACATGAAAAAATTTAGCAAAAAAAACTCTTAAATCCTAAATCACCAAAATTATATTGACTATATAACACGAAAATAAGAAAAAACTATTTTTCCTACTTTGGGGATCATTTGAACTTGAAAATGCACATGTTTTATCCTTAGGACCAACTAACGCCATTAATAATATTGTAACTGGCGTTCATGAAAATGTTAGGCAAAAACAATTCTAGAATCCTATCACCAAAATAACATGGACTATAGCACACGAATATTTGTAAAATATGGTTTTTCATGCTTGGGACTCGTTTGAACTTAAAAATACGTCCATTGCCCTCGTGAATAACTCATGCCATTAATAAGGTCGTAACATACTTCGATGACAAATTTGTGTAAAAAATTTTCTGGAATCTTGTGAAGACTATAGCTTATAAAAATCGTAAATTTTGGTTTTTCTTTTTATTGTGGCTCCATAGAACTTGAAAATGCGCATTTTTTCACCTTGGGATAAACTGACGCCATTCATAAGGTCTACCAGACGTCTATGTAAATTTTGTGCAAAAAAATTCCGGATCGTGTATCACCAAAAATCCATGGAAGCGCACTAAAATTAGTAAAATTTGGTTTTTCTTGCTTTACAACTCATTTGAACATGAAAATGCATCTGTTTGGCCATCGATACGAACTGACACAATTAATAAGGTCGTACAAGACATCCATGAAGAAATTTGGTATAAAAAATTTAGGTATCCTATTAACAATAATCCATGGACTATAGCACACGAAAAATGGTAAAATCTAGCTTTTTCTTCTTTGGGACTCATTTGAACTTTAAAATGTGCTAGATTTCCCTGATTTCACGTATTAAGACACTTCTTCCAATTCTAAGTGCGAATGATCGTTAGTCGGTAATATAACCCAACTAAATGAGTTGGGGTCGAATACCACAGGCAGTGGTACGCGTTAAAGATTTAATAGCGAAGTACGAATATGTTCAAGTCAACAATAGGAATGGACATTTATGAATAAAATCATCATTAAAGTTTAGGGGTGACACAAGTTTCAAATAAGGGAGTTTCAGTTTTAACTATATGTTATAACAATAGAAATTAACACAAAAATAACAATATTGAGACGGGTTCTTGGGATGTGATAAGATATAGTTTAGTATAGACGTGTGGATAATTGCTATTGTTGGTAACTAGTTGTAAATCAGTGAATAAGATAGACTTTAGTGGGGTAAACTTTCTCTCAAACAATTTACTCCCAATAAAGTTGGTTTCTCTCGAACACCAATAAGCATGCAACTAAGAATACCCTTTAGTACATTTACTCTCTCAAGCTGAATGTGTGAAAAAATATTTAGGATTCACTCTCTCGAGTTGAACCTATGACAACCCAATACCCACAGACAATCAATTCAGTAATCTTGGTTTTAAAACCTCTCTCTCGAACAAGCCAAAAATGTGAAGGTAGAATTGTATTTGAAACTACAACCCTTTAAATTGAACTACAATTAATTATTGAAATCACTTTTAAACAATATTTACACTAACAATTAACAATACCCACAACCTAAATCAACCCATAATCACATAATCACACCCCAAGAATTGAGATTTTAGCTAGACACCATAAAAACATAGAAATCGTTACCAAACTGTGTTTCCATAAACTGGTACAATTAATCTTGTCTTTACACAGGTCTAACTTGAAAAATCTTCAATACCCACTTTCAATTTCTGAAAAATGGAAAACTTCAAATCTTCAAAGCTAAGGAAAAGTTTGTCTCAATACTCAGAGTTCCAACTCAAAATCTAAAAATAATAATACTTGATAATGGAAAATCTCTTAAACATAATGTTTGAAAATGTATTTATAGTAGTAAAAAGTTTGTTACGAAGGACCATTCGGCGCAATAAGTTGGGATCACCGATCCACTCGATGATCCTCCCTTTGTTCACTTCCATCGCCTTTTTTCTTAGGCCTTCAACATCTTCAAGTTTTGTAACTTTGGGCAATCCAACACTGCATAGCGGATCCGTTCGGCGATACGACAATTGCTCCATTCCATCGCCGACTTGATTTTCTCCTTTCCGAGCTTGGCAAATTGAAACTTTAGGCGAGGGAATAGCCATTCGGTGACTCGTCAATGGATTAGGTGATCACCAAGCCTCCTTTCTTATTTCTTTTGGTTGTGTTGTTCCTTTTTGCTCCTTAGTGGCCATACTTTGTTCGTTCATCCAAATGCTGAAAATCAAGGACTTTATAACAGTTATTGGCATAAAACAAACATTTGAAGACAAAAAATCTATCCAAATAAAGCCCTAAATGAGTCCAAATTTTGGACTCATCAACACCCGCAATTAAACTTTTATTTTCCTCAAGTAAAATTCAAGTTCAACAGTTTAAATGGGATATCTCAAATACTGCTACACAAGATTCAATCCTGAGTGCACACAAAAACACTCAACTTACTCAAGCAAGGATCAATTATGCACTCAACGATTCAAGTTGTTAATCACCATTATAAAAGATTCTCAAGTTCACAATTTGCTTCAAATGCAAGTTCAAGCTCAAAAATGATACTCGAATTCCCTCACACAAAGAATGATTCCATATTCACACACAATGGTTCAACAATTTATAGTTCCGGAACCACAATCAACACACAAACTCACAAAGCTAAATACATGAATGAATCTACCCAAAGGTTTTCCCTTATTTTCCAATCAACACTTGTTTCAGCTCACTCAAGATTAAAAAGGTCTTTTCAAGGATTGTAATAGGGTTCAGTGATAAGGTATGTTCATTTAGGCTCATTGGTTGCTACCTCATGAAATGTGGTATGCAAAACACTTTCTTCCTTATGCTTCATCAATATCATTTATGCTCAACAATTATCCCCATTATTCACTTTCCATGGAATATCAGACACCATATTTCCCGTTAACTATCACAATTTATTCCAAACTTTTTCATTATTTTTTGTTTCTCTTTTATTTTTCTCTCTTTATTTTGTAAGGAGGGGTTCCATCTTTTTCAAAAACCATGTTTAAAGGGGGATTCTTTTGCCTTTCTTGATTTACCTTCTCTTTTCACCTGACCCCAACTTAGGATTTTGGCCTAAGTTGGTAATTCACACAAACCACATCTCATGAGGAATAAGGGTGAATCGATAAAGAAGGGTATCATTTGCATTAAGTTTCTTCCATGAAAAAGGGTAAGGCTCAAAGGGTGTTCAAGCTAGGATAACACACTCACAAGGTTGACCATGTAAAATTGTTTCACACTCTTCAATATTTCCTAAGATCATTTAAGAGATTGCATCACTTAGTTAACCGGACCAATGGGCAAAATTCTAGGTGTTATCACACATGGTTCAAAGTAAGCTCATCACACATAAGTCATTGAGACCAATGTCAAACAAGACTCTACACTTTCACTAGTATGCAATGTTCATTACAAGAGACTAAATTTGATAATTGGATAGTCACAACTAGATGCAAAAAGTTCACATATTGCCTATACAACTTCACTTAACCTCATCGTAGCTGCACATTCATTCTTGTTCGATTATAAGCACTATTCAAGTCATCAAATTTGATTAAGATCGATACTAAAATTTGCAATAGAATAGTCAGATTCAAATACAAAAAAGAGGTGGAACAAATTTTTTTGGAAGGGTCCAAATATCATTTATAATTAAAACAAGGATCCACAAGCTCAATCATCCACAAAAATAGTGCAGAAATACGATTTATAGCTCAAAAACCTAATATACAAAGAAAAACAATAATCACACAAATGTGGGCCTCACCACAAGAAATCTATTTGTCCTCTAATGGAAGAAATAAAACATCCATAGATCAAAGAAAAGATAAGACAGAGAGGGAGGTAAAAAGGGAATCATGTCTACGCAGTTGCTCCATCTGTCTGGGCATCAGTGCCCGAAGTAGTGCTCTAAACCTGGGTCTCAGCACCCTGAGTCTTCTTAGAATGATTGAATCCAGTAGACCCACCCATGGTGGTGTCTCTCAAAGAGATATGACGAGCGTTCTGGAACATCGAATCCACTAAGTCTGCGAGATCGTCATATACCTCAACATCGTGCATCTATAATTGCTTGTTGTCAATATTTGCCTCCGACTCACTAGTTGCTATATCATTCATTTGTACATATTCGGTGGCAGGTGGAGGAATCTCAGATCTACTAGGGGAATCCTCTGTCTCAGCTGCCTTAACCAAGGTGGTGAAGTCTGTAGACTTGAGATACTCCATATTCTTTCGTAGATCAGGCACCTCGATTCTCAAAGACATCACCTCAGAAGATTCTCCCTGTCTTACACTCACAAGTGGTAACTCACATAGTCAACTCATCAACAAAAGTCTCGAGTGGGGTTAGTGCAGCAAGGATGACAACCTCAATCATCTTTGGGATAATTCTCTCAAGTTCGGTCGCTCTTAAATTAGCTGAATGTGCTAGACGTCCCATCATTAAGATCATAGCCTGAGTGATCCTAGTGGTTTAGGTCTATGTAGAGGCGTCCGGAGCCTATGAAGTAGAAGTAGGAATAGTTGTACTTGAAGACTTGGAGGTCGGAGTAGGCAAATATGCATGTGCAGGTATCGAATCCAGGTCCACCTCTAGGGATGTATCTACAGAAGCTTCTCTCATCATTTATGCCTCCTCTTGAATGTATTCGGACTTAATAAGCCTGAAATCTATGGAGGGAGTGACCTCAATATCTCTCATATCATTCCCGGGCACTCCAACACTGCGGCAAAACTGTGTGATCAGGAATGGCAATGGTAGGGAAGTTTGACTCTGTTTGGACCTGATGGACATCTCTTACACGATAAAAAGCCCCATGTCGATGCTCGTCTTAGAAAGAATTGACCTAAGGCAGTCCGCCTTTGGAAGACAAAGAACAAACTCATTTTTCGAGGGTATAATAGAGTTACTGATGAATCCAAACCAATAACGTGCATCTACACTCAAGTCTCTCTTCTTTATAGGAACTCTTGCCTCTATCCACCTCGGGGTTGTATCTAAAATCAACAGGGCCAACCACCGCTTTAAGTCATCTAGGGACTAAGTAATAGGCAGACTGTCATACACATGTGCATCACCTAGAGCTCTGCTAATTATAGTATTAATATTGTTGCCACTGCACCCGACTTCCTTACCCCGGACTATGACCGACTTCACCAATCTGCAATCACTGGCATTCTTCATAATTTTACGGACCAGTTCACCATAGCTGAGTAAAACTCTCACACCCATGTAGGAATGTATAGACCCTGGGGCCTGGTAAACTACCCAAAGCGATGGTACTAGAGTGCTACACTCGTGAATTGCTTCTCTCAAGACCCTTTGCAGACAGAAACTTCTCAATAATAGACCACAACCCATATGTTTTGAATCTATTAAGGAGTTGGCGAGGAGGAACCACAGGTGGCACTGGAGCTATAGAAGGTACCAGAGCTGGAGGGCCTTGGATGGTTCAGGACGAGCTCTAGCACAAAGCTCTATCTGTCAGGGCGCTGAAGAGGCTGGTAATCATCCGGCTCGGATATAGCAACTTGCGAGTTAATGTGCTCCGGGGCCACAGATACATGCCTTTTTCCCTATGTATCTTTTTCCCTTACATGTACCTTTCCTGGAAGGTTGTGTTCTCTCTTTCTTAGGAGGATTTGATCCCCCTTCATTAATTGTGATACCACGTGGTCTTTTTTGGGGTGGCATGTCAAGATTAATACTTTCCATATCTTCAAAGCATCAACAAAAGTTAGGAATATTTCAAGAAAAATTATAGAAATTACATTTGTAGATAGGTCTGCGAGTCGGCGAATCTCTTTAGTGAGCTAGATCGGTCTCGCTGAAAGGATTTCCTCAAGAATCTTAGAAAAGATTGGCAAGTCGGCAATGTGAAAGGCTTTTTACCAAATTGCTGACAACATTCCATGATCAAGGATTAGCCCGTCAAAAGTTACAGTTCTTTTAAGGATTAGGGGTACAAAACAAAGGGCGATCAAGAAAGACCTTCGGCGAGTCACCGAGTGCACTCGAAGAACTCATGCTCTCACCAAAAGTTGTAGAACCTTTCTCAAGTTAAAGCAATAAAGTAAAGGTGAAAAGGGGAATTTGGCGAAGCGTTGAGTGGTTCACTGAGCTTGAATCAACTCGCCAAATGTCCCAACGTGCCTAATTTCAACACTTCTTAAATTAAACCCCGCAACCCCTAAAAAACAAAATGAAAACTTGCACACATAAAATCAAACGAAGACCCATACAACCCATTACCCCTGTTTCACCAAATTTGACCATTTGACAACTTTTGCTCTTACGAATGCATCAACCGTCCTATTATTGGGCACATTGCATTATTTGGCACAAATGCGAGTTACTTAGACTTCACCCGACTAGACCGAACAACATCCAAGCACAACCTTATAATTATGATCAATTTAATTATGAAAATCTAGGGAAACCAACATTATAGACATTGCGGGTAAGATAATAAAATTGAACAGGAACACACAACTATAATTACTATTAGAGAGTCCCACCACACATCACTAAGATTAAAATCATTGCAAATGAGTAATCTAAGATTTCATTCGGGGTTTGGAACACCAACCTTAAATGTCGATTAAATTGAAAATTTATGTGACAGAGATATCCAACTCCAAACGCAAATTCCACGACCAAAACACGGTAAAGATGCAATAAATATGGAAAATAATGTGCGGGTGTGAGTTTGGAAAGTACAAAAGTGAGGGAAATTGAAAGAGTTTGAAAGTTTAAATCTTTGGCCTTTAAAAACCATCCAATCTCACCCATTCGGTGAAATTAATCTTGCTCACTGACCTACTCGGCGACACGCCGAATGGGCACTTACCTCACTGAGTTTTACATGATCACTAGTTAAAGTAGGGGTCCAAACGGCAGACAAAATTGTGATCGTTGAACTGGTCGGCGATTCTCCATTTAGCTCTCGGGCTTACCGACCTCTTCGGCAATGCGCCGACTGGACTTTTGGCTTGACAGTTTGCACTATTCAAACACATTCCACACTCTAACAGGCACAATAAACACATCATTATTTTAAAATTAAAAAGAAAGCAAATAAAACTTGGGTTGCCTCCCAAGAAGCGCCTTAGTTAACGTTGTGGCACGATGTAAGTCTCCGCCAGGTTTCATCTTGTGAGGTTTGCCTTACTTCCATAATGCAACCCCTCTACTGGTTCCAAGTAGAGCAAAGACAACACTTGGCTTACTTGAGACTCTAGTAGCTGAATGAACATGGAATGAGAGGTGGTCATTTGATTTATCATCAAGACATTCTCTCTTACATCCTCTAACACTATGTCGTGCTTTTTGACTTTGTGTAGGGTGAGTAAGAGGACCTCTTCCACTATCATCAACCATCTTGCTTCTTCATCTTTCGACGCTCGTGAGGGTGAATGTACATGTCCTTCTTTTTTGATAGTACCTCCAATTCCATGACTTTCTTGGCAAAGACATCCAATTGAGTAAACAATTTGGAAAATTCTTGGTCTTTTTCGTCCTCCTTGTTGGTCTTGGCCATGTAATAAAGGAGGTAGGTTTCTCTTGTATAAGGTAGCTGGATGAGACTACTTGTAAGCATTTGGTCAGCCACTATTCTATTTTCGGGGCCAAGACCCCGGTAGAAATATTCCATAAGCATCTTATTTGGAATTCCATGAGTTGGGCATTATGCAATAGGGTCTTGAACTTCAGACACAACTCATGAATTGATTCACCTTCTAATGGTCTAAACATAGGATGTTATCCATAAGCATCAGCATTCTCAAAGGAGGGTGGTCCATTAGATCACTGTTGCTACCAGATATACTCTAATACTCCGGTCAATATAGCAACACACGGACCAAAACTAAAAATAAGTAGATTCAACAATAATTAACAAGAACGAATTTCAACTTAACTAAGAATCTTAACAAACACCACTCCCCGAAAGCGGTACCATTTTGATTTTACATATCAGGACACTTCTTTCAATTTATAAGTGCCAACGATCGTTAGTCAGTAATATAACCCAAATAAATGATTTGGGATTGAATCCCACAAGGAGTGGTACGTGTTTAAGAATCAATAGCAAAGTATAAATATGTTCAAGTCAACCATATGAATAGACATATATGAATAAAAGCATGATTCAAATTTAGGGGTGACATAAGTGTCAAATAAGCGGATTTCAGTTTTCACTATCAACTATAACAACAACAAATAACACAAAAATAACAATATTGAGATGGGTTCTTGGGTTGTGATAGGATTATAGGCTAATATAGAAATGTGGGTAATTGTTACTGTTAGTAAATAGTTGTAAATAAGTGAATAAGCTAGACTTTAGTGGGGGTAAACTTTCTCTCGAACAATTTACCATGAATCAAGCTGGTTTCTCTCGAACACCATCGAGCATGCAATTAAGAACGGCCTACGCTTCAGTCAATTCACTCTCTCGAGATGAAAATGTGGAATAAAGTTTAGGATTTACTCTCTCGAGCTGAACCCATGACAAACCAATACCTACAGACCATAGATTCAATAATCTTGGTTTTAAAACCTCTCTCTTGAGCAAGCAAAAAACATGAAGGTACAATTTCATTTGCAACTACAACCCTTTAAATTGACCAAAAATTACTGATAAATCCTTTTAAACGACATTTACACTAATAATTAACAATACTCAGAGCCTAAATCAACTCATAATCACATAATCACACCTCAAGAATTGGGGTTTTAGCTAGACATCATAAAGAGATAGAAAATGTTACCAAACTGTGTTTCCATCAACTAGTATGATTAATCTTCTCTTTACACAAGTCTTACTTGAAGAATCTTCAATACCCACTTTCAGTTTCTCAAAAATGGAAAACATTAAATCTTCAAAGCTAAGGAAAAGTTTTTGTCTCAATACTCAAAGTTCAAACTAAAAATCTAAAAATTATAATACTTGATAATGAAAATCTCTCCAATATAATGTTTGGAAATGTATTCATAGTCCCCAAAAGTCTGATGTGAAGGACCATTCAGAGCAATAAGTCGGGATCACCGATCGATTCGGCGATCGGCCCTTTTATCAGTTCCATGGCCTTTTTGTTTTGGCCTTCAGAACCTTCAAGTTCTGTAACTTTGGGCAATCCAACACTACATCACGAAATCATTTAAGGATACGCCGACTTCTCCATTCCATCTCCGACTTAAGTTTCTCCATCAGGGATTGAGACACTTGAACTTTAGTTAAGGTAATAGCAATTGGGTTACTCGCCCAATGGATTAGGCGATCACTAGACCTTTTTTTCTTCGTTCTTTCAGCTGTCTTGTTCCTTTTTGCTCGTTAGTGTCCATACTTTGTTCCTTCATACAAAATCTTGAAAATCAAGGATTTTACATTAGTTATTGACATAATACAAGCATTTGCGGACACAAAATCTATCAAAATAAATCCTTAAATGAGTCCAAATCGTGGACTCATGTCATGCCCCGAGCTACCCCCGAGAAGAAGACACGGGACCTAGGACCACAAGTGATCCCAAGCTAATCCTGCTGGCATAATCATGAGCATACTAAAGAATATAAACTGATGCGCAAGCTAAATCATACTTAAAATGAAAAAATGGGGAATAACCATATATTATAACTAAAATATTTTAAAACTGATGAGTTTAATACAAAGAAAATATTAACTCAATGCTAAGATGAAACTAACTATGTCTGAAAAGAGCCTTTAACTAACTAGAAATGCTAGGACAGACCCCAGCTAAGTCTAGGAAAACTGAAACTAAAGGACTAAAATACTAAAAATGAACTCATGACTATTGTCCTCGGAGAATGAGGACTCAACACTGATTCTGCTGAACTGGAGATCGAAAATCGATCTAAGCGTGATCTGGACGCTAAGAACCTGAACCGACATCACAAGAAGATGTAGCACATGTATGCTTCAGTACTTGAAAGGTACTGAGCATGTAGGATAGAGTGAAACTGAAATAATACATAACTGAACAAGCACAAAAGCAAGTATATAATGGGAACATAATTTAGATTTTGAATGCTGAGATAACTAAATACAATGACCAATTTATAACATGCTGAAATTGAATATTGGATATACTGATAAATGGTCAATGCAGTGGAATATGACTGATCTATAAGAGCTACTAATAACCGATTATAAAACCACATGAGCTAAATGTGGAGTCCGATGTATATGCCTCATCGAAAGGACCCAATATACCCTACCAGAGGTGTAAAGGCATGTTGGCATGATCACTAGAATGATGGCTTTAGAGGGGACTTACAACCTACTTGGCTAGTAGTTCTAGTAGTATTTGGGTACGCTAAACCCTAGTCCAACTCGGTATTATGTTACTCCCAATGAATTAAGTTATTAACACATTATGGATGAATTTCTATAAATACTGGATAGCTCACAACTGAACATGCAAACTGAGAATACAATAATTAATCTGATAATGATGCATTAATAATTGAGGCATGTCTATCTAAAGTAGCTTAAATATCTAACTAACATGTTTCATTCAAGAACTAAAGAAATACATAGCTAGGGTTCTAAAATTCATGCGATAAAATTGAATAATAACTTTACAATCTTATTTGGAACATATATCTAACTAATTCGTGATGATTTGTTGTAATTTTACAAACCCTAGGTCTATTCATGATAAGAGAATCAAGAACCGACTAAAAGTTAGGGACCAAATGGGTGAAAGGAACCCACTAGTAAAATCCCACGTACCTGGTGATGAAATCCACGGAGAAATATTACGATGTTGGGGTTGGAATTGATGGAACTTTGTTGTGTTCTTGAACTAGGGTTCTTGACCTTTTTATCCTTTCTTGCTTCTAATTTTCTAAGTTTTGATTTATGATTTTGACATAGGTAAGTTCTTGTTATATTTCTAAGCTTAAACTGACTAAAATCTGATGATTTAGGGCTTAAACGACGTATATTAGGGGTGAAATGAACTAGGAAAAGACCAAATGACCCCTGGAAATTTTGTTGTCGGACTAAATGACGACCTGGACTGACGGGTCGTCGTTCAATCGACGGTCCGTCGTTTGGGTCTACTCGACACACCTTTACTAAAACGGGCATAACTTTTTACTCGGAGGTTGGATTTCATCTAACTCGGTGGCTATGGAAAGATAATTCAATTATCTATCATTTATTAGATTATGGGACACCTACTTCATTTTTTGATAAGAGTTATGGCCGTATGAATTTGATCCAACAACGTTCCCCCCTAACTGGCTGCTAACTTTCACCTACGTACCGTAGATCAAACGACGGTCTGTGCTGGTCATTCGTAGTTCATGTCAAAGGCAAGGTAACTTGAGCGTGAATCCACGGACACAGACCATGCACCGTAGTCTTACTTACGGACCATATGTCTCTTCGTGGATCGACACTTAGTCGATTTTTATGGGCTGAGTTTGGGGAGAGTTTCAGTGACAACCGACGGATGTGCAGTACGGGCCGTAGATCAGACTACGTTCCCTTGATAGTGACCGTCCATTGCACTTGCAGATTTTTGAAAAGCTGATTTTTGGTCTATTTTGGATACGGGGTGTTACATTATCTCTCCCTTGAGAACATTCGTCCTCAAATGAAGACTAAATTAGCTAAAATATAGAGAGAGAGCTGAAATCCCTACTACTAAACACTGAGCACTGAGTTTCTGACTTAATTGAGTTCCAAGAACATACAAATATGCTGAAAATGCAGTACAATCTGAGGGAACATGATTCTAAGGCTGAATTGATGCATGAATGACTGAGCCTGGAATAGAATCATGAAATTGGAAGTACCAGAGATTCCTATAGGCATACCATCAGAAAAAAACTGAAGAGGAACTAATATAATACCTCAAGCTGGAGTGGAATCAGAAGGAAAATGGTAAGTATACTTGGCTTTCATGGCTGCTTGTACTTCCCAAGTAGCACCCTCTACGAACTGACTCCTCCACAAAACCTTGACTGAAGCAACTTCCTTATTTCTCAACCTTTTAACCTGACGGTCAAGAATTTCAACTAGTACATCCTTACAAGAAAGACTATCCTTCACTGCCACACTCTCTAATGGCACTACAGAGGCTTGGTCACCCACACACTTCTTCAGGAGTGAGATGTGGAAGACTGGATGCATTGCTGCTAGTTCTGCTGGCAACTCTAACTCACATGCCATCTTGCCAACCCTTTTTAAGATCTTGTAAGGGCCTACATACCTAGGACTGAGATTCCCTTTCTTGCCAAATCTCATCACCCCTTTCATAGGTAATACTTTAAGGAAAACCCAATCATGAACTTGGAACTCTAGTTCCATTCTTCTTGCATCTACATAATATTTCTGATGACTGTGGGTTGTCTTAAGTTTATTTCTAATGAGTTGCACTTTCTACATAGCATAAAGGACTGAATATGGCCCTATCAAAACTGCTTCACCTATATCAAACCAACCAACATGATATCTACATCTACGCCCATACAGTGCCACATAAGGGGTCATCTGAATGTTGGACTAGTAGCTATTGTTATAGGCGAACTCAATAAGAAGAAGGTGATCATCCCAACTACCCCTAAAATCGATCACACAAGCTCTCAACATATCCTCTAGGGTCTGAATGGTACGCTCTGCTAGTCCATCCGTCTGCGGATGAAATGTTGTGCTAAGGTTAACCTGAGTACCAAGACCTTTCTGAAATGACTTCAAGAAATGAGAGGTAAACTGAGGACCTCTATCTGAGATGATAGACAATGGAACCCCATGCAACCTCCCAATTTCAATAATGTAAAGCTTTGCATAGTCCTCCGCCGAATCTGTAGTTCTGACCGTCAAAAAGCGAGAGGACTTGGTCATCCTATCAACTATCACCCAAATGGAGTCATGTAGTCTGCTAGTACGAGGTAACCCTGTGATGAAATTCATATTGATTACTTCCCACTTCCAAGTATAAATGTCGATCTATTGAGTCATGCCACCTGTTTCTGTTGTTCTACCTTGTCTTGCTGTCAATTGGGGCACTTAATCACAAAATTTTCTATATCCCTCTTCATGCCATTCCACCAATAGACTTCTCGTAGCTCGCGGTACATCTTAGTGGCACCTGGGTGAATAGAATATCTGGAGTTATGCGCTTTTGCAAGGATATGTTGTCTCAACTCACCCACATCAGGAACACACACTATACATTGGTAGTGAAGTACACCATCTCCCCCTTCCACTCTCTGATTATGGACTGCACCCTTAAGTTCAAGCAATATTGGATCAATGTCTTGCGTTTCCTTACCCTCCACTACCAAGAAATATTCTGCCCCATTCTGAACTGTTACACCACTGTTTGATATGCTCAGTAGGCGAACTCCCTAGCGAGCAAGCCTCTGAACATCCTTCACTAGCTCCTTTCTTTCTTGCTCAACATGGGCTACACTACCTATATATAATGTACTAAGAGCATCTGCTACTACATTCGCCTTACTAGGATGGTAATGCACACTCATATCATAATCCTTAAGGAACTCAAGTCATCTCCTCTGGCGAAGATTCAACTCTTTCTGGGTGAACACATACTGAAGGCTCTTATGGTTAGTGAACACATCTACATGAACACCATACAAGTAGTGTCTCCAGATCTTGAGTGCAAACACCACTGCTGTAAGCTCGAGGTCATGAGTTAGATAGTTCTTCTTATGCACCTTAAGTTGTGTAGAAGCATAAGCTATGACCTAATCTCGCTGCATCAACACACAACCAAGGACAACTCTTGATACATCACAATATATCACACATCCATCTGAACCCTCTTGTAGAGTCAATACAAGAGATGTAGTCAATCTAGTTTTCAATTCTGCAAAGCTTTTCTCACAATCATCTGACCATAGAAACTTTACCATCTTCTGAGTCAACCTATTGAATGGTGAGGCTATAGATGAAAATTCTTCCACGAACCTTCTATAATAACCCGCTAGACCTAAGAAACTTTTGATATCTGTAGTAAAGGTAGGTCTGAGCCATTGTTTCACTGCTTCTATCTTTTGCAACTCCACTCAAATCTCCTCGCTAGATACAATGTGACCCAGGAAAGCAACGGATTGCAACCAGAACTCACATTTGCTAAACTTAGCAAATAACTAGCGATCTTTGAGAGTCTGCCAAACAACTCTCAACTGACTTGCATGTTCTTCCTCATTCCTAGAGTAAATGAGGATATCATCAATAAAGATGATAACGAATAAATCCAAGTACTGTTTGAACACTCTGTTCATCAAATCCATGAAAGCTGCAGGAGCATTGGTTAGTCCAAATGACATAAATACAAATTAATAATGACCATACCGGGTCCTGAAGGCTGTTTTAAGAATGTCACTATTCTGACTTTGAGCTGATGATAACTCGATCTGAGGTATATCGTTGAGAAGTGACTAGCACCCTGAAGTTGGTCAAACAAGTCATCAATCCTGGGGATGTTATTCTTGATTGTGACCTAGTTAAACTGTCGATAGTCAATGCACATTCTGAGAGAACCATCTTTCCTCTTTACGAACAACGCTTGTGCACCCCATGGTGAAATACTAGTTCTGATGAAACCCTTATCTAGAAGGTCTTTCAACTGCTCTTTCAATACCTTAAGCTCAGCTGGATCCATTCTGTAAGGAGGAATAGAAATAGGCTGGGTATCTGGAAGGAGATCAATTCCAAAGTTGATTTCCCTTTCGGGAGACTCTAGGAAAATCTTCTGGAAACACATCTGGAAATTCACTGACTACTGGAACTGACTCATGAGTTGGGGTTTCAGATATAGAATCCTTAACTCGAACTAAATGATAAAGATAACCATTAGAGATCATCTATCTAGACTTAAGGTAAGAAATGAATCGTCCCATAGGCGCTAAGCTACTACCCTTTCATTATAAGATTAGTTCGTTTGGAAACTAAAAATGAACAATCCTAGTTATACAATCGACTGAGGCATAACATGAATGTAACAAATTCATGCCCAGAATGACATCGAAGTCTACCATTTCTAACTCTACAAGATCTGCTGAGGTGACTTTCTGAGATACTATGAAAGGGCAATTTCTGTATACCCGTCTAGCTATAATTGGGTCACCGACTGGAGTAGAGACTGTGAAAGGTTTTGAGAGAGTTTCGAGACTAACACTGAATTGGACTTCTATGTAGGGAGTTACAAAAGAAAGAGTAGCCCCTGGATCTAACAATGCATAAACATCAAGGTCAAGGACTCGTAACGTACCACTGACTACATCAGGAGAACCTTTCTGATCCTTGTAGGACTGAAGAGCATAAAATCTATTCTGGCACTGACCGTCACCTATAACAGACGAGTTACCCTGCTGAGTCAGGCGATTTGATGGTGCTGCTGAAGTTGTAGACTGAGCTCTACCATTACCACCTCCTTGACCTTGTCTAGAAGGACAATGCCTCAACCTGTGACCAGACTGACGACAACCAAAACATTTTTCCTTTCCTGCGAGGCACTCGCCTGTATGGTTCTTACTACACTTAGGCAAGTGGGGTAAGTGTTGGTGCCTGAAACACTTTGCTGAAACTTAGAGACTGGTGCCCTCACCTTCTGATCATACTTGTTCTTAAAGGATGGAACACTAGCTGATGAAGGGGTTGGGGCTAAAAACTTCTGGTGACTCTGTGAGCGATTACAACCACCTGAGTTTTGATGAGAATAGTCATATTTCCCATTCCTAGCCTTCTTATTCTCCTTCGCCTGTTCCCTAAGCTTATCACCCTTAACCTGTTGAGCAAAAGTCATAAGCCTAGAGATGTTCATATATCCTAGTAACATAACATTTCTACACTCTGGTTTCACCAAATCTGACACTCCATACAAGAACTTATTCATCTAAGCCCTGGAGTCAGCAACCATGTGAGGAGCATACCTGGAGAGTTGGTTAAACTTGAGCCCATACTCTTGGACTGTCATGTTATCCTGCCTTTAAGTTCATGAATTCCTGGGCTTTTGCTTCTGTCAACTCTATTGGGAAAAACCTGTCCAGAAAGGTCTCACTAAAGAAATCCCAAGTAATAGGAGTTGCATCAGTGCCCCTATTATCCTTCTACTGAGTGTACCAGATATGAGCAACATCTTTCAGCTGGTATGATGTCAACTCAACCCGATGATTCCTAGTGACTTGCATCACCTCAAAGATCTTCTTGATCTCATCCAAGAAATTTTGAGGATCCTCACTGGTCTGAGATCCTAAGAACTCAGACGGATTCATCCTAACAAAGTCATGGATCCAGGCTGCTGTTGATCCACCATTTCCATTCACACAAGCTTGAACCCGCTGATTGTTCTGGTTGGCGACACTCTAAGCCAACATCTGAATGGCATTCCTGAATTCAGCATTGGAGACTTCCTGATCTGGGACTGGAGGAGCTACGTTTGCATTCCTAGCATTCGCATTTTGTTACGACCCAAAGTAACCCCTAGGCGTAACCAGCGTCGTCGTCCTCTATGAGGACTAAGACAAGCCTCTTAGCATTCATCATAGCAAATTATAAGTCAAAATCACGGAAAAAATTAAAAATTTTGCTTATATAGCATGGAGGTTTACATAGACCTCTACATAGGAAGCATACATAGGCTTCTCGCAATAGACCATAACAACGCATAGGAATTTAGTCTAATACTTTGTCTCATATCAACCATCTAAACGAAGTCAAAGAATCCAAGCAAAGCCCTTATACTAATCCATAGTTGCCACGTAGGGCTTACATCAATAGCTTCAACAATAGGAAAGAAATGAATGTCTACTAGACAATACAAGTACTACTAATATTGAGTGTGTGGTAGCATCCTCAAACTAGAGGGAATACCAAAACTTGGAGAGTCTAGTCCAAGCCTTCTTTCTTTAACCTCAATGATACCTCAACGGCCCGAACCTACAATGTTTGGGGAAAAAGGGAAGAAATATGGGTTAGTACAAATCACATGTACTATGTGTGGTCCCTATGCATAAAAATCGTTAATGCATGAGAAAAAGCACAATTTAGTCAAAACTATGCACAATGACCAACAATTCAATATACACGTATAAGGAACATCGTAATCATATCAACATATAAGTAACTCAAGCAACACTTGTGCAATGCCAAGAATAAAGCCCCATAACCCTATCCAAAGCAAAGTATCACATTCAGCAACCCAGTTCATACTTACAACATATTCTCATATATAACATTCTTCATATACCAATACTAGTTATAGCTTATAATAATAATCATAATCATAATCATAATCATAATCATAATGATAATAGAACACCACTAGCATCATCCTATAGGATTCCACATGTGTAATGTGTAAGAGAAGTCCCATACCCTCCCTCACACTATGTAGTAACCTTTAAGACAACCCTAATAAAAGTCACATACATAACTTGTTCATACCTTTACTTTACTTTAGGGAAATAAGTACCATAACCGACATGAGACCATGTGAGCTACATGGAATCGGGTGTTCTACTCCCATACCGAAAAGAGAGGGTTAACACTTGCCTAAGGTGCAACCATTCGTACATAGCTATTCTAAGTGGATCCACTAAGCTAGAGTCCTATGCGGGCACATAGTTAAGGGACAAAGAGATTGTTTCTAGAAACCTTGACTTACTAACGTGAAGGTTTCCATCTTATGAGACAACACATATCTTGAGAATCCACACTACTAGCCGTGAAGAAACCCATGTGGGAGGACAAACTTACTAACGTTCGACCTCCATCTCATTTACATGCCCTTTCAGTGCTAAGCAATTATTCCCTTTAGTAATCACCATATAACATCATACAAGTTCACATTAGTCTCTTTTATACCTTTACGTAAACATCTTATCATAACAGCTCATAGGTGATCACAAGTGAGAACTATCCTTTCACTTTAGACACAACATTATAATCATGAGAAACTACATTCAATCATATAATGATCACATCATAACATAATTACATACTTCATAGCCAATTCATAGATCTAGGGTTAGGGTTGAGGGATCCTTGTCACAAACATCACAATAACACAATTAGCTATAGCATCATTATCACATAAGTAGATTTCACCTTGCATAATTGAGATCAAAGGAGAATCAAGAACATACCTCATTGCACTTCATGGGACTTCATACTTCAATGCCCAAGAACTCACAATCAACATATGAAATAGGGCAATTTATGAAGTATTAACATAACTAAAATTAAAGTAAATAAGTGACATGTTCATCACCGCCAATAATTCACCTTAATCAATCCAAGAAATTAGAAATTTAGGGGAAAGACATGGTTCAAGGGAAAACTCATAGGAATTTATCAATTAACCATTAATTAATACTTAAACAACATTAATTCATCATAATTTATCCCAATTAACTCACAATTTTGTTTTAGAAAGAAGACCCATATGAGGAGAAAAACTCTTGTTTTGGGGGATTTAGAAATAATCTTTTGAAGGACCTCTTGGGTAAAGAATTCCCAAGAGTGAAATAAACCATACCTTATAGATGATAAAGCCACGAAATTGAGTTGGAAAACATGAAGGCTTGATCTTCTTCTTGGAGCTCTTTTGTTCTTCAATGGTGTTTTGGAGGAAGAGAGAATTTTGGGAGAGAGAGAGAGATTTTTGACTTCAACTTGTGGGACTTGATTTGAGTGATAAAATTGACTTACAACTGACCCTAATACATTATATAGTCATCCATTAAATTACCAAAAGACCCCTCACTTAAATGGGTTTATTTGTGAAGTCAACGAACTCAAAATACGACATTTTACGAATTTTGGCAGTGGCTCCGCGTCGCAGGGCCAATACACACTTTATTTCCCAAAATTTATTTGAGGAAGTGAGGTCCGTTTTGGCTGCGCATCGCACCGTAGCCCTCCGTTTCTTGACTTTCGCAGACTGCTTTGGCAGCCTGCCCACCCATGTTGGGGTCCTTCCCAAGGACCCTTCCGGTGGTCCTTGGGGTGTCGTTATCAGACATTTAGACTCTCTATACTATATTATACCTATCCAAAGTCTTTTTACAAGTTTTAGACTTCATATGACCCTCCGAAACCTTAACCAAACATAGGGACGTCAACATAGTTGAATTTCGCTAGTTTCCAAACGTTATGGCTTTTCTTTAATCCTATGGCTCTGAAACTTCTCAAACAAGTTATTTAAAATTATTTAGGTCTAAAACCATCATTATTCAACATATTAAGCTCTAGTATATGTCATGGAAATTTCCGGGTGTGTCAATACTCCCTCCCCCTTAGGAACATTCGTCCGTGAATGACACTCTAAACCTTTCTGTATGAGGAAAGACTCAAGACTAACAACCAACCAACCAACAACATCGTAATGAGTCATATATAATTGGAGGAAATATCAAATATTTTCAACATATAAGCATAGCATTAACAAATAGGAACTTAATCCACACATACCATAACAAAACTCAACTTTTCATATCACATAAGGAGGTACTACCTTCTCCATTTCAATATGAGATCAATATGAACATTAAAAGTTGACATGCTGATTTCTTATCAAAACAATATCAATTATGCTAATTATAATCTTCCATGAACAATCATAGCACACAACACACTAAGGTGAAAGCCAACATATTAAACATATTTCATGGAAAGACAATAACTCAAATTTGGCATGAATTTCTACTACAATATGCACATATTTAGAACCAGATGATATGTTCAACATTATTCACAATAATCATATAAGGAATTTCTAACCTTAATCTTGGCTAGGAGTAAGGGGGAAAAGATAAGGATAGTGGGTCTTCAAGTCAGCCTCGGCCTCCCATGCTGCACCCTCAACACGGTGGTTCCTCCATAGAACCTTTAAGGAGGCAACCTACTTATTCCTCAATTTCTTAACTTGGCGATCCAAGATCTCAATCGGGACCTCATCATATTAAAGGTCCTCCTTTACCACCAACCCTTCTAGAGGAAGAATGGACACCGTATCGCCTATACACTTCTTAAGCATAGATACATGGAATACCGGATGAATCATGGCCAACTCATTTGGAAATTTCAACTCATAGGCAACACTCCCTACCCTCTTCAAAATTTCATACGTCCCCACATAACGGGGACTAAGTTTCCCTTTCTTTCCATATCTCATCACCCCTTTCATGGGTGAAATTTTCAAATAGACCAAATCTCCTACTTCGAACTCAAGGTACCTTTTTCTATTATCGGCATAGGATTTTGATCGACTTTGAGCCTCTTTTAGTCTATCTCTTATAACCCAAACTTTTTCGAGATCTTTATAAACCAAGTCGGGACCAAGTAGGGCAAACTTACCTATCTCATACCACCCAACCGGATATCTACACCTCCTCCCATAAAGTCCCTCAAAGGGTGCCATGGAGATAGTAGAGTGGTAGCTATTGTTGAAGGAGAATTCTATCAAAGGTAGGTGGTCATCCCAATTACCTTTGAAGTCGATGACGCAAGACCTCAACATGTCTTCAAGGATTTGAATAGTGTGTTCCGCTTGCCCATCCGTCTTGGGATGAAAATCGGTACTAAGTACCTTCATACCAATCCCACTTTTGAAAGCTTTCCGAAAATGGGAGGTAAATTGAGTACCTCTATCCGAAATGATGGATAAAGGGGCTCCATGCAATCTCACTATTTCTTTGAGTTACAATTCTGCATAATCTTTCGTCGAATATGTGACTTTGACGGGAAGAAAATGTGCGGACTTGGTCAACCTATCCACAATAACCCATATCGGGTCATGTTGTCTACGGGTACGAGGCAGCCCAACTATGAAATCCATGTTAATATCCTCCCACTTCCATATGGGAATGTCTATATTTTGAGTCAATCCACCCGGCCTTTGGTGCTCCACTTTTACTTGTTGGCAATTCGGACACTTAGCGACAAAATCCACTATGTCCCTTTTCGTACCATTCCACAAATATGTTTCTCGTAAGTCCCGGTACATATTTGTGGCACCCGCGTGAATGGAATATCGAGAGCCATGAGCCTCTTCCATGATCAATTCCCTCAACCCATCCACATCCGGTACACACAATCTTCCTTGGTGTGTAAGCACCCCATCTTCCCCTTGAGAGAAGGACTCATTAGCTTTACTAAGGACCATTTCCTTTAACTCCATCAATAGAGTATCAAGGTGTTGTTTGGATTTCACCCTAACCACTAGAGACGACTCGGAGTTATGGCGAACCATGACACCACCTTTTAGAGAATCTTCTAGTTGGACACCTGACTGGGCAAACCTATGAACCTTTTTCACTAGCTCTTTCTTATCATCTTCAACATGTGTTACACTACCTATGGATACTCAGCTCAAAGCATCCGCCACCACATTAGCTTTCCCGGGATGGTAAAGGACACTCATATCATAATCCTTAAAATCTCTAACCATCTTCTTTGGCGTAAATTCAAGTCTTTTTGGGTGAATACATATTCTAGACTCATATGATCCGTGAACACGTCAGCATGCACCCCATATAGATAGTGTCTCCAAACCTTTAAAGCAAACACCACGGCCGCAAGTTCAAGGTCGTGTGTCGGATAATTTTTCTCATGTGGCTTGAGTTGTCTAAAGGCATATGCTATGACTTTGCCACGTTGCGTAAGCACACATTCTAGACCCATTCGGGAGGCATCACAATAAACCACAAACCCATCGGTACCCGCCGGTAAAGTCAATACCGGAGTGGAGGTTAGTTTATCTTTCAATAATTGGAAGCTCTTCTCACAATATTCCAACCATTCGAATTTGGACTTTTTTGGGTTAAGGTTGTTAATGGAGATGCGATAGATGAAAATCCCTCCACAAACCTCCGATAGTAGCCGGCCAACCTTAGAAAACTCCAAATGTCGGAAGGACTCAAAGGTCTTGGCCAACTTTTGACCACTTCCGTCTTCCTTGGATCAACCTCTACCCCTTCACTAGAAACAATGTGACCAATAAAAGCTACCGACCTCAACAAAAACTCATACTTGCTAAACTTAGCAAAAAGTTGGTTATCTTTGAGAACTTGTAAAACTATTCTCAAATGATCCATATGATCATCCTCACTCCTTGAGTATATTGAAATATCATCAATAAAGACAATCACGAACAAATCAAGATACTTTCTAAAGACACAATAGTCCATGAAAGCCGCCGGGCATTTGTTAGGCCAAATGACATAACAAGGAATTCGAAATGACCATATCTTGTTCGAAATGCCATTTTTGTAATATAAACCTCCCTCACCCTAAGTTGGTGATAACCCGATCTTTATTCAATCTTTGAAAAGTAGCTAGCTCCTTGGAGTTGATCAAATAGGTCATCAATCCTAGGGAGCGGGTACTTATTTTTTATAGTAAATTTGTTTAATTGACGATAATCGATACACATTCTCAAGGACCCATCCTTCTTCTTCAGAAACAATACTGGGGCACCCCATGGAGATATGCTTGGTTGAATAAAACCCTTATCTAGCAAATATTTGAGTTGAGCCTTTAGTTCTTTCAACTCGGCCGGGGCCATCCGATAAGGAGGGATTGAAATAGGTTGTGTATCCGGTAATAGATCTATACCAAAGTCAATCTCCCGGTCGGGAGGAATTTTGAGAAGATAATCGGGGAAGACTTCTGGAAACTCCCTTACTACGGGTACCGACTCTATGGAAGGGACCTCAGATTCAAGATCCATAACTCTTACTATGTGATAGAGACAACCCTTTGCAATTAACTTGCAAGCCTTTAGACACGAAATGATCTTACCCCTAGGATTTGAGTTTCATCCCTTCCACTCAAACACGGGTTTATTTGGAAATTGAAATTTGACCACCCTTGACCTACAACCAATAGAGCCAAAACACGCATACAACCAATCCATTCCCAATATAATATCGAAATCAAGCATATCAAGTTCTATCAAGTCAACCAACATAACTCTATTGGGCAAGGAAATAGGACACCCTTTATAGTCTCTTTTTACCACTACGGAATCACCCACCGGGGTAGAAACCGAGAAAGGCTCATCTAAGATGTCGGGTAGTATATCAAATCTCATGGCTACAAGAGGGGTCACAAATGACAACGTAGCTCCCGGATCTAACAAAGTATATACATCAAAGGAAAATGATTTTAACATAACGGTGACCACGTCTGGTGATCTCTCTTGATCACTTCGGGATTGGAGAGAAGTGATTCTTCTTAGGAGCATCCGGGTTTGGAGCACTTGCTTGAGCTTAAGCATTTTCCCCTCCTTGAGTCTTAATCATAGGGCAATCTTTCTTCATGTGGCCACTCTTCCCACAATTATAGCAATTACCCGTGCCCGCAAGACACTTTCCATCATGCCTTCTACCATATTTAGAACAAAGAGGCCTATCAACATAAGAACGACCACCTTTTCGCTCTTGGGGCTTGGGAGTAGGCACCTTACTCTTATTGGCCCTTGGAGCACTATAAGATCCTATATTAGAAAACCTCTTCTTGAACCTTGGTTTGTCTTGAACCTCATACCTATTCTTAGAAGAATTCCCATCTTTGGTTCTCACCTTCTTCAACTCCCTACCAACTTGCTTAAGATTTTGCTCCTCAATTTATTCGGCATGAACCATGAGACGATAGATGTCCATGCTAGGAATCAACATAGCCGACCTACATTCATTAACCACAAGATCGGATATCCCCATGACAAATTTGTTCATCTTGGCCCTAGAATCCGCAACCATAGTAGGAGCATGCTTTGAAAGTTGAGTAAATTTGAGGCTATACTCCTTCACGCTCATACCCCCTTGATGAAGGCTGATGAATTCTTGCATTTTCCTCTCCCTTAGTTCCAAGGGAAGAAACCTATCAAGGAAAGCCATTTTAAAAGCTCCCCAAGTAATTCGACCTTCTATCACCGGTCTCTCAGCCTTCCATTGCTCATACCGCACTTGAGCCACATCTTTGAGTTGGTAGGCGGCTAGTTCCGCCTTTTCTTTAGAAGAAACACCCATAAAATCAAGAACCTTGAACACTTCATCAATGAGCCCTTGTGGGTCCTCCTCTACCTTAGAACCGTAGAAAGTAGGGGGATTCATCCTCGTGAAACCCCTAATCCTTGAAGAGGTGGAATTAGCATTGGGGTTCACTTGCACCCTTGTATCCCTAGGAACTTGGGTATCCAACCATTGAGTCAAGCTATGAATGGCCGACCTTATCTCAACATTATACATAGCCCCTTCTTCAATAGGAACTTGAGGGTTTTGAGCAGCTTCAGGGGAACCGCCTCATTCAAATTCTCCTCTCTGGCCCTTCGAGCATTGTTCCTTCTTGTATTCATTGCCTATAAGAACAATTAAAGGATTACAAGAAAGGACTAGATAGAGTTAAGACTCCTAGCACGACTAACGAATAACAAGAGTGTGAAGGTTCCTAAGCATTACATAGTCTCTCATTCATAAATGTGACGCGCTTCACAATTATGAACAATACACTACATAGGCGTGGTTTAATGAGACATCAATCGAAAAGAAGATTTAACCTCATGCTCTGATACCAAGTTTGTTACGACCCAAAGTACCGCCTAGGCGTAATCGGAGTCATCGTCCTCTATGAGGACTAAGACAAGCATCTTAGCATTCGTCATAGCAAATCATAAGTCAAAATCACAGAAAAATTAAAACTTTTGCTTATATAGCATGGAGGTATACATAGACCTCTAAATAGGAAGCATACATAGGCTTCTCGCAATAGACCATAACAACGCATAGGAATTTAGTCTAATGCATTGTATCATATCAACCATCTAAACAAAGTCAAACAATCCGGGCAAAGCCCTTATACAAATCCATAGTTGCAACATAGGGCTTACATCAATAGCTTTAACAATAGGAAAGAAATGAATGTCTACCAGACAATACAAATACTACTAAGATAGAGTGTGTGGTAGCATCCTTGAACTAAAGGGCATACAAAAACTTGGAGAGTCTAGTCCAAGCTTTCTTTCTTTAGCCTCAGTGATACCTCAATGGCCCGAACCTACATTGTTTGGGGAAAAAGGGAAGAAATATAGGTTAGTAAAAAGCATATGTACTATGTATGGTCCCTATGCATAAAAATCGTTAATGCATGAGAAAAAACACAATTTAGTCAAAACTATGCACAATGACCAACAATTCAATATACACGTATAAGGAACATCGTAATCATATCAACATATAAGTAACTCAAGCAACACTTGTGCATGCCAAGAATAAAGCTCGATTACCCTATCCAAAGAAAAGTATCACATTAAGAAACCCATTTCATACTTACAACATATTCTCATATATATCATACTTCATATACCAATACTAGTCATAGCTTATCAACATAATAATAATCATAATCATAATCATAATAGAACACTACTAGAATCATCATATCTGATCCCACATGTGCAATGTCTAAGAGAGGTCCCATACCCTCCTCACACTATGTAGTACCTAAGAGAAGTTCACGTACATAACTTGTTCATACCTTTACTTTAATTTAGGGAAATACATACCATAAACGACATGAGACAATGTGAGATACATGGAATCCGGTGTTCTACTCCCACACCAAAAAGAGAAGGTTAAAACTTGCCTAAGGTGCAACCATTCGTACATAGTTATTCTAGGTGGATCCACTAAGCTAGAGTTCTATGCGGGCACATAGTTAATGGACAAGGATATTGTTTCTAGAAACCTTGACTTACAAACATGAAGGTTTCCATCTCATAATACAACACATATCTTGGGAATCCACACTACTAGCCGTGAAGAAACCCATGTGGGAGGCACGACTTACTAACGTGAGACCTCCATCTCATTTACATGCCCTTTCGGTGCTAAGAAATTATTTCCTTTAGTAATCATCATATAACATCATACAAGTCCACATTAGTCTCTTTTAGACCTTTAAGTAAACATCTTATCATAATAGCTCATGGTGATCACAAGTGAGAACTATCCTTTCACTTTAGACACAACACTATAATCATGAGAAACTACATTCAATCATATAATGATCACATCATAACATAATTACATACTTCATAGACAATTCATAGATCTAGGGTTAGGGATGAGGAATACTTGTCACCAACATCACAACAACACAATTAGCTATAGCATCATTATCACATAAGTAGATTTTACCATGCATAACTGAGATCAAAGGAGAATCAAAATCATTCCTCATTGCCCTTAATGGGACTTCATACTTCAATACACAAGAACTGACAACCAACATATTAAATAGGGTAATTCATTAAGTATTATCATAACTAAAATCAAAGTAAATAAGTGACATGTTTATCACCCTCAACAATTCACCTTAATCAATCCAAGAAATTAGGGATTTAGGAGAAAGACATGGGTCAAGGGAAAACTCATAGAAATTTATCAATTAACCATTAATTCATACTTAAACAACATTAATTCATTATAATTCATCACAATTAACTAACAATTTCGTTTTAGAAAGAAGACCCACGTGAGGAGAAAAACCCTTGTTTTTGGGGATTTAGAAATCATCTTTTGAAGGACCTCTTGGGGAAAGGATTCCAAAGAGTGAGAGAAACCATACCTTATAGATGATAAATCCACGAAATTGAGTTGGAAAACATGAAGCCTTGATCTTCTTCTTGGAGCTCTTTTGGTCTTCAATGAAGTTTTGGAGGAACAGAGAATTTTGGGAGAGAGAGAGATATTTTTGAGTTCAACTTGTGGGACTTGATTTGAGTGATAAAATTGAAATACAACTTACCCTAATACATTATATAGTCACCCATTAAATTACCAAAAGACCCCTCACTTAAATGGGTTTATTTGTGAAGTCAAAACACCCAAAATACGATATTTTACGAATATGAAAAGTGGCTCCGCGTCGCAGGGTCAACACACACTTTATTTCACAAAAATAATTTGATGCAGTAAGGTCTGTGTTGGCTGCGTGTCGCACCGTAGCCCTCCGATTCTTGACTTTCTTAGACTGCTTTGGCAGCCTGCCCACCCATGTTGGGGTCCTTCCCAAGGACCCTTCCGGTGGTCCTTGAGGTGTATTTATCGGACGTTTAGACTCTATATACTACATTATACCTATCCAAAGTCTTTTTACAAGTTTTACACTTCATATGACCATCCGAAACTTTAACCAAACATAGGGACGTCAACGTAGTTGAATTTCTCTAGTTTCCGGACGTTAAGGCTTTTCTCTAATCATATTGCTCCGAAACTTCTAAAAAAAGTTATTTACACTTATTTAGGTCTAAAACCATCATTATTAAATATATTAATCTCTATTATAGGTCATGGAAATTTCTGGGTGTGTCAAATTCCTAGCGTTAGCTCTACGAGGAGGCATGATCGGAAACGTAGAACGTCGAGTTAGAATGAAATTAGATCATACCTTATGCACGATAAGAGTAACAAGAAAGTGAACTTTTACTAAAACACTTCGTAGTCTCCCTCTCATTAGATGTGGAGCACTTCACATCAATAAAAAGGACTCTACTTAGTGTGGCTTTTCAGACATCCTAGGACACTTAAACCTAGTGCTCTGATACCAAGTTTGTCACGCCCCGAGATACCCTGATAAGGAGACGGTCCTAGGACCACAAGTGATCCCAAGCTAACCCTGCTGGCATGATCATGAGCATACTAAAGAATATAAATTGATGCGGAAGCTAAATCATACTTAAAATGAACAGATGGGGAATACCCATATACTATAACTAAAATATTTGAAAACTGATGAGTTTAATACAAAGAAAATATTAATTCAATGCTAAGATGAAACTAATTATGTCTAAAAATAGCCTCTAACTAACTAGAAATGTAGGGACATGCCCCAGCTAAGTCTAGCAAAACTTAAACTAAAGGACTAAAATACTGAAAATGAACTCATGACTATTGTCCTCGGAGAATGAGGACTCAGCACTGTTTCTTCTCAACTGGAGATAGGAAATCGATCTAAGCGTGATCTTGATGCTGAGAACCTGAACCTACATCACAAGAAGATGTAGCGCATGTATGCGTCAGTACTTGAAAGGTACTGAGCATGCAGGATAGAGTGAAACTGAAATAATACATAACTGAACAAGCACAAAAGCAAGTATATAATCTGAACATGATATAGATTTTGAATGCTCAGATAACTAAATGCATTGATTAATTTATAACACGCTGGAACCGAATACTGGATATACTGATAAATGGTCAATGCAGTGGAATCTGACTGATCTATGGGAGCTAATAACTGATAATAAAACCACATGAGCTAAATGTGGTGTCCGATGTATACAAAGGACCCAATATACCCTGCGAGAGATTTAAAGGCATGTTGGCGTGATAACTAAACTGATGACCACAGAGGGGACTTACAACCTACTTAGCTAGTAGTTCTGGGACTATTTGGGTACGCTAAACCCTACTCTAACTCGGTATTATGTTACTCCCAATGAATTAAGTGATTAACACATTATGGCTGAATTTTTGTAAATAATGGATAGCTCAAAACTGAACATGCAAACTTAGAATACAACATCTGATAATGATGCATAAATAATTGAGGCATGTGTATCTACAGTAACTAAAATATCGGACCTAACATGTGTCATTCAAGAACTAAAGAAATACATAGCTATAGTTCTGAAATTCATGCGATAAACTGAATGATAACTTTAAATCTGATTTGGAACGTATATCTAACTAATTCGTGATTATTTGATGTAATTCTACAAACCCTAGGTCTATTCATGATAAGAGAATCAATAACTGACTGAAAACTAGGGACCTAATGGGTGAAAAGAACCCACTAGTGAAATCCTACATACCTGGTTATGAAATCCACGGAGAAATATTACGATTTTGTGGCTGGAACTAATGGACCCTTGTTGCGTTCTTGAAATAGTGTTCTTGACCTTTTTCTCCTTTCTTGCTTTTAATTTTTATGTTTTGATTTATGATTTTGACTTAGGTAAGTTCTTGTTATGTTTCTAGGCTTAAACTAACTAAAATCTTATGATTTAGGGATAAAACATTGTATTTAGGGGTTAAACCAACTAGGAAAAGACCAAAAGACCCCTGGAAATTTTGGTGTCGGACCAAACAACGACCTGGACTGACGGGCCGTCGTTCAATCGACGGTCCATCGTTTAGGTCCATAGTTTGGGTCTGCTTGATAGTCCTTTACTAAAACGGGCATAACGTTTTACTCGGAGATTGGATTTTAGCAAACTTGGTGGCTATGGAAAGATAATTCAATTACATCATTTCATAGGTCATAGGATATCTAATCTATTTTGTTCTATGAGTTATGACCATTTGAAGATGACCCAACAACATCCCCCTTAACTGACTGCTAAATTTCACCTACCGTCAGACCTACGGACCGTAGATCGAACGACGATTCGTGCTGGTCATCCGTAGTTCATGTCAGAGGCTGGGTAACTTGAGTCTGAAGCCACGAACACAGAACACGGACGTAGTCTGACTTACGGACAGCAGGTTCTGTTCGTGGATGGATACTTAGTCGATTTTTATGTGTTGAGTTTTGGGAGAGTTTCAGTAAAAAACGACGGATGTGTAGTATGGTCTGTAGATCAGACTACGGTTTGTGGATAGTGAGCGTCGATTACACCTGCAGATTTTTGAAAAGCTGATTTTTAGTCTATATTGTATACGGGGTGTTACAACACATTATTCCCCTCAGAAAAAATTAACTCCATAAATAAGGTCGTGACTGACGTCCATAAAATATTTTGGCAAAAAAGTTCTGGAATTCTATTATAAAAAATTTATGGACTATAGCACAGGAAAATTAGTAAAATCTATTTTTTCCTACTTTGGGGCTCATTTAAACTTGAAAATGCGTCTTTTTACCCATCAAGACCGACTGACACCATTAATAAGGTCGTAACGGACGTCCAAGAAAAATTTCAGCAAAAACAATTCTGGAATCCTATCAAGAAAAATCATACGCTTGAAAATCCTTGAAACTTCCACGAGACCTTCCTACGACCCTCCTAATTTTCTATAGCATGCAGATCTAACTCGTAGAACCCAAGTTTAAGCCCAAAAATTAAACTAACTCTGGAACCATCTACGACCCATAAAGCATACTACGACTCATCATTTTCACTCGTAGGTCAACTTACTGGGACTTGAAAATTTAAAAACATAGACTGATCCTTCAACTTCCGTTCAATGTCCCATAGGACTCTCAATGAAAGTGATAAACATTTATTTTCTATACGATTTAAAATTCTAGGTCCAAGTTCACAAATATCAATGTAAACTAATTCTAATAAACTAGTTTCTCTTTTCACTTGACAATGAGGTCTTTCATTGATGTTGTCTTTACTACAAGCCTCTCACTTCTTAAAATATTTTTAATCGCTGAGATTTATTTTAACCTACTCATGATTCCACCATTAGTGTTATTAATATATTAAATGAGCATGCCAAAAATTAGTATAAGAGAGCATGTAAATAAAAGTAGAAATTTTATTCATTTCAACATTCAACTTGAACATCTCATCACAAACATACTTCTTTACCACAAAAATACTCACTTTCACAGTTACATATCTATTAGAATCAATAATTAGTTTGAAGCTTTCTTTATTAAGAAGAAAATTAGACATACGTTTTTTCTCATGGAAAGAGTATAAAATACATCTTTCAAAATTAATACCTTTTTAGAGATAACGAGTATAAAGTATGATTCCCATTTGTTATATTATAATGGGCTCTTGATGATGCGCCATTTATTACACTGAATCCTTTCAGCCCATGACTATTATCATATGATAGAGAGACATTTATGCTATTAATTTCAATTTGTTGTGTGTATGATAGTTAGAGGGTTGAGTGCAAGTTATATGCCTAATGAGGTCCTCAAGAACCTTTATAACTATTATTGTCTTTCATATTTCTATTAATGCCTTACATACTAGTACATGTTGTTTGTACTGACACCCCATGATAGGAGACACTGCATTTCATGTTGTAGCCTTGCAGGTTCAGGTAGAGTTTTCAATAAACCTCTCCTATAGATGAATGTCGCATTTTGCATTTTTTGGTATACTCTACTTCTCCTGAAGTTCCTGAGTCTATTGCTTGAAGTTGTAGTTCATATGTACTAGGTAGATCGGACCCTATACAAACTATATGATACTAAGAAACTCTTAAAAGGCTTGTAGACCTCTGGCATGGGTTTGTATATTTTTTTTATGGCCATGTCAGCCTTACTGCTAGGTTACATTCCTTATTTTGTCCTTGTTGGCCTTATGTTATATTCTTGTTGGGTTGATTTTTGGGTAGATATCCCCAAAAAGAGATCTCGTTCGACCTTTCAACTTTTCTTATCGATTGGGAATAAGTGTGTATATGTTGGTCTTATTGACCCAAGCACTTCAAGTGTATAATTATATGAGTTATGTCTGATATGCTTGGTCTGGTGAGGCACCATACCTATTTCACCTCCCTAGATTTGGGGTGTGACAAACTTGGCATGAGAGCGCATCAAGTTCCAGGAAGATAACTAGTAAAGTCTTGCTTATATGTGTGTTGTGCATCAACTTATAACCAAGAGGCTGCATGGAATATACAGATAGTTATCATTCTTCATTTTTAGAAACCATGCAATAGAGCGGAATCTTTGGTATTCAAGTCTAGCTCATGCTTTACATATGTTGACAATGATGTTTGTCACTAGATTGACTACCGCCAATCGAAAAGCCGATGTAGATGCATGAGAAGGTACTAGTTGTGCACTCCCCAACCATATAGATGACTTAAGGTCAAGAGTAAGTCACCCACTCCAGTGGACCCTACTCGACCCGCACCTAGAAGTTCAGAAGGGATCCTTTGCCTCCAGCTCCTGCTGATCTACCAACACTTGGGGAGAGAAGAGGGGATCCAGTACCCCCTGCCCCCACCAGACCCTGTAGCACCTTAGAGAGTTGGAGGCAATCCAGCACCCGCAGATCCTCCACCAGATACAGAGAACCAAAATGTAAAAAGTGTGGTTTGACTATTAACCTAGATGGTGTCCACACAACAACAACAATAAGGGCGTCAATAAGTGATAGACTAGGTGGCTCAGAGATATCTAGGTCCCGTGAATTTATTGTTAGCATTTTTGTTAATGCTGATATGGTCCGTACTGCATGGGTCAATTATCCCACTTCATGGACCTATTATCCCACTAATGGGAAGGTAGTTAACTACCCATTATCCCACTCATGGAAAGGTAGTTAACTACCCAATATTCCACTACATGCATCCACTATCCTACTACTCTAGTGGTTGGAAACTTCTCATAAATATTTCATTTGGTTCAAAGGTCCCTAAGGACATTACTTCTAGAAACTCCATATTATCTATGAGTGGGATTTTGAGTGCTTAGAACATCTTTGAAGAAAAGAAGAATTGTAGACTCCGACTGTATCACTAATAATGACTGGAGGTATCTCAATCACACTATATTTCCGCTGTGCCATTGCTCTGTCATGTCTAACATTTGGCATCAGACCCATTGAATTTTCTCTGCCTTATTAGTTTTTGGAATTCTCTAAAATCGCTCAATGGTTCTTAAAAATTCATATCTTGATTTGAAAATTTTGAAACATTTTCTAATAATAATAGCCAAAGAAATTGTTGTTTTGTTGCATAATATTCAACAATAAATCTTGTATATGATTTTGATTTTATATTTAGTGATTCATATAATTTTATTTGATTGAGATTTATCCACAACAATCGTAATTAAGTGATATCATATATTATATTTTGGATCACTTAAATAAATAAATGTCTAAATGATCTAGAATTTATTTGATTAAAGTTTAGCCACAACATCTTTAATTGAATAAAATTGTAAAGTTCACATAAAGAATTTTTTAGACATTAGAATTATAATTAATTATGCATGATATGATAACTTAATTTCTTTAATATTAAGTTGCATAATTAATTAAAATTAAATATTAAATACTTTTCATTATTACCCACTCGAATTCTGAATGAGAGTTTAATAGTTTTGTCATAAAGATAAAATATCATGCTATATAAAATAATAATTTTATCATAAATATGAATCTAATTGAATTAAAAATTTAGCCCACAAGCAATTTTTATGTTAGTAGATTCAATTTTATATTACTTGCCTCAAATTTATGTTAAGTATGTAATTTTTTGCAGTTATGCAACATGCAAAATTCTCTTATATTTGTGATATTCCCGAACTGAATGGTGAGAACTATAAGATTTGGAAGGAGAATTGGTGTATGGATATTGATTATGCTATCAGGAAAGACGAGACACATATTAATGAAATCAACACTCAATATGAGATTTTTCTTCATGAACAATGGGAACGCTCTAACCATTTGATTGTTATGTTCATTAAGACCAAATTCTCTGGTGGTATTCGTGGTTCTGTTGAACAACATAACAATGTCAATTGGGTGTTGAGCAATGAATCAATGAGATTATGCAAACTGCTGAAACGTGCATATAGATCAAGTTGTTCAAGTAATTCCTAAAATTATTGAACAACCAATTGAACACATGATCCACACGAAAATGTTGGTGCAACGTTGATAAGATCTACTAGAGAAAGAAAATCAGCAATTCCTAGTGATTTTGTGTACATTTGCAAGAAGCTGACATTGGAGTTGAAAATGATCCTGAGTTTTTTTCACAAGCCATGAATTCTAAAGAGTCTGAATTGTGGTATAATGTCATGAAAGAAGATACGAATTATATGAAAAGTGTCACGACTGGAATCTAGACCCCAGACGAGACCGGCGTCGTTGACCTCTCAGAGGTCGCAGACAAGCCTACTTACGTCATTCATACTTCATCTAGGTTAGTTTTAGCGGAAAATTTGAAACTTTTTGTTTCCTTAACATACTTGTTAAACATTCTTATCATTTCATAATTGTTCACCATCAACCATCTAACATTAAGAGATAAGCAACTGAAAGAAATAGATCAATAAGTATTAAGTGTATAATTGCCAAAATGGCACCAATACAAAGTCTAAATAAAAACAGGAAAGAAACGCTAGTGGAACATGCTCCACTAGGTCAACTCTAAAACTAAGCTAGAATGTAAAACAGTAGCATCCTCGAAAGCATGAGGACCTACCAACTCCGGATGAATGCTGGACGTCCGGATAACTGCAACAATGATCCTGTAGCTCTATCACCCACCTGTGCCTGCACCTAAAATAGTATAGTTGTATAGGGTTAGTACACACTTGTACTAAGTATGGGTATATGCAAGAACACACCAAGGAAATGCATGAGAAAGAATAGCTCTTCCCTAATAACATGATTATGGAAATTCAAGTCAGTGGACTTGCCAAATTTGGATTAGGAAAGATAGTGAAATTTCAAATTTCGATTAGGAAAGTCAGTGAACTTTCCAAATTTGGAATAGGAAAGTCAATGAGCTTTCCGAATTTGGATTAGGAAAGTCGTGCCATGAGAGTAACATGCATCATAGAACAGCATACAACACATAACATCATACAACACATAACATCTTACATATAGCACATATCATAGCACATAACATATAACAGATAGCTTCTTTCATATCATTCATTCATATGCCATGAGACCTTGGAATCATGGACTTGACATTAAGACTTTCCAAAATGAGGGCTCAACATATGGGACCTCAACTAGGGAGTCTTCATTAGCAAACACAGAGTCTGCTTCATTCATTCATACGTACTTCATTTTATTTCGTTCATATGCCAGTGTGAACACCAGCTATACCTAGGGTGTACTTTAAGACTTTCATCGGGTTTGCTGTGCAATGATCAAGAATAACCTAATGTCATTACCTGAGTCTAGCTCACCTCTTGATTATCCTACCCTAACACCTTTGGTATCATTCATTTCATTATGTGCTTCATTTGAGGCTGGCCTCATTCATTAATTGAGAACTTTAACTTTAACCGACATAGATCATGTGAGCATCATGAAATCCAGTGTCTCCCCCACACCGAAAAGAGGTGGAATCACCGGTCAAAGTGACCCAATAACATGCTAGCGTACATGGGAATTTAACCCCGCCAGATCCCTATATTGGCAGTATAGGTTCGAAGACTAGGAGATATAAGGAGACCCATACCTGGCAAGCCGGACAGTCTCATCTCATGAGAGTTACGTGAACCTCCGCCCTTCCCGAAAGAAGGCATCACCGCTCATAACTAGTCTATCGGTGCTCAGTATAAAGTCATACGTCATGGAAGCTGGCTTCTAGTATGAGGACATCATAGCTCATTAGATGATTTCTCATCTCATCATTCGTATTAAGTGTGTTAATCTCAATACTTTCATTATAGTGTTCATAGAGACTGGTCTCTTCATTATCTTACACTCTCATAGGTGAGTACGTTTTGGTAACATTCACTTAGTCTCATTTGAGATTGCTCTCATCATTAGCATTAGCCTCATATCATGTTGTCACCACATTCATTGTCATTAGCACATTTACTCTTCATATTTACTCACCTCATTTTACGTGAATGTTCATTTCATCATATGCCAATATACTTGGCCATTGGTGTGTTTCATACCCTTACTTAACCCTTCTAGGGTTTCATCATTTCATTGTTCATTTCATCATTCAGTACATACATCTTAGGTTCACTTACTTTTAAACGTATGCTAGACTTATGAGTCTATACACACAAGCCATGAGGCTTCATTCATAATTCGTTAAGTGATTCATGCATTCCTAAGATTATGTAGTACAAGACTTATGTATCTTGTATATATGCCAAGATCTTGATTTTGACCTAAGTAGGTGGCATTATTCTTGGATATTTTATTCACGTATGACTTATGTATCAATACGGAAGATTGGGAAAGGAAACCCAAGTTTGAATCACTTGGATACCATTTATATTTTTCATTGATTTTATTTCTAATATTCATAACATTAGAACTCTAAATTAAATCCCAACATTAACATCATATCATTAATTTCCTACTTTGTTTTTCTCTTAGGTTGGCCGAAGGGTTGTGGGTTCGAACCCCCACAACCCCTTTTTATTTTTCCTTAAATTCTCCTTGTCCCAATTCGCCTAAACCAAGAGGTTGTGGGATCAAATCCCCACAGCCTCTTGTATTTTCCTTAAAGTTTCGCTGGAATAGGGAGGTTGTGGGTTCGAACTCCCACAACCTCCTTATTAAATCTTTAATTTCGTTGAGGCTGTGAGGTGGTGGGTTCGAACCCGCACAGCCTCCTATTTTTTTATATTTAATTTTCTTGGGAGGTTGTGGGTTCGAACCCCCACAGCCTCCTGTCTTATTATTATTTTTTATTTAATTTCGGCGAGTGGCAGTGAGGTTGTGGGATCGAACCCCCATAGCCTCACTTCATTTCTTTAGTTAATTTTGCCTTATTCTTTTTCAGCCTTGAGGTCGTGGGTTCGATTCCCACGCCTCACGTTTTCTTTTCTTTGTTTTCTTTTCCCTTTTGCGCGTGCCTGGAGGTCATGGGTTCGAATCCCATGCCTCCCATTTATTTGTTTAATTATTTTTCTCCTCTTTCTCCTCCAGTTCGCGAGTTCGATTCCCCCAGCCCCCTCTTTCTTTTCCCTTGTTGCGAAATCCAGTAGCCAAGGATCGATTCCACCCAGCCCCATTTTCATTTCCTTTATCGCGAAACCAGTAGCTAAGGGGTTCGATTCCCCTTAGCCCCTACACGTTATTTTTCTCTTTTTTTCAGCCTCCTTAACATGTGAGGTCTTGGGTTCAATTACCACTGACCTCACTTATTTATTTTCCCTTTAAAAACCCAGATTTTAGCCTCATTGTACAGTGCACAAATATGGAAACTTATTCATAGTTATAACCTTCCTTAAATCAACTTTTCATATTAGTTTCTTAGGGCATTTCACCAAACACTTAGCATGTAATTTAGGTGTAGTTTAGGATTACATTTAGTCAAGCGTTTTCACTCAAACTTTGTAACTTCACACACCATATGAACATCACATTATGCACAACTTTAATACATGAAATACAAGAAGAAAACATGCCTTACACGCTTCAAAACAGTGGCTAGAACTCACTGCCAACGTACACACACACATTTTCTTGGATTACACATTGGTTATCATTTTCGTGATTTCACGCACACAAACATATTCACATTCAACATAAAACATCACACCTTACTTAAATCTACCAGCACACAATACCCAACCTACGAAATCGTTTGGGAGCTAGTGACAAGGACATGCAACGGGGAACAACCTTAGTTTTGGAGTGATTATTTTGAATCGTAAGGTTCTCTTGGGAAAGGGACCAAGAGAGAAGAAACCCATACATTTTTGATGTTGTTCAAGCGTGAAGTTGCTGCCCAAACGTTCCTCCAAACCACGCCCAATTCACCTCAACGTACACACCACTCGACGAACAAGCTCTCTTTGCCTTGACGTTTTTGATTACTTTGCTTTTCTTAAAAAATTTCGTGTGTTCTTCAAGTGTGAAGAACCTTAGTCAAAGTTTCTGTTTCTTCACGTTAATTGGCAGAGAGAACAAGAGAGTTTTTCTTTTTTGAACGTGGAGAGGTGATAAACGTGATTAGGAGACTGTTAGCTTAGGTTTAGGAGTCTTAACTCAAGACTTAGTCAAAATAGGGTTTAATTAAATTAATAAAATCTGATTTATTTCAACTAATACGTGAAAGGACCCTTTTTCCCTTAATGAATTAGATTTTTAATTGATGATTAAGTCATCAATTCATCGCCTCTAGTGGGGCTCGAACTCGAGTGACACCCCATTTGCGAAAATGGTCACTTCGGGTCGCCCCTACCCGAATTGCTCTTATTAAATTAATTAATTAATTAATTAATTAATTAATTCCTAAGGGTAATTACAATATTACCCTTGGCCTGGAAAAGACCATTTCACCCCTGGACCCTCAAAACTTAAAATTTCTTCTTTTAAGTCCGGTAAAGACTCTTTCGATTAAATCTTCGTTTTCGTGAGCCTCACATGGTTGGTTCCAACCTTTCCAAGCTCAATTTACTCCCCAAGTTAGTTGGCTTGGTCGTAGTAAGGGTTCTGAGGTCTGGTTCTACGCGTATCAATCCGTGTTAACCTTGGTCTAATCGCAAGCATTCTTGACACCTTAAGTATTTATCTTATTCATTTTTAGGGTTGTTACATTATCCCCCCCTTAGGAACATTCGTCCCCGAATGACACTATCACTACATATCGTAATGCCAGTCAGATCATAACATAATCACTATGCAATGTCAAGCAATAGCAACAAAATACGGAGAGATAAGAAAACATAGACTTAGGAGTAGGAAATCTAACCTCAAGAGCTGAAAATATGAGGGTAGCGGGATCTCATGTCGGCCTCAGCCTCCCACGTAGCACCCTCAACAAGATGATTTCACCACAATACTTTCACTGTGGCAATCTCCTTGTTCCTCAGCCGCTTGACCTGTCTGTCTAAGATCTCAATAGGTACCTCCTCATAAGACAAGTCTTCATCAACCCCCAAACCTTCAACAGGTAGAATCGATGCTGGATCACCTAGGCACTTCTTCAACATAGAGACTTGAAAGACTGGATGAACAGAAGCTAGCTCCGCAGGCAATGCTAACTCATAGGCCACCTCACCCACACGCTGCAGGATCTCATATGGCCCAACATACCTCGGACTCAGCTTCCCTTTTCTACCAAATCTCATCACCCCTTTCATAGGTGATATCTTCAAGTAAACCTGGTCACCAACATCAAACTCTAAGGGCCGCTTTCTATTATCTGCATATGACTTCTGCCGACTGTAAGCAGTAGCCAACCTGTCCCTAATCACTCTGACCTTTCTAAGGCCTCATGAATGATCTCTGGACCCAAAATGGATGACTCTCCAACCTCGAACCACCCAACTGGAGATCTACACCTCCTACCATACAGTGCCTCAAACGGTGCCATCCCAATGCTGGAGTGATAGCTATTATTATACGAGAACTCTATCAAAGGCAGATGGTCATCCCAGTTACCTCTGAAGTCGATCACACGCTCTCAACATGTCCTCCAATGTCTGAATGGTGCGCTCTGCCTGCCCATCTGTCTGAGGATGAAAGGCAGTGCTAAGCTTTACCTGCGTGCCCAAGCTCTTCTGGAAAGATCTCCAGAAATGTGAAGTAAACTGAGCTCCTCTATCTGAAATGATAGACAATGGAATCCCATGCCATCTCACAATCTCATCAATGTAGAGTCTCGCATAATCCTCGTCTCTGTAAGTAGACTTCACAGGGATAAAGTGGGCAGACTTAGTCAATCTGTCCACAATAACCCATATGGAGTCATGCTGCCTCCTAGTCCTCGGAAGACCAACCACGAAGTCCATATTAATGGCCTCCCACTTCCAAGTCGGAACCTCAATAATCTGAGTCAGACCGCCAGGCTTAAGATGCTCTGCCTTAACCTGCTGACAATTAGGACACTTGGCCACATATTCTGCAATGTCCTTCTTCATGCCATCCCACCAATAAATCTGCTTAAGATCATGATACATCTTGGTGGAACCTGGATGTATGGAATATATGGAACCATGGGCCTCTGCAACAATCCTGGTCCGCAAATCATCCACATCTGGTACACACAGCCTGTCCTGATACCTAAGTATGCCATCACTTCCCAAAGCGAAAGAATCATTCATCTTCATCAGCACTGAGTCCTTCAGCTCCATCAACACAGGATCTAGATGCTGACCCTACTTAACTTCAACTACCAATGATGATTCAGAACTAGGATGAACTGAAACATCCCCACTAGTAGAGTCAACCAATCGCACACCCAGTCTGGCCAGTCTGTGTACATCTTTCTCCAGCTCCTTCTTCTCATCCTCAACGTGGGTTGTACTTCCCATGCTCATCCTGCTAAAAGCATCAGCTACAACATTAGCCTTACCTGGATGGTAGTGAACATTCATGTCATAATCCTTCAACAGCTCCAACCATCTCCGCTGACGTAGATTCAACTCCCTCTGTGTGAACACGTACTGGAGACTCTTGTGGTCTGTGAATACATCCACATGCACTCCATACAAGTAGTGCCTCCACAGCTTCAGTGCAAACACCACAGCTGCCAACTCCAGGTCATGAGTGGGATAATTCTTCTCATGAACCTTGAGCTGTCTGGACGCATAGGCTATCACCTTACCAACCTGCATAAGAACACAACCCAAACCAACCCTAGATGCATCACAGTAAACAGTGTAATTCTCACCACACTTAGGCAAAGTAAGCACCGGGGCTGAAGTGAGTCTGTCCTTGAGCTCCTGGAAACTCCTCTCACAAGTCTCCGTCCACTCAAACTTGGCTTTCTTCTTAGTCAAAGCTGTCAATGGGGCAGCAATGGAAGAAAAGCCCTCCACAAACCTGCGGTAGTAACCAGCCAATCCCAAAAAGCTACGGATGTCAGTGGGAGTAAGAGGCTTTGGCCAGTTCTTCACAGCCTCAGTCTTCCTGGGATCCACCTCCACGCCCTGATCGGACACAACATGACCCAGGAAGGTCACTGATCTCAGCCAGAATTCACATTTGCTGAATTTGGCATACAACTGATGCTGTCTAAGTACCTGCAAGGTTAGTCTCAAATGTTGTTCATGCTCTTCCTTGGTCGTAGAGTAGATGAGAATGTCATCAATGAATACTATGACGAAAGAGTCAAGGTATTCACGGAAGACCCTGTTCATAAGATCCATAAATGCAGCAGGTGCATTCGTGAGACCAAATGACATGACTAGAAACTCATAGTGACCATAGCGGGTACGAGAGGCTGTCTTTGGGATATCTCCATCCCTAACCCTAAGCTGATGGTACCCTGAACGAAGATCAATCTTAGACAAGAAACTAGACCCTTGGAGCTGATCGAATAAATCATCTATTCTGGGAAGTGGATACTTATTCTTTATAGTGACTTTGTTGAGCTGTCGATAATCGATACACATTCTAAGGGTTCCATCTTTCTTTTTCACAAACAACACTGGAGCGCCCCAAGGGGATATGCTCGGCTGAATGAAACCCTTGTCAGTGAGATCTTTTAACTGCAGCTTCAACTCTTTGAGTTCAGCTGGAGCCATTCTGTAAGGAGGAATTGAAATTGGTTTAGTATCGGGTTCTAAGTCGATACCAAAATCAATCTCTCGAGGGGAGGGACTCCAGGCAAATCATCAGGAAATACATCTAGGAACTCATTCACTACAGGCACTGAGTCTATGGAAGGAATGTCATGATCTAATCATTAACACTCACAAGATGACACAATAACCCCTTGGACATCATTTTATTGGCCTTAAGGTTCGAAATCAAGAGGTTAGGACGACTCGAGTTGTACCCTCCCAGACTAGCTCCTCTTCATTAGGGAAACAAAATCTCACCACTCTACTACGACAGTCCAAGCAAGCATAACAACTGTGAAGCCAGTCCATGCCAAGAATAACATCAAAATCATGCATGGGTAACTCAACCAAGTCTGCACACATAGTCTTACCACTTATCACTATTGGGCAACCTTGTATACTCTATCAGTTCTTACATTTTCTCCTAAAGGTGTACTAACCACTATAGGATCATGCAGAACTTCAGGCAATATCTCAAAAGTGAGAGCAAGCAAAGGAGTTACAAAGGAAAGCGTAGACCCTGGATCAAGTAAAGCATAAACAGAAGTTGAGAATACTTGCAGCATACCTGTGACCACATCAGCGGACTTCTCCTGCTCCTCCCTGCCCTTCAGGGCATAGAATATGTTCCTCTTAGGAGGCTCGGCTGCTGCTGCACCCTGTGGATTAGGCCTAGGCTGAGCATTACCTCCAGCCTGACCTCTGTTCTGTGGGCAGTCTCTAACCATGTGTCCACTCTTACCACAACCGAAGCAGGCATTAGTGCCCTGTCTGCACTCTCCACTGTGAGCTCGGCCACACTTAGCACAATTCTTTTTAGGACGCTGCATCTCACCTCCATTGCCCTTCTTGGGCTCAGGTCTGCCTCCTCTAGGTGTTGTACTCCTCTGAAAGTTTGAGTTCCCAGAACTCTGTTGCCCCTTCTTGAACCTGGGCTGCTCACGGACGCCAAAATTGTTTCTGTGGCCTCCATGGCTGGGACCTGCCTGATCTTGAGGCTTAGGCCTCCTAGCATCACGAACACCCCTCTTTTTACGGCTGTCCTCTACCTGCTGGACATGCACCATCAACCTGGAGGTCCATATTATCATGGAGCATCGCAGACCGACACTCCTCCAGATCTCCATTGATTCCTGTGAGGAACCTGCTCATCTCATCCCTGCTGTTAGACACAAGGGAAGTAGCATACCTGGATAATTTAACAAACTTCAGTACTCACCTCATCCTTGCTATTAGATACTAAGGAAAGTAACATACCTTGATAGCTTAACAAACTTCAGGGAATACTCCCTACTGTCATAGAGCCTTGTTTAAGGTTGATGAACTCCTCAACCTTGGCTTCCCTCATCTCTGGGAAGAATCTCTCCAGAAATGCTGTCTTGAACAGCTCCCAAGTGACTGGCTCCCCAAAACTCGGCTATCCTGCCACATCTTGCACCAAGTCTGTGCAACATCCTTGAGCTGATAGGAAGCCAGCTCAGCCTTCTCAGTATCTGTGGCCCCATAGCCACCAGAATCTTATGCACCTCATCCACAAACTCCTGGGGATCCTCTGCAGTCCTAGACCCTGTGAAAATAGGAGGATTCATCCTCGTGAAATCCTCAGCCTGTCAGCCATGGGTTCTCCTCTGAACATCCTGCCGGTTGACCTGGGCAGTCATAGCCTGGGCCTGCATAGTAATGGTCTGTGCTATCTGGGCCAGAGATGCCCTCACCTCAGCATCAGTCAACCCAGCTGGGTTAACTGGCATAGCCACTCCTTCAGCTGGAGCCTGGGGTGGAACCTGATTGCCCCCAGCAGCTGCACCTCCTCTCCTCTGACCAATAGCCCTCCTAGTATTCATTCTCTGAAAACAACAAAGATTGATGTTAGACACACTCATAACACCAAGAAATTAAACTTTAGGAAAAGCACGATAAGATCAGAAAAAGGGAAGTTTTCCTACGCATCATGCAGTCTCTAATCCAGGATAGTGGTGCACTTCACTACCATGACTTAGAAACTACTCAATGTGATTGATGTGAACTCATTATTATCGGAATTTAACCTAGTGCTTTGATACCAACTTTGTCACGAATGGAATCTAGACCCCATACGAGACCGGCGTCATTGACCTCTCAGAGGTCGCAGACAAGCCTACTTACGTCATTTTTACTTCATCTAGGTTAATTTTAGCAGAAAATTTGAAACTTTTTGTTTCTTAACATAATTGTTAAACATTCTTATCATTTCATAAATTGTTCACCATCAACCATCTAACATTAAGAGATAAGCAACTGAAAGAAATAGTTCAATAAGTATTAGGTGTATAATTGCCAAAATGGCACAAATACAAAGTCTGAATAAAAACAGGAAATAAACGCTAGTGGAACATGCTCCACTAGCTTAACTCTAAAACTAAGCTAGAATATAAAATAGTAGCATCCTCGAAAGCATGAGGACCTACCAACTCCGGATGAATGCTGGACGTTCGGATGACTGCAGCAATGATCCTGTAGCTCTATCGTCCACCTGTGCCTGCACCTAAAATAGTATAATTGTATAGGGTTAGTACACACTTGTACTAAATATGGGTATATGCAAGCACACACCAAGGACATGCATGAGAAAGAATAGCTCTTCCTAACAACATGATTATGGAAGTCAAGTCAGTGGACTTGCCAAATTGAGATTAGGAAAGTTAGGAAAGTTAGTGAACTTTCCAAATTTGATTAGGAAAGTCATGCTTTCCAAATTTGGATTAGAAAGTCATGCCATGATGAGTCATGCAGCATCATCATATCATACACACAACACATAACATCTTACATATAGCACATATCATAGCACATAACATATAACACATAGCTTCTTTCATATCATTCATTCATATGCCATGAGACCTTGGAATCATGGACTTGACATTAAGACTTTCCAAAATGAGGGCTCAACATATGGGACCTCAACTAGGGAGTCTTCATTAGCAAACACAGAGTCTGCTTCATTCATTCATACGTACTTCATTTCATTTCGTTCATAGGCCAGTGTGAACACCAGCTATACCTAGGGTGTAGTTTAAGACTTTCATCGGGTTTGCTGTGCAATGATCAAGAATAACCTAATGTCATTACCTGAGTCTAGCTCACCTCTTGATTATCCTATCCTAACACCTTTGGTATCATTCATTTCATTATGTGCTTCATTTGAGGCTGGCCTCATTCATTCATTGGGAACTTTAACTTTAACCGACATAGATCATGTGAGCATCATGAAATCCAGTGTCTCCCCCACCGAAAAGAGGTGGAATCACCGGCCAAAGTACCCAAACATGCTAGCGTACATGGGAATTTAACCCCGCCAGATCCCTATATTGGCAGTATAGGTTCGAAGACTAGGAGATATAAGGAGACCCATACCCGGCAAGCCGGACAGTCTCATCTCATGAGAGTTACGTGAACCTCCGCCCTTCCCGAAAGAAGGCATCACCGCTCATAGCTAGTCTATCGGTGCTCAGTATAAAGTTCATTTCATTCAACTCATACGTCATGGAAGCTGGCTTCTAGTATGAGGACATCATAGCTCATTAGATGATTTCTCATCTCATCATTAGTATTAAGTGTGTTAATCTCAATACTTTCATTAGAGTGTTCATAGAGACTGGTCTCTTCATTATCTTACACTCTCATAGGTGAGTACGTTTTGGTAACATTTACTTAGGCTCATTTGAGATTGCTCTCATCATTAGCATTAGCCTCATATCATGTTGTCACACATTCATTGTCATTAGCACATTTACTTCATAATTACTCACTCATTTTACGTGAATGTTCATTTCATCATATGCCAATATACTTGGCCATTGGTGTTTTCATACCTTACTTAACCCTTCTAGGTTTCATCATTTCATTGTTCATTTCATCATCAGTACATACATCTTATGTGAGGTCTTGCGTTCAATTAACCCTTACCGTCACTTATTTATTTTCCCTTTAAAAACCCAGAAATTTTAGCCTCATTTGACAGTGCACCAAATATGGAGAACTTATTCATAGTTAAAACCTTCTTAATCAACTTTCATATTAGTTTCTTAGGGGCATTTCACCAAACACTTAGCATGTAATAGGTGTAGTTAGGATTACAATTAGTCAAGCGTTTCACTCAAACTTTGTAACTTCACACCCATATGAACATCACATTATGCACAATTAAATACATGAAATACAAGAAGAAAACATGCCTTAACGCTTCAAACAGTGGCTAGAACTCACTGCAACGTACACACACACATTTTCTATTACACATTGGTTATCATTTTCGTGATTTCACGCACAACAAACATATTCCATTCAACATAAACATCACACCTTACTTAAATCTACCAGCACAACAATAACCCAACCTACGAAATCGTTTGGGAGCTAGTGATAAGGACAGCAAGGGGAACAACCTTAGTTTTGGAGTGATTATTTTGAAACGTAATGTCTCTTGGGAAAGGGACCACCAGAGCGAAGAAAAACCCATACATTTTTGATGTTGTTCAAGCGTGAAGTTGCTCCCAAAGGTTCCCTCAAACCACGCCCAATCACCTACGTACACACCACTCGACGAACAAGCTCTCTTTGCCTTGACGTTTTTGATTACTTTGCTTTTCTTAAAAAATTTCGTGTGTTCTTCAAGTGGAAGAACCTTAGTCAAAGTTTTCTGTTTCTTCACGTTAATTGGCAGAGAGAACAGAGAGGTTTTTTTTTTGAACGTGGAGAGGTTGATAAACGTGATTAGGAGCTGTAGCTTAGGTTAGGGTCTTAACTCAAGACTTAGTCAAAATAGGGTTTAATTAATAAATAAAATCTGATTATTTTCAACTAATACGTGAAAGGACCCTTTTCCCTTAATGAATTAGATTTTAATTGATGATTAGTCATCAATTCATCGCCTCTAGTGGGGCTCGAACTCGAGTGACACCCCATTTGCGAAAATGGGTCACTTCGGGTCGCCCCTACCCGAATTGCTCTTATTAATTAATTAATTAATTAATTAATTAATTAATCCTAAGGGTAATTACAATATTACCCTTGGCCTGGAAAAGACCATTTAACCCCTGGACCCTCAAAACTTAAAATTTCTTCTTTTAAGTCCGGTAAAGACTCTTTCGATTAAATCTTCATTTTCGTGAGCTCACATGGTTGGTTCCAAACCTTTTCCAAGCTCAATTTACTCCCCAAGTTAGTTGGCTTGGTCGTAGTAAGGGTTCTGAGGTCTGGTTCTACGCGTACAATCCGTGTTAACCTTTGGTCTAATCGGCAAGCATTCTTGACACCTTAAGTATTTATCTTATTCATTTTTAGGGTTGTTACATTATCCCCCCTTAGGAACATTCGTCCCGAATGACATATCACTACATATCGTAATGCCAGTCAGATCATAACATAATCACATATGCAATGTCAAGCAATAGCAACAAAATACGGAGAGATAAGAAAACATAGACTTAGGAGTAGAAATTCTAACCTCAAGAGCTGAAAATATGAGGTAGGCGGATCTCATGTCGGCCTCAGCCTCCCACGTAGCACCCTCAACAAGATGATTTCACCACAATACTTTCACTGTGGCAATCTCCTTGTTCCTCAGCCGCTTGACCTGTCTGTCTAAGATCTCAATAGGTACCTCCTCATAAGACAAGTCTTCATCAACCCCCAAACCTTCAACAGGTAGAATCGATGCTGGATCACCTAGGCACTTCTTCAACATAGAGACTTGAAAGACTGGATGAACAGAAGCTAGCTCCGCAGGCAATGCTAACTCATAGGCCACCTCACCCACACGCTGCAGATCTCATATGGCCCAACATACCTTGGACTCAGCTTCCCTTTTCTACCAAATCTCATCACCCCTTTCATAGGTGATATCTTCAAGTAAACCTGAGTCACCAACATCAAACTCTAAGGGCCGCTTTCTATTATCTGCATATGACTTCTGCCGACTGTAAGCAGTAGCCAACCTGTCCCTAATCACTCTGACCTTTCTAAGGCCTCATGAATGATCTGTGGACCAAATGGATAACTCTCCAACCTCGAACTACCCAACTGGAGATCTACACCTCCCTACCATACAGTGCCTCAAACGGTGCCATCCCAATGCCTGGAGTGATAGCTATTATTATACGAGATATCTATCAAAGGCAGATGGTCATCCCAGTTACCTCTGAAGTCGATCATAACGGCTCTCAACATGTCCTCCAATGTCTGAATGGTCCGCTCTGCCTGCGCATCTGTCTAATGATGAAAGGCAGTGCTAAAGCTTTATCTGCGTGCCCAAGCTCTTCTGGAAAGATCTCCAGAAATGTGAAGTAAACTGAGATCCTCTATCTGAAATGATAGACAAAGGAATCCCATGCCATCTCACAATCTCATCAATTTTGAGTCTCGCATAATCCTCGGCTCTGTAAGTAAGACTTCACAGGGATAAAGTGGGCAGACTTAGTCAATCTGTCCACAATAACCCTATGGAGTCAGCTGGCCTCCTAGTCCTCGGAAGACCAACCACGAAATCCATATTAATGGCCTCCCACTTCCAAGTCAGAACCTCAATAAATCTGAGTCAGACCGCCAGGCTTAAGATGCTCTGCCTTGACCTGCTGACAATTAGGACACTTGGCCACATACTCTGCAATGTCTTCTCATGCCATCCCACCAATAAATCTGCTTAAGATCATGATACATCTTAGTGGAACCTGGATGTATGGAAATCTGGAACCATGGGCCTCTGCAACATCCTGGTCGCAAATCATCCATCTGGTACACACAGCCTATCCTGATACCTAAGTATGCCATCATCTCCCAATCAAAAGACTCATTCATCTTCATCAGCACTGAGTCCTTCAGCTCCATCAAACAGGATCTAGATGCTGACCTGCTTGACTTCAACTACCAAGGACGATTCAGAAACTAGGATGAACTGAAACATCCCCACTAGTAGAGTCAACCAATCGCACACAGTCTGTCCCAGTCTGTGTACATTTTTCACCAGCTCCTTCTCTTCATCCTCAACGGTGGGTTGTACTTCCCATGCTCATCCTGCTCAAAGCATAGCTACAACATTAGCCTTACCTGGATGGTAGGCATATTCATGTTATAATCCTTCAACAGCTCCAACCATCTCCGCTGACCTAGATTCAACTCCCTCTGTGTGAACACGTACTGGAGACCTTGTGGTCTGTGAATACATCCACATGCACTCCATACAGTAGTTCCTCCATACGCTTCAGTGCAAAGACCACAGCTGCCAACTCCAGGTCATGAGTGGGATAATTCTTCTATGTAACCTTGAGCTGTCTGGACACATAGGCTATCACCTTACCAACTGCATAAGAAGACAACACACCCAAACCAACCCTAGATGCATCACAGTAAACAGTGTATTCTCACCACACTAAGGCAAAGTAAGCACCGTGGCTGAGTAGTCTGTCCTTGAGCTCCTGGAAACTCTTCTCACAAGTCTCCGTCCATTCAATCTTGGGTTCTTCTTAGTCAAAGCTGTCAATGGGGCAGCAATGGAAAAAAAAGCCCTCCACAAATCCTTGCGGTAGTAACCAGCCAATCCCAAAAAGCTACGGATGTCAGTGGGAGTAAGAGGCTTTGGCCAGTTTTTCACCGCCTCAGTCTTCCTAGGATCCATCTCCATGCCCTGATCGGAGACATCATGACCAGGAAGGTCACTTGATTCTCAGCCAGAATTCACATTTGCTAAATTTGGCATACAACTGATGCTGTCTAAGTACCTACAAGGTTAGTCTCAAATGTTGTTCATGTTCTTCCTTGGTCTTAGAGTAGATGAGAATGTCATCAATGAATACTATGACGAAAGAGTCAAGGTATCACGGAAGACCCTGTTCATAAGATCCATAAATGCAGCAGGTGCATTCGTGAGACCAAATGACTGACTAGAAACTCATAGTGACCATAGCGAGTACGAAAGGCTGTCTTTCGGATAACTCATCCCTAACCCTAAGCTGATGGTACCCTGAACGAAGATCAATTTTTGAAAAAAACTAGACCCTTGGACCTGATCGAACAAATCATCTATTCTGGGAAGTGGATACTTATTTCTTTATAGTGACTTTGTTGAGGGCCGATAATCGATACACATTCTAAGGGTTCCACTCTTTCTTTTCACAAATAACACTGGAGCGCCCCAAGGGGATATGCTCGGCTGAATGAAACCTTGTCAGTGAGATCTTTTAACTGCAGCTTCAACTCTTGAGTTCAGCTGGAGCCATTCTGTAAGGAGGAATTGAAATTGGTTTAGTATCGGGTTCTAATCGATACCAAAATCAATCTTCTCGAGGGGAGGGACTCCAGGCAAATCATAAGAAAATACATCTAGGAACTCACTCACTACAGGCACTGAGTCTATGGAAGGAATGTCATTGATCTAGATTATTAACACTCATAAGATGACATAATAACCCCTTGGACATCATTTTATGCCTTTAGGTTCGAAATCAAGAGTTAGGGACGACTCGAGTTGTAACCCTCCCAGACTAGCTCCTCTTCATTAGGGAAACAAAATCTCACCACTCTACTACGACAGTCCAAGCAAGCATAACAACTGTGAAGCCAGTCCATGCCAAGAATACATCAAACTCATGCAATGGGTAACTCAACCAAGTCTACACACATAGTCTTACCACTTATAACTATTGGGCAACCCTTGTATACTCTATCAGTTCTTACATTTTCTCCTAAAGGTGTACAACCACTATAGGATCATGCAGAGCTTCAGGCAATATCTCAAAAGTGAGAGCAAGCAAAGGAGTTACAAAGGAAAGCGTAGACCCTGGATCAAGTAAAGCATAAACAAGAGTTGAGAATACTTGCAGCATACCTGTGACCACATCAGCGGACTTCTCCTGCTCCTCCCTGCCCCTTCAGGGCATATAATATGTTCCTCTTAGGAGGCTCGGCTGCTGCTGCACCTGTGGATTAGGCCTAGCTGAGCATTACCTCAAGCCTGACCTCTGTTCTGTGGGCAGTCTCTAACCATGTGCCCATTCTTACCACACAACCGAAGCAGGCATTAGTGCCCTGTATACACTCTCCACTGTGAGCTCGGCCACACTTAGCACAATTCTTTTTAGGATGTTGCATCTCACCTCCATTGACCTTCTTGGGCTCAGGTCTGCCTCCTCTAGGTGTTTGTACTCCTCTGAAAGTTTGAGTTCCCAGAACTCTGCTGCCCCTTCTTGAACCTAGGCTGCTCACAACGCCAAAATTGTTTCTGTGGCCTCCATGTGCTGGGACCTGCCTGATCTTGAGGCTTAGGCCTCCTAGCATCACGAACACCCTCTTTTTTACGGCTGTCCCTACTACCTGCTGGACATGCACCATCAACCTGGAGTGATCCATATTATCTTAAAGCATCGCAGACCGCCATTCCTCCTTTAGATCTCTATTGATCCTGTGAGGAACCTGCTCATCTCATCCCTGCTGTTAGACACAAGGGAAGTAGCATACCTGGATAATTTAACAAACTTCAGACTCACCTCATCCTTGCTATTAGATATTAAGGAAAGTAACATACCTTGATTAGCTTAAAAACTTCAGGGAATACTCCTCTAACTGTCATAGAGCCTTGTTTAAGGTTGCATGAACCCTCAACCTTGGCGTCCCTCATCTCCTAGGAAGAATCTCTCCAGAAATGCTATCTTGAACAACTCCCAAGTGACTGGCACTCACCCAACCTCGGCTATCTTATTAGGAAAGTTAGTGAACTTTCCAAATTCGATTAGGAAAGTCAGTGAACTTTCCAAATTTGGAATAGGAAAGTCAATGAGCTTTCCGAATTTGGATTAGGAAAGTCGTGCAATGAGAGTAACACGCATCATCATAAAAATCATACAGCATACAACACATAACATCTTACATATAGCACATATCATAGCACATAACATATAACACATAACTTCTTTCATATCGTTCATTCATATGCCATGAGACCTTGGAATCATGGACTTGACATTAAGACTTTCCAAAATGAGGGCTCAACATATGGGACCTCAACTAGGGAGTCTTCATTAGCAAACATAGAGTCTGCTTCATTCATTCATACGTACTTTATTTCATTTCGTTCATATGCCAGTGTGAACACCAGCTATACCTAGGGTGTACTTTAAGACTTTCATCGGGTTTGCTGTGCAATGATCAAGAATAACCTAATGTCATTACCTGAGTCTAGCTCACCTCTTCATCATCCTACCCTAACACCTTTGGTATCATTCATTTCATTATGTGCTTCATTTGAGGCTGGCCTCATTCATTCATTGAGAACTTTAACTTTAACCGACATAGATCATGTGAGCATCATGAAATCCAGTGTCTCCCCCACACCAAAAAGAGGTGGAATCACCGGCCAAAGTGACCCAATAACATGCTAGCGTACATGGGAATTTAACCCCGCCAGATCTCTATATTGGCAGTATAGGTTCGAAGACTAGGAGATATAAGGAGACCCATACCCGGCAAGCCGGACAGTCTCATCTCATGAGAGTTACGTGAACCTCCACCCTTCCTGAAAGAAGGCATCACCGCTCATAACTAGTCTATCGGTGCTCAGTATAAAGTTCCATTTCATTCAACTCATACATCATGGAAGTTGACTTCTAGTATGAGGACATCATAGCTCATTAGATGATTTCTCATCTCATCATTAGTATTAAGTGTGTTAATCTCAATACTTTCATTAGAGTGTTCATAGAGACTGGTCTCTTCATTATCTTACACTCTCATAGGTGAGTACGTTTTGGTAACATTTACTTAGTCTCATTTGAGATTGCTCTCATCATTAGCATTAGCCTCATATCATGTTGTCACCACATTCATTGTCATTAGCACATTTACTCATCATATTTACTCACCTCATTTTACGTGAATGTTCATTTCATCATATACCAATATACTTGGCCATTGGTGTTTCATAACCTTACTTAACCCTTCTAGGATTTCATCATTTCATTGTTCATTTCATCATTCAGTACATACATCTTAGGTTCACTTACATTTAAACGTATGCTAGACTTATGAGTCCATACACCCAAGCCATGAGGCTTCATTCATAATTCGTTAAGTGATTCATGCATTCCTAAGATTATATAGTCCAAGACTTATGTATCTTGTATATATGCCAAGATCTTGATTTTGACATAAGTAGGTGGCATTATTCTTGGATATTTTGTTCACGTATGACTTATGTATCAATACGGAAGATTGGGCAAGGAAACCCAAGTTTGAATCACTTGGATACCATTTATATTTTTCATTGATTTTATTTCTAATATTCATAACATTAGAACTCTAAATTAAATCCCAACATTAACATCGTATCATTAATTTCCTACTTTGTTTTTCTCTTAGGTTGGCCGAAGGGTTGTGGGTCGAACCCCCACAACCCTTTTATTTTTCCTTAATTCTCCTTGTCCCAATTCGCCTAAGCCAAGAGGTTGTGGGATCAATCCCACAGCCTCTTGTATTTTCCTTAAATTTTCGCTGGGATAGGGAGGTTGTGGGTTCGAAGCCCACAGCCTCCTTATTAAATCTTTAATTTCGTTGAGGCTGTGAGGTGGTGGGTTCGAACCCCCTCCTATTTGTTTATATTTAATTTTCGCTAAGGGCTTGGGAGGTTGTGGGTTCGAACCCCCACAACCTCCTGTCTTATTATTTTTTTTTATTTAATTTCGGCGAGTGGCAGTGAAGTTGTGGGATCGAACCCCCACAGCCTCACTTCATTTCTTTAGTTAATTTCGCCTTATTCTTTTTCAGCCTTGAGGTCGTGGGTTCGATTCCCACGCCTCACGTTTTCTTTGCTTTTTTTTCTTTTCCCTTTTGCGCGTGCCTGGAGGTCGTGGGTTCGAATCCCACGCCTCCCATTTATTTGTTTAATTATTTTTCTCCTCTTTCTCCTCAGTTCGCGAGTTCGATTCCCCCATCCCCCTCTTTCTTTTCCCTTGTTGCAAAATCCAGTAGCGAGGATCGATTCCCCCCAGCCCCATTTTCATTTCCTTTGTCGCAAAACCAGTAGCTAAGGGGTTCGATTCCCCTTAGCCCCTACACACCATATGAACATCACATTATGCACAACTTTAACACATGAAATACAAGAAGAAAAAATGCCTTACACGCTTCAAAACAGTGGCTAGAACTCACTGCCAACGTACACACACACACATTTTCTTTTATTACACATTGGTTATCATTTTCGTGATTTCACGCACACAAACATATTCACATTCAACATAAAACATCACACCTTACTTAAATCTACCAGCACACAATACCCAACCTACGAAATCGTTTGGGAGCTAGTGACAAGGACATGCAATGGGGAACAACCTTAGTTTTGGAGTGATTATTTTGAAACGTAAGGGGCCTCTTGGGAAAGGGACCAAGAGAGAAGAAACCCATACCTTTTTGATGTTGTTCAAGCGTGAATTTGCTTCCCAAATGTTCCTCCAAACCACGCCCAATTCACCTCAACGTACACAACACTCGACGAACAAGCTCTCTTTGCCTTGACATTTTTGATTACTTTGCTTTTCTTAAAAAATTTCGTGTGTTCTTCAAGTGTGAAGAACCTTAGTCAAAGTTTCTGTTTCTTCACGTTAATTGGCAGAGAGAACAAGAGAGTTTTTGTTTTTTGAACGTGGAGAGGTGATAAACGTGATTAGGAGGTTTAGGAGTCTTAACTCAAGACTTAGTCAAAATAGGGTTTAATTAAATTAATAAAATCTGATTTATTTCAAATAATACGTGAAAGGACCCTTTTACCCTTAATGAATCAGATTTTTAATTGATGATTAAATCATCAATTCATCGCCTCTAGTGGGGCTCGAACCCGAGTGACACCCCATTTGCGAAAATGGGTCACTTCGGGTCACCCCAACCCGAATTTCTCTTATTATTTAAATTAATTAATTAATTAATTAATTCCTCAGGATAATTACAATATTACCCTTGGCCTGGAAAAGACCATTTTACCCCTGGACCCTCAAAACTTAAAATTTCTTCTTTTAAGTTCGGTAAAGACTCTTTCGATTAAATCTTTGTTTTCGTGAGCCTCACATGGTTGGTTCCAACCTTTCCAAGCTCAATTAACTCCCCAAGTTAGTTGGCTTGGTCGTAGTAAGGGTTCTGAGGTCTGGTTCTACGCGTATCAATCCGTGTGAACCTTGGTCTAATCGCAAGCATTCTTGACACCTTAAGTATTTATCTTATTCATTTATAGGGTTGTTACAAAAAGTAATGAGGTATGGGATCTTGTCGATTAGCCTAATGGTGTTAAATGTTTTTGATGTAAATGGGCTTTAAGACTAAAAAGGACTCATCAGGCAACATAGAAAGATATAAAGCAAGACTCGTTACTAAAGGATTCACTCAAAAGGAAGGAATTTATTACACAGAGACATTTTCTCCTGTGTCTAAAAAGGATTCCTTGCGCATAATATTGGCATTAGTAGCACACTTTGACTTTGAATTGCAACATATGGATGTGGAAACCACATTTCTCAATGGTGATCTAGAGGAAGAGGTTTATATGAAACAACCTGAAGGATTATGCTCTAGTAATGGTGAGAACTTGGTATGGAAGTTAAAGAAATCCATATATGGACTAAAACAAGCTTCGTTTCAATGGTATTTGAAATTTCATAATGTTATCTCTTCGTTCGACTTTGTTGAGAACATTATGGATCAATGTATATACCATAAGATCAGTGGGAGTAAAATATGTTTCTTAGTTCTATACGTGGATCATTTCTTACTTGCATCCAATGATAAGGGAATGATATATGACGTGAAACAATTTCTCTCTAAAAGTTTTGATATGAAAGATATGGGTGATGCATGTTATGTTATTTGTATTAAGATTCATCACGATTGAATTCAAAGGTACCTTAAGTTTATCTCAAGAATCCTATATCAATAAAATTTTAAAGAGGTTCCGAATGAAAGATTGTTCACCAAGTGTAGCTCCTATTGTGAAGGGTGAAAAGTTCAATTTGAATCAGCGTCCGAAAAATGATCTTGAGAGGGAACAAATAAAGGAAAGTCCTTTTGCTTTTGCTGTCGGAAGGTTGATGTATGTTTAGGTTTGTACAAGACCTGAAATATCATTTGTTGTTGGAATGTTAGGAACATATCAAAGTAATCTAGGTCTTGACCATTGGAGATATGCAAAGAAAGTCTTAAGATATCTTCAAGGAACAAAAGACTACATGCTTATGTACAAAGGATCAAATGATTTGGAAGTGCAAAAATAACACAAAAGTCCAATGATAATACAGAACAGACGTTCACCGTCAGCCCGACTTTCTTTAGCTAGGTAGATAGTCTAGCGGATGCCTTCCTCTCAAATGTGGTCGAAATGACTTGATTGTGTCTCGGCTCCCAAGTACACATAGTCTGAATAAAAAATTGAATAACGTTAATTAGATAGTAAAAAAAGTAAAGAATACTAAACATAACTATAAAATGTATACCTTAAAGTTATTAAACATCGCATGTCATCTTCCATTTGGGATCTCCCCAGGACTGATGAGCCTCTGTATAGAGTCTCTAGTACTTTCTCTTAAAGCCCCGACAACATTATTTGTCGGATACCACCTGCAAAATAGACAATAAATATCTTAGTTCATGAATAATATATTAAAATATAAGAAACAAATAAAATAATCTAATAAAGAGATTACAAAACAAACTTACAATGATCCATATGGATCAATCAAGACTTTACCAAGTCTGTTCTTCTGGCCAAAAACTAGAGGAGACATCCCATCATCTGGAGTAGCGCTAGGTGTAGATGTAGTTGTAGTTTTAGTTAAGGCTGATACATGCTCATAACGTTGAGTCAATAGAGGCGTACCAGCTATAGCATCTGACTACTCTCTACTATAATCTCTATTACTCGTGGAAGATAATTTAGGAGATGTAGCTCTGGGAGATGGAGTACCTGCCGATAAGGGTCATCATCAATGAATAGCCTGTAAAGGTAGGTCCTCGCAGCGTACTAAAGTCAATGCATGTGATGTAGAAGAAGCACCGACTGGTTGACTTAAATTAGGATAATATTTTTGGGGATCTACCGTACCGAACTGAACAACAAGTACATGTGTCTCATGGCTGATGTGCTATGGCGCAGAAGAAAGAGATCTTGTATTATCCTCTTAATCTATGGGTCTCCTAGACTTCTTCTTTTTAGCCTGCTTAGTCTGGCTAACTCCAAGATGCTCCCGATGTCTATCATTATCACCGTCTGGTGACATCTATATGCAAATTTACATGCATTATATATAAAAAAATCATAAATTCAATAAAATTTGCGAAATACACTAACTTACATATATATACTAGCTAGCTTTATTCTACACTATTCCTCCTCGCTTGTTTCAAATCCATCGTTATCCTATTCCTCCTCCTCAGTTGTTTCATTTACATTATCGTCCCATTCTTCTTTGTCAAATGTTTCATATTCCACATTCTCAAACATTTCTTCCTAAAAAATCAGTATCTCATCACTAGATAAATCTTCTAATATGTGTTGAGGATGTTGTAGTATGATTTCCAATTCAACATCAACTTGTTGTTGAACAATTGCAACATCATTTTGTTACTTCACATCTAGGACATTGTCAATTTCAATTCTTCCCATATGCCTACTTTTATAACAATCCACCAATCAAATTTGTCTCTACACAGTAAATATGAAGCATAATACACTTGTTTGGTTATTTTGCAATGATGAAAGGATCATAACTTATGTATTTCTTGGTGTGCTTAACTGCAATTAAATTATGTTGATGGTTCACCTTTGTGCCTCTATGTGATGGGTCAAACCACTCACACCGAAACAATACAATCTTCTTTTTAGGCCAACCTGAATACCTCACTTCAATAATCTCATGAATGACACTATAATATTCAATAGTTTGGCCAGTACCATCATATATCCTTTTAGGTATACACCGTTATTATTTGTTTTCTTGTAGCTAGAAACTTCTTAAGTTTGTGTAGGAAAAAGTATGCGCTAGTACAAAAATGTACTAAAAAGGATAGCTTGTATAAACATCAACATAAGCAAAAGTCCTAATTATATTGGTCGAAATTTGCACGTGGACGAACTCAAAAATTGTCTGCAATCTTAGATGATTCCTTCAAGAAAATACTCGAAATCACTTTAAAGGTTGAGAATTTTAGCTGTAAATTTTATTGAATGAAGAATGATTGTTAGGGTTTTCTCGTCTAGCATCGGGTTAGAATGTTTTAGGGGGAAATTAGTTTTTGTTTTGAGGATTTAATATGTGGTGCTGACGTGTAACTGGGTCGAACTATATTGGTCGAAATTTCCACGTGGGGAAGGTTCATCTCACGCGCCCAATCACCAAAAATAATTTTTTGAAATTTGGTTCCACATCAACAAAGAATATTCAAAAGGAACAAATTATTGGTGGTTCAAGGATTCAATAGGAAAATGGCTTAGTTGAGGTACCTGGGTAGAAAAACCAAACAAGTTGAGGGATATGCTTATGTATTTGGCCATGTATCTATGTATGTTTGTATATATATGTATCTATATATGTATGCATGTATGTGTATATATATGTATGTGTGTATGTATGTATGTATATGTATATGTATATGTATATGGTTGTGCAGTTTTCTAATTATTTGTTTTGAACTATTTATAAAATTGAATGCATATAAATTTCAACATGTAATTTTATGTGTAAATATAGATGGTTTAGTCATTTTTACTATTGTTTTACCGTCTTTTCAATTTTAAAAGTTGATAGTTTATCTTTATAAAATAATTAAAAATTGACATTTTGTAAGTGATCAATTTACTAAGATGATAATTATGTATCCTCAATTAATTTAAGTGGGAAAATAAAATGGAAACATGAAAACAAAATTGTTCTTTTCATAGGTAGATAGAAGACCATAAAAAAATAATATTGTTCGGCAATTATTTACCTTAACCCAATTACATAATAATTCAAGGGTATAATTAGAAAGAATTTTTGTATAAAGTCTTAATCCAAACAGAAGACGAGGTGGAAACAATGAACCAAACACTTGGTAAAAATAATTCATGCATTACTAATCCATGCATTACTAATCCCAGCATTTCTAATCCCTACATTACTAATCTCAGCATTACTAATCCCTGCATTATTAATTTTTATACCAAACGACCCCTTAATGTTTGTATTCATTAAAAATCTCATGTTGCTTAGTTTATGAATCTTGTATTTGTTCTTAATTTCAATTCATAGTAAATGTAAGATAACTAGTTATGTATTTTATTTGTAGGAAGAATAACTTTGTATTAGTTTGTTTCATTTTTATTGTTTTTTTTCTTCAAAATTTTGTATTAGTTCTCAATTCGTATTAAAACCAGCATGTATACTATTAATATTTGCATTATTCAAAATTTCGCGTTGTATAATTTATGAATCTTGTATTTATTCCTAATTTATATTCATTCTAAAGGTATACCAACTAGTTATGTATTTTGTTTTAGAATGATTACAACAAATATTCATTTATTGTTTTTCAGTTTTATTTTCACTTTTTCATCATATTATTATTGTATTTCATATATCATTATACAAAATACAATATAAAAACTAGAATTAATAAAAATACAAATAATATACCGATTAGAATGAATACGACTTAGGAAAGAAAAAAAAATTTTAAAGAGAAAAACTAAATTCACAATGAAAAAATACATGAATACAAATATATTTCTTGAATAACTACAGATCCATTTGACATACTTATTGGAATGAATACAAACTAGTAAAAAAATACAAGTTTTATTATACAAAATACAACATGAAAACTAGAATGAATACAAATACAAATGACATACATATTGCAATGAATATGATTCAAGAGAGGATACATAATTTTGATAAATAAAATAAATACACTGTGATAAAAGTATGTCAAATAACATATAGACATATAGGTGTTCAAATTTGTAAATTTTAAAAAATCAAATTTAATTGATAAAACTCTATGGTATTATCATAAAGTTTCATAACAATGAGTAGTTCTAAAAGATAAGGACAAATAATGTATGAATATTTTCAACAACTTAATCTATTTTTGACCCCCCCCCCCCCCCGCTAAATAAATAAAAAAAAAATACATAAATCAAGCCATAACAAACTAAAAATATTTCATTTTAAATAAATATTGAAAGTACTGCTAAGGGATCCTATTAAATGTTAAAATATTATTGTTTTGAAAAATTTCCCATACAAAAATAGATAAGAAAATAGTGATTGACCATAAAGTAATCATAAATCAAATTAAAGTTTCTATAAAAAATACATTGAATTCTAAAACAAAGAATTAGTCTAGCTAAATATATCACATACACGAAAACCTCAATTTAACCATCATTTGTTATAACAATAAGCATTTTCTTTTTGTAGAATTACCTCTCTATGATAGTCTTACTCAATTATTAATTGGTAAAAGATAAATTACGTATAAAGAAAAATATTAAGATATTTATGATAATCCTTATCAGTGTCATGCACCTACTAAATTTCAAGTATGAATATTTAAGAGAAAAATTATACTTAAATGGTGTCCATCATATATGTTCATAGTCTCAAGAAAAAAGACTATTGATGACATTTTTTGTATCGATATTTTTTTAAAATTTTTTTTGGTTAGATTAGTTTACAAAATTCAGTGAAGTAAATAATAATAATACTAAAGAAATGTCAATTTCTACCCATATTTAAACTTTGAGAGTCTGTTAAAATTGAGTGAAGTAAATAATAATAATACTACAGAAATGTCAATTTTTACCCATATTTAAACTTTGAGAGTCTTTTTGGAAAGCAACAAAGTAATTGAAATTGGTGTAATTACTAGGATAGTAATTATCAGCCTAGTAATTTCACAGTCCGATAATTTCGCTGGCTTGTTTGTTTGCCACAATGTCATTATAGTGTAATTCCCTTTGTCCTGTTTGGTTGGACAAATGTAATTACACAACTAAATTTTAAAATAAATCAAATTTTAAATAAATACTATTACTACTTAATTAATTAATGAATATAAAATTTTCTTCTGGGCACAATGACAAACAAAATAATGAACTTATCATGCCAAGAATATTATTGAGCTTATCATGCCAGCTTAGTAACTTCAAATCTTATGTGTGTCATTTTCCAATAGCTGCAAGCGATGTCCTTACAGAACAAGATGAATGAGTCATTAAAGTTTGAAGAAAGCACGTGAGATATCCACGAAAATTAATTGTTTTACATAAATCTCAAGGTACTTCAAGTGAGTTAGAGATTGTACCACACTAAGCCAAGAATTTGACAGGTATGCATCTAGAAAATGTAACAAGTAACACCTGAACAAGCTAAGTCTTAGTTTTACAAGTAAAGGTAAAGAATTTGATATGTTGAATGTTTTGAATTTTGGATGAACAATTAACACTAAAGATGACGGAGGACATTCACAAAAACAATTTGTTTCATCGGATTTATGCATTGAAATATTATCAAATTGATATTCATAATTATCTAATTTTTAACAAAATCATCATGAATAGAAATGCGTAATCATGATCTCGTAGAACATAAATGTTGGTATGAATTATATGACAGACATATACATGGATGGATGGATGGATAGATCAATAGATCAATCAATAGATAGATAGATAGATAGATAGATAGATAGATAGATAGATAGATAGATAGATAGATAGATGGATGGATGGATGAATGAATGGATGGATGGATGGATGGATAGACGGATAAACGGATAGATAGATAGATAGATATATAGATTGATTGATAGATAGATAGATAGATAGATAGACAGATAGATAAATTGATTGATTGATTGATTGATTGATTGATTGACAGATAGATAGACAGATAGATAGACATAGATAGATAGATAGATAGATAGATAGATTGATTGATATATCGATAGATAGATAGATAGATAGATTGATTGATTGATGGATAGATCGATCGATCGATCGATAGATAGATAGATAGAGAGATAGATTGATTTATATATCGATAGATACATAGATAGATAGATTGATTGATGGATTGATAGATCGATCGATCGATAGATAGATAGATAGAAATAGATAGATAGATTGATACAAGGATGGATGGATGGAGAGATAGACAAATAGATAGGTGGATGGATGGATGGATGGATAGATTGATTGATTGATAGATAGATCGATGGATGGATAGATAGATAGATAGATAGATAGATAGATACAAGGATGGATAGATGGATAGATGGATAGATAGATAGATAGATACATTTATTGATAGATCGATCTATAGATAGACAGATAGATAGATAGATTGATTGATTGATTGACAGATAGATTGACAGATAGATAGACAGATAGATAGATAGATAGATAGATAGATAGATAGATAGATAGATAGATAGATAGATATACAGACAGATAGATAGATAGATAGATAGATAGATAGATAGATAGATAGATAGATATAGATTGATTGATATATCGATAGATAGATAGATTGATTGATTGATGGATAGATCGATAGATAGATAGACAGATAGAGAGATAGATTGATTTATATATCGATAGATAGATAGATAGATAGATTGATGGATAGATCGATCGATCGATCGATCGATAGATAGATAGATAGATAGATAGATACAATGATGGATGGATGGAGAGATAGACTAATAGAAAGGTAGATGGATGGATGGATGGATAGATAGATAGATAGATTGATTGACGGGTAGATAGATAGATAGATACATGGATGAATGGATGGATGATGGATAGATGAATAGACGGATAGACGGATATATATATATATATAGAGAGAGAGAGAGAGAGGGATAGATAGATAGATAGATAGACAGATAGATAGATAGACAGATAGATAGATAGATAGACAGATTGACAGATAGATAGATAGACAGATAGATAGACCGACAGACATATAGATAAATAGATAGATAGATAGATAGATAGATAGATTGATTGATATATAGATAGATAGATTGAGAGATAGATTGATTTATATATCGATAGATAGATTGATGGATAAATAGATAGATAGATAGATAGATAGATGGATATATATATATATATATATATATATATATATATATATATATATATAGAGAGAGAGAGAGAGAGAGAGATAGATAGATAGATAGATAGATAGATAGATAGATAGATAGATAGATAGATTGATTGATACAAGGATGGATGGATGGAGAGATAGACAAATAGATAGGTGAATGGATGGATGGATGGATAGATAGATAGATAGATTGATGGATGATAGATAGATAGATAGATAGATAGATAGATAGATACAAGGATGGATGGATGGATAGATAGACAAATAGATAGCTGGATGGATAGATGGATTGATAGATAGATAGATAGATAGATGTATGTATGTATGGATGGATGATGGATGAATGAATAGAGATATAGATAGATAGAGGGATATATATATAGATAGATAGATGGATGGTTGGATTGATATGAAGATTTATTGATTGATTGTTAGATATATTGATAGATAGATAGATAGATAGGTAGGTAGGTAGGTAGGTAGGTAGGAGGTAGGTAGGTAGGTAGGTAGGTAGGTAGATAGACATCAGGAGCATCTTGGAGTTAGCCTGACTAAGCAGGCTAAAAAGATGAAGTCTAGGAGACCCATAGATCCTGAGGATAATGCAAGATCTATTTCTTCTACGCCAGAGCGCATCATCCATGAGACACATATACTTGTTGTTCCGTTTGGTACGGTGGATACCGAAAAATATTATCCTAATTTTTGTCAATCGGTCGGTGCTTCCTCTACTTCACAGGAATTGCCTTTAGTGTTCTACGAGGACCTACCTTTACAGGATATTCATTGACGACGACCCTTATCGGCAGGTACTCCATCTCCCACATGTACATCTCCTAAGTTATCTTTCATTAGGATTAAAGATTCTAGTAGTGTGCAATCAGATGCTATGGTTGGTACGCCTCTATTGACTCAGGGTTATGAGCATGTATCAGTCTCAACTACAACTACAACTACAAATACACCTAGTACTACTACAGATGATGGGATGTCTTTTCTGGTTCCTGGCCAGAAGGACAGACTTGGTAGAGTCATGGTTGAGCCATATGGATCATCGTAACTTTGTTTTATAATCTATTTACTAGATTATTTTATTTGTTTCTATACTTTAATATATTATTCATGAACTAACACATTTATTATCTATTTTGCAGGTGGCTTCCGACAAAGAATGTTGATGGGCTTTAAAAGAAAGTATTAGGAGACTCTATACAATGGTTTATCACTCCTGGGGGAGATCCCAAATGGTATACGCCAAGAGATGTTTAATAAGTTTAAGGTATACATTTTTAAGTTATTTTTAGTATACTTTACTTTTTTTACTATCTAATTAACATTATTCAATTTTTTATTCAGACTATGTGTACTTAGGAGCCGAGACACAATTAAGTCATTTCGACCACATTTGAGAGGAAGGCAACAGCCATAATGTTTTCCTGGCTAAAAGAAGTCTGGAATGATGGTGAACGCCTGGATTGAATGTTGCCGCATGTTCATGATGAATTGGGTTTGTGTTATTGTTGGACTTTTTTTTATATCCGCACATAATTAAGGAACAAAAGACTACATGCTTATGTACAAACAATTAGATGATGTGGAAGTCCATGTCGCCGATCAACATTGCAGCTCTGCCCTCATTGCTTGACGCACGACCCAAGCCAGCGACAAACAAGCTCATTCTGCTCCTCATATCATTAACCATTTCAGAAGCATAGCGGAACAACTGGGTGAACTTCAAGCCATATTCATGTAAACTCAAGGAGTGTTGTTTCACTGTAAGGACTCTCGTACCTTAGCCTTTTTCAGTTATCGAGGAAAGAAACACCCCAATAAAGCTTCTTCAAAGCAAGCCCAACTTGGACGTGGTGCATTCTCATTTCTGCCTTCCTTCTAGTGATCGAACCGAGTCCTAGCCACATTCTTTAGTTGATATGTAGCTAGCTAAACCCTTTCAACATGAAGAACATGCATCACATTAAAACACTTCTTTAACTCTTCCACAAAATTTTCCGGATCCTCTGTAGTGCTCGAACCGGTGAAACTGGGAGGATTCATACTCAGAAATTCACGAATCCTTGAGGTGTCAACCTATTTTTGTCGAGCTCCTCGTTTTTGCCCAACTTGGTTAGTCACTGCTTGGCTTAACATCTGGATAGCCTAACGGAATTCAACATTCGTGACTTCTCCTTGAGGTTGCACGTTTGGTGCATTAAGTACCTCTGGTTCCTCAACATTCCTTTTGGCTAGACTCCCTAGTATTCTTGAACTCTGCGCTCTGATACCACATTTGACACATTCTGAGCCTACACCCTGGACGTGGCCGACACGGAATGACCATTGATGGTCTTGAGTGGACCCTTGGTCTGACTTAGTTAACTCAGCGGAAGACTTAACTCAAAAGAAGAAGAATTCTCATAAAAAACATCAAATAGATATCTTGGCCAAAATGGCACTTAAGTCTCTCAATAGAATATCTGAGATTGCAAATAAAGAGAGACCAAAAAAGTAAACTATATGACTGACCATTTTTCTATGAAGTCTCTATAATACTAAGATGGATGTTGGACAAACCACACAACATCCTATAAAAGAAAGTTGAAAACTAAAAAATATGTGTCCTCCAAAATGCAAGGAGGCTCACTACTGACTCCGAGTGATCTTATAGATCAACGAGGCGCTGGATGATGCTGATCTCGGTTACGTGCGTCTGCAACTGGCATTAGTACATTGAAGTACGAGTATGCGAGTTGGAATGCTAACAAAACTTAAGCTTGAAAATAGTAGGAAGAAACATTTACCTTGGCTCTGGTCAACTCATGAAAACTTAACTTAATATAAAGCAGGTAGACATATGCATATATATATATATATATATATATATATATATATATATATATATATATATATATATATATATAAAAGCTTGTAGAACAATGAAAACATTTAGTTTGTTAAAGAAAATGCAATAAAATACTCAATTTTACTTATATATGAAGTAATATAGTTTCTTTAGATGATTCTTTAAACGACAACCACCACTATGAGCCTAAGTGGTGATATAATGTCTTGCTGGCGCTGCTAGAACTGTCCTATACTTTGTCGTCGCATAGAACTCCATAACTTAGTGTATCACTAGCTTAACTTACGTGATCATCTAAAAAGTTTGACCCGTTAATACCCATGATGGCTACATGGTTTCCATGGAGACTTTAGTTAATATGAACTCTCATCCCCATATCGCTGCTCAATACTACTCCCAAAATATACATTAACTCATGCTTTTAAAAACACCTTTCTTTCTTTGGGTTGAAATAATTGATGAACGCTTAGCTTTAAAAGTTCTCTTGGAATCAATGTTCAATTCTCTTGTTCAAATCTCTTTTGAAAAATTTTAGTTTCCTTTTAACTTCAATGTGAAAACATTTATAAAGTTTCAAGGAATACTTAGTTCTCTTATAACTTTTGAGAAATGAACTCAACTCTGTACTCTTTGTATTCTTTGCTTAACTTGAAAACTTGAGTCTTAATCAACTCTTAGGGAATACTTAGTTCCCTTATATATCTTTGAAGGAAAGACTTCAACTTGTTACTCTTTACTTTAACTTGAAACCAGAGCCTTAAAACGAAGTTAAAACGTTTAGCAAAGACTCTTGAAAACCTTTAAGAACTCTGCTTTGACTTACTTCATAACTTTAGACTTGACTCTAACTTCTTTGACTTTGATCCGAACTTTCCTTGAATTGGATTATGGATTCAAGGTTATGATTTTTGGGTTTAGCAAAGTGTGAATGAGAAAAGAAAAGAGAGAATATGAAAAGTGAGGGAACCAATTTGGAGGGAAAATGAAAAGTCATTCGCAAAGTGCAAATGAAAAGTCATTTCTCCCATATCGGCAACAGAAAGGGAAATTGTTGTCCTTATATAACGAAACACTTCCTTTACTTCTTAAAGAGCTAAGAAGAAGGTGCCCCCTCGCGCCGTCGTCGTTGCTCGCTCGGCCTCGACTTCGGATTTGGATTTGGATTTGGCAAATGATGTGATTGATTGATAAATTTATTTAATCAATTTTTGTCAATCAAATAAATCCTGTTAATATTATCTCATATAAATTAATTTAGGACGTTAGTTAATTAGTTAATTAACAAAATTAAGTCACGTATAACGGTAACGTTCTGAAAAATCGTTACTCTTTCCGAAAAGTCGTTACTTTCCGAAAAGTTGTTACTTTCCCAACAAACATGCACATTTTCCGAAAAGTTGTTATTTTTTCCAAAAGATGCAACTTTCTGGCTTAAAACGGTCTGAATAGAGTTCTCTGAACAGATACGTTTCTTGCTGAAAATGGCTATAAAGGAAGTCATTTTTCATTTTTTTAAGCACTGAAATTTTTTCCTTCTCTTCATATATTTTCTATCAAATCAAAGTGTCGATCGACTGAGTCTGTGTGACTTGTTGTTGTTCTTAAGTTCGCTGAAGTTAAAGAACTTTGAGGTACCGCTATTTCTTTAACAGGATTAATCCGTTTTATCTTGGAAAAAATTAATCCATAACCTCGAGTACAGTGAGGGGATTAAATTTCTTAAGGAGACTCAGAGTAGTTTCTGTGGACTTAGATTATTCTGTTTTCTGTCTATTTCATCTTATTTCTGTTTCTGTTTTGACTAACCTTATAAGTACATGTTAATAACAATCTTAAGAAATTTAATAAGTTTCTGTATTTGAGGTTTTCGGAGATTAAAGCATTTATTGTTTTCTACTCTGCTTGAATTTTTCAAAATTCATTTGATTAACGATTAAAAGAACATAAAAACTTTATCATTAAATCAAAAACAGTTTGTGTAAAGATTTGTTCTTTACTGTTAAAATTTCAAATACTAAAATTATCTGTCATTTGTGACAGAAAAAATGACTAATTCAAGTCAAGTGAATGCTGGAACAGTGAGTGCTGCAACAGTAAGTGCTGCAACAACATCGGTTGCACATAATCGTTCAACTGCCGCCTTAGCATCGGCTGAGAAACGTCCAAAGTTTTCTAGAGTCGACTTCAAGAGATGGCAGCAGAAGATGTTCTTCTATCTCACTACGTTGAGTCTGCAGAGGTTCATTAATGATAATGTTCCTGTTATGTCAGATGATACTCTGCCTGAAGAACGATTCTTGGTAACAAAAGCATGGACACACTCAGATTTTTTGTGTAAAAATTATATTTTGAGTGGCCTGCAAGATGATCTGTACAACGTGTACAGCAATGTCAAAACCTCAAAAGAACTCTGGGATACTTTAAAAAAGAAGTACAAAACAGAGGATGCCGGAATGAAGAAGTTCATTGTGGCAAAGTTTCTGGACTATAAGATGATAAACAGTAAGACCGTCGTCACCCAAGTTCAAGAACTGCAGGTCATAATCCATGATCTCCTTGCTGAAGGTATAAATTTATTTAATTCCTATGTTAGAAATATTAATTTTTTTCTTAATACTAACATAATCTTTAATGTAGGATTGATTGTGATTGATGTCTTTCAAGTGACTGCTATTATTGAGAAGTTACCTCCGTTGTGGAAGGACTTCAAAAACTACTTGAAACATAAACGCAAGGAGATGAATGTTGAAGATATCATAGTAAGATTGAGAATCAAAGAAGATAATAAGGCTGCATAAAAGAGGTCACGTGGTAACTCAGCAATATCTTGAGTAAATATTGTTGAAGAAGATCCCACAAAAATTAAAGAAAATAAAGAAAGCATCTAGTCCAAAAATCAATCATCCTAAGAAGAAATTCAATGGAAGCTGCTTCAATTGTGGTAAACGTGGTCATAGGGCTACTTAATGTCGGGGTCCTAAGAAGGACAAGAAAAATAAGAATCAAGCAAACTTTGCTGAATCCAAACGAGAAATGACTGATCTATGTGCAGTGCTGTCAGAATGTAACTTGGTTGGAAATCTAAGAGAATGGTGGATAGATTCTTGTGCCTCATGCCATGTTTGTGCCAACAAAGAAATATTTTCATCATATACTCCAGCACCTACAGATGAGACGTTGTTTATGGCAAACTCCGTTGTTGCAAAGGTGGAAGGAACTGACAAGGTCCTATTAAAGATGACATCAGGCAATGTGGTGACATTGAACAAGGTCTCGTATGTTCCAGTTCTGACTAAGAATATATTCAAATGTGTATTTGTTTGTGATAAAGTAGTAGTAAGTAAGAATGATATGTATGTAGGAAAAGGCTACCTCAGTGATTACCTTTTAAAACTCAATGTAATTGCAGTTGCTATGAATAAATATTCTGCTTCTTCTTACTTGATTGAGTATAAATGCTTATGGCATGAACGTTTGGGACACGTTAATAACAAACCTTGCGAAAACTGATTAACTTAAATGTTTTGCCAAAATTTGAGTGCAATAAATCAAAATGTCAAATTTTCATTGAATCTAAGTATGCTAAGCATCCTTATAAATCTGTTGAAAGGAATTCAAATCATTTAGAACTTATTCACACTGATATTTGTGACTTAAAGTCAATACCATCACGTGGTGGGAAAAAGTATTTCATAACTTTTGTTGATGATTGCACTAGATATTGTTATGTCTATCTACTAAATGGTAAGGATGAAGCAATAGATGCATTTAGGCAATATAAAACTGAAGTTGAAAATCAGTTGGATAAAAACATCAAAATGATCAGAAGTGATAGAGGCGGAGAATATGAATCTCCATTTGCAGAAATATGCTTAGAAAATTGAATAATCCATCAAACTACTACTCTGTACACTCCTCAATCTAATGGGACTGGAGAAAGTAAAAAACAAACTTTAAAATAAATGATGAATGCTTTACTTATAAGTTCAGGTTTACCACTGAGCTTGTGAGTGGAAGCTATCCTTACAGCAAATTAAATACTCAATAGAGTGCCTCACTGAAAGACAATGTTATTCCATATGAGAAATGGAAAGGTAGAAAACCCAACTTGAAATATTTCGAAGTGTGGGGGTGTCTAGCCAAAGTCCAAGTTCCTATACCTAAGAGGGTAAAAATAGGGCCTAAGACAGTGGATTGTGTATTCATTGGATATGCCACAAACAGTAAGGCATGTCGATTTTTGTCTCATAAGTCCGGACATCCGGATATTCATGACAATACAGTAATTGAATCAGATAGTGCTGATTTTTTTTTGAACATATCTATCCGTATAAAACTAGACTTAAGTCATCCAGTAGTGGGTCTAAACAACCCCGAGAAGAACCAAAAGAGAATGAAACCAATGAAGAGAGTCCAAGGCGCAGTAAACGTCAAAGGAAAACTACTTCATTTGGATCTAATTTTGTAACATTCCTTCTTGAAATTGAGCCTCAAACATTCAAGGAAGCAATGTTGTCTAGCAACTCAACTTATTGGAAGGAGGCTGTCAATAGTGAAATTGAATCAATCCTAAGCAATCATACTTGGGAGTTGGTTGATTTTCCTCCAGGAAACAAACCCTTGGGTTCAAAATGGATCTTTAAAAAGAAGATGAAAGAGGATGGAACTATTGACTAATATAGAGCAAGACTTGTTGTCAAAGTCTTTAGACAAAAATAAGGTCTTGATTACTTTGACACATACTCGCCAGTGACTAGGATTACATCAATTCGGATGTTAATTGCCATAGGTGCAGTATACGGTCTTGAAATCCATCAATAATGGAGAGTTGGAAGAAGAAATTTACGTGGAACATCCTGAGGGTTTTGTAGTTCTTGGTAAAAAAAGAAAGTATGCAAACTTATGAAGTCACTTTATGGACTAAAAAAGCACTGAAGCAATGTCATGCAAAGTTTGATCAAACCATGTTGTCAAATGGATTTAAGATCAATGAATGTGATAAATGTGTTTATATTAAAGATACTCCAAATAAGGAAGTCATTGTATGCCTATATGTGGATGACATGATGGTAATGAGAAAGGACATTACCAATATAAAAGCTACTAAGCGTATGCTCGCTAATAAGTTTGATATGAAAGATCTAGGAGTTGCTGATGTGATATTAGGAATTAAAGTTCTCAAAACTCCTAACGGTCTAGCATTGTCTTAAACTCATTATATTCAAAAGATACTTGAAAAATTCAAATATTTGAATTTCAAAAGGGCAAAGACTCCAATTGATGTGAACCTTCATCTTGCAAAGAATAAAGGTAAAAGTCAGTCTCAATTGGACTATGCCACAGTGTTAGAAATTTTGATGTATGTCATGAATTGTACACGACTAGACATAGCTTGCGCTATGAGTAAACTGAGTCAATACACAAGTAATCCCAATCAAAATCGTTGGTTGGCAATGAAGAGAGTTTTGGGATACTTAGATGACACTCAAAACTATGCTTTGCATTACAACAAATATCCAGCAGTTCTTGAAGGATATGGTGATGCAAATTAGATTACTGGGTCAACTGAAACAAAATCAACAAGTGGATACGTTTTTACTATTGATGGAGGAGAAATATCTTTAAAACCATCCAAACAAAAATGTATAGCTCGCTCTACAATGGAGTCTGAATTTATCGCCTTAGACAAGGCAGGTGAAGAAGCTGAATGGCTCTGGAATTTCTTAGAAGATATTTCATTTTGGCCCAAACCAATGACCCCTATATGCATACACTTTGATAGTCAAGCTGCAATAGGAAGGGCTGGAAGCGTTATGTATAACGGCAAGTCTCGTCACATAAGACGAAGACATAACTCTGTGAGACAACTACTCTCTAGTAGAATTATCACAATTGACTATGTAAAGTCAAAGGATAATGTGTCGGATCCACTTACAGAAGGCCTAATTAGAGAGGGAGTTGAGAAATCATCCACGGGAATGGGACTATGGCCGAGAACAAGTCACCGTGGTGGTAACTCTACCTAGAAGACTGGAGATCCCAAGATCTAGGTTCAAAGAGATAAAACAAAGTCATTGATCACGGTTCAACATTGTCAAAAATTATTTTATGGTCCATGATGAGACAATGTTCAGTAACTAGGATAAAGGGATAAGGACTTTTTAATGGTTTATAAGTTTGATACAGGGTATATCAAATGGTTTATCTATGGGATAACACATTTAGAAATCACCTATATGAATTTGAAGTGTAAACCGCTTCAAGAAGAATCCGGTAAGGCCAGTTCTCTAAGCACTTACTATCTGAGATGTGTTCACGGCTGAAACGAACAAAACAATGAGAACTAAGAATAGTTTAAGGGTTGATTGTGTGACTTATGTTGTCTAGGTATACACCAAAGCTCGACGGTTCAAAGATATCAAATCTACCGATTGACCGAGTATATCCGATATATGTTCAGTACGGAAAGTTTAAAGGGAAACCTACTTATCTAGATGTGATTAACCCTTACTTACAATACACACAAGTTTTTCATGCATATGTTTTAACAATAGTCATTCCCCATTCATATGGGGGATTGTTGGGTTAAGCAAAGTTTGAATGGGAAAAGAAAAGAGAGAATATGGAAAAGTGAGGGAACCAATTTGGAGGGAAAATGAAAAGTAATTTGCAAAGTGCAAATGTAAAGTCATTTCTCCCATATCGGCAAAAGAAAGGGAAATTGTTGTCCTTATATAAGGAAACACTTCCTTTACTTCTTAAAGAGCTAAGAAGAAGGTGCCCCCTCGCGCCGTCGTCGCTCTCGCGGCCTCGGCTTCGGATTTGGATTTGGATTTGGATTTGGCAAATGATGTGATTGATTGATAAATTTTTTGGATAAAATTTATTTAATCGATTTTTGTTAATCAATTATCTCTTATAAATTAATTCAGGACGTTAGTTAATAAGTTAATTAACAGAATTAATTCGCGTGTAACGGTAACATTCCAAAAAGTCGTTACTCTTTCCAAAAAGTCGTTACTTTCTGAAAAGTCGTTACTTTCCCAATAGACACATTATCCAAAAGTTGTTATTTTTTCCAAAAGATGCAACTTTCTGGATAAAAGAATCTGAACAAATTTCTCTGAACAGACACGTTTCTTGCTGAAAATGGCTATAAAAGGATGTCATTTTCATTTTTTCAAACACTAAAATTATTTCCTTTTCTGCATATATTTTCTCTCAAAATCAAGTTGTTGATCGGCTGAGTCTGTGTGACTTGTTGTTGTTCTTAAGTTCGCTGAAGTTAAAGAAGTTTGAGGTAGCGCTATTTCTTTAACAAGATTAACCATTTTATCTTAGGAGAAATTAATCCATAACCTCGAATACAGTGAGGGATTAAATTTCTTAAGGAGACATAGTAGTTTATGTGGACTCGAATTATTTTGTTTTCTGTCTACTTCATCTTATTTCTGTTTCTGTTTTGACTAACCTTATAAGTACAAGTTAATAACAATGATTTGTGCTCTTCGATGATTTCTATGTGTTTAGAAATCATTTGAATTAATTAGAATTAGTGGAAGGTGTTAATGTACCTTAGAAGGGCTTCAAAAGGCTAAACTATGAAAACTGGGCGAAACACGCTGATTCAGGCGCGTTCGGGGTGCACTGCGCTAGACCATTTGCTTCAAGGCCTCATCCCGACGCACTGCAGGCGCTCCTGGTGCTGCCTATGTGTGGCTGAAAACTTATCTCTTTGTCTTTCATCGCTAAATCCCCTAAACCTCCCTACTTCTTTTCCCAAACCCTTAGGATCATCAATACCTTCAGTACCCAACAGATCTAACTCAAAAAAAACATTGGAATCTATGAATCGACATCAATGGGCATTCAAACAACTCAACCAAATAGGATTCGGCAAGATTCATCAAGAATTCACTTCTATACATGTAAACAATTCTAAAACCACTAAATTGAAACAAGATTGGTGTGCGGAAGAATAACCTAACACGAAAGATCTCATATACCTTGATAGGGATCACCCTCAATGAAGTCCACTCGAAATTTGTTGGCGTTCTTGCTGAAACCTTGGTCTTTCTCCCTTTTCATTCTTCTCTTTTCTCTTCTCCAAACCCTAAACGTAAAGTTAATTTTCTAATCTTAACTAAAACTTGTTTTAACCCCAAATGAATACCTAAAACTAAATAGGGAATTAATTGGTGAAAAGACTAGTTTGCCCTTCCTTAAATTGGGATTGAGGCCTTCCTCAATCAAGCAACCCAACTTCTTATAGGCATATCTCCCTCATACGATATCGAAAATGCCAAACTTGACGGAGTTGAAAAGATCTCTCCAAGGGATTTCCAACCATATCAAGAACTACCTCTAACTCATCATGAGCTAGAAGTTATATTCGTTTGAGAATTTCCAAAACTCACTTCTTAAAGTTAAGAAAATTTCTAGATTTTTCCTTTCTTTCCAAAAGAGATTATTTTTAGTTTGATAGATTATTCTTAGATATTTCAAGTTACGAGATGTTACATTATGATAATGCAACATTGAGGGAATAATAAAAATAAAGAGCACTGATTTTCATATTAGAGAATTTAAAAGGATTCTCTTACTTCTTGTATTGCATATTTAGTACAATTATAAGGGTTAAATGAGTGATATTATTAATATTTTTAATATAGCATATAAATTAAAAAAAAAAGTCTAAAACACATATTGCATTGTATTTCTTGGCAAAAGAGAGGTCTTAAATAACTTTCTACGTCACAAGATGATACACTTTTTGTTAGCTATATAGTCATAATATATAACATATTTAGTCAAAATAAGAACACTTTAAGATATTTGTTTAAAACATCATAACAATATTTTCAAAAATAATTTGTATTCATTTTTATTATTTTTGAGATATCCTTTTATTAATTAAAAGAGAACATAATTCGACCAAAATCTAACCAATAACAAATTTATAATAAAAAAGAAATACAATATTCTCCCCACATCTTGCACGTTTCTCCCCTTTTCACGTTATTCTCTAACAAAATTCCCACCTTTTAAGTTTCCAAATTTTCTTCATTCTTCAAATAAAAGTTATTCAAAATTTGATTCTTCAAAAAATTCAATGCATTAATTCAAGGATTTTCTTGGTAGATAAACAATCAGGTATACATTATTCTATCAAATTTTGAATTTGATTAAGGTAATTTCGATTAGATTTTTAGATTTTTTTTATTTGTTTTCATAGTCACCGTTTATATTTCGCATTGTTCATATTATAGATTTTCCGTCATCATTCTCGATTTTTATGCAAGTTTGATTACATTTTCAGTCAACTTTTTTGTAGATTTTTATTCCAAAAATGTAGGCTCTGCGGTTAAAATGACTCAAAAGAGGAAATCTAACTTTCTTCATAATTCTATCCTCATTCAAGTTCAAGATAGCAGTGTCAGGTAAAGACACTATTAATAAATAATAAAAAGAATTGGGTGTAGAAGATTTCGAAAAACATGATGAAAACCAAAGTGAAGAACAATTTCCTATTAGTTTGTCTTGTATTTTTAATTTCTAATAAAATTTTGTATTATTTGTAAATTTGTATTTAAACCATTATGTCTGCCTTTAGGGGTCGTTTGGTAGGTCGCATTAAAACAAATAGTACACATATTATGTATGATACTATTTAGTATTATGTTTGGTAGGAAATCTGGTATATGTATAACTAATCCTTGGATTAGTTATACCTCCTACATGGTATTATATGATGTATTACTAATATACTCCATTTGGAGGTATTAGTAATACATGGATATAATATCATGCGATAAGTCTATTAAAGACCAAAATATCCCTCAAAATAAAATTAGCTAACAAATTACACACACACACACACACACACATATATATATATATATACACACACACATCTATGTATGTATGTATGTATGGAAGTATGTATATAGGTCAATCTATCGGTAGCCACTTAAATTTGACATCAATTTTCACTTGAACACCTCAAGTAGACCTTATTCATTTTAAAACCTTAAGTACGGGGGCGTTGTGTCATATCAAATTTTTTTTGACAACCAACCAAATATGTAAGATGTGTGTATTACACTCGCCGATGACGTGTCAAAGTAGCGAATTGAATAATGACACGTGACATATATATAAAATAATTATTAAGAAAATATATTATGAATAAAAACCTATTTTAAAATTATTTAATTAATTAATTACTTCAAAAATTACCTTTCAATAAAAAAGAAAAAGGAAAAAAAATCTACAGTACATTTCTTTTCTCCTCCACCATTTCCATATCTCCTCCTCCTCTAACCAATTTGGGTCATAATCCAACTATCATACTATTACCATCTCTTCAATCCTTCAAATTAATCCCTTTTTTTTTTCTCCAATTACCTTCGCCATTGGAATTGCTCGTTTTGAAAGTTTGAAAATACCCAAAAAATTTATCCACGATAAAATCAAATCTATTTATGAATTAACTTGAAATGGGGTCATCAAAATACAAAAAGTTAAAAGCTTTGAGAAGTGGAAAATAAGTATTTCAAAAATTGAATCTGAAAAAAATAACTTAAATAGAGAGAGGTGAAAATAGACCAACGAACATTTAAAGGATTCGGCGAACTTTCCGACAATGGAACTATGGAAAAAATTAGGTGGAGAAATTTGATATCATGAAGAAGATGTATGCTCTAGACATATTTTGGTCCTTTCTTAAATTATTTTTGTTTATTTATATTATTAATTTAATTCTTCACATCAAGAAATGACAAAGAGAGGAGAAAGTTGATTATAAAATGGTGGCAAGGTGGTGGTATATGGTGGAGGAAGTGTGGGAAAGAGAGAGAAGGAAGAAGAAGAAGAAATTAAAAAAATTTAAAAAATCATAAAAATTACACCTTTCACATGCTCAAAGTAAGTGTGTAGCACACGTAATATGTCAACTCAGCAAAAAGTGTCAAAATGACATAATAGGATCCTACTTAAAGTATCTAAAATAAACATCATCCAGTTGAGGTGTCTATGTGAAACTTGGTGCCAACTTTAGGTATCTACCGATGGTTTTGGCCATATATATATATATGTATGTATGTATGTATGTAAATGTATCTAGGAAATATACATAAGCAGATTGCTAAACTTGTTGGGTTTTTCCCCAGGTACCTCAACTGAGTTATTTTCCTATTGAATCCTTGAACCACGAATAATTTGTTCCTTTTAAATGTGTTTGGCTAACGTGGATCCAAACGTGATCGCACGTACTTTGAGCGCGTGCAGACGCTTTAAAGACGCTGATGTGGATCTTGAACCACCAACCAACGGTCTTCTTGAACCACCCACCAACAGTCTTCTTCCCCCTTTTAACCCTAATTTCTCCCATTATTCTCTTATTTCTCCTCTTTTGTTTCTCTTCATCATTATTTCTCCTCTTTAGCTTATTAAATTATATCTCTTTTTCATTAATTTCTTCTTAATCATCAAGTTCCAATGTCGAAGTTATCTTCTTCATCGATTTCTTCTTCTTCAACTGGAAATGTGATATGTCAATGTGGGGACGTTGTGGAAATGAAGACCTCATGGACGCAATCCAACCTTGGACGTAGGTTCCTTTGTTTCAAAACTTCAAAGGTAATTCAAATTCATTTTTCTTGTCCAATCATTAAAGAATCATTTTACTTGTAATTCAATTTTTTATTTAATTTGTAGGCACGAGGTGGATGTGGATATTTACGATGGTATGATGATGAAATGCTCGCTCAAGCTAGGAGGGTGATATGGGGTTTGTTGAAAAGAGTCAAAACATATGAATTGGATAGAAATCATTCAATAAAAGTATGGATGGTATGCATTGTCGTAGGGGTGATATTTGCTACTTGGATTTATGTAACAAAATGATCTTAGATGGTTCATTTGTCTTCTACTAGATTCCTTCATAAAAGTATGTATGGTAGATTGTACTGTTCTTTATGAGGGCAATTTTGATCGGATTTTCTATTGTAAATGCCTTGTATATTTATTGTAATGATTTTATTGAAGGAATGAAGACAATTTGTGTGTTAAAAGCAGTAAAAATTGATCATTCATACCATTAATTTGTTATAGTGAGCTCTAATAAACATACCAATCCATGAAAACTAATTAAAAGCAGTATCACAAATAAGATAATGTACTTAAAACACACCAAAAGACATTTCAAAGCACTCAATACAAGTTTTTACTGCTGATTACACAACCAAAAAGTGACTTTTCTACAAAAATTAGGCATTTCTTGGTGCACTGGATATTCCACGTTTGTTTTTCCTTGGTTGACTGACTTGTTGCAACTGTGAACCTGTGACACCATCTCCATGATTCTACTTGAGTCCTCAAGGGTTATAAACAATATCAATATTTGTTGGAGTTGCATCCTTATAAACTCCCGGAGTGATAACTCTTTATCCTGAAGTACCAGGCTGCATAGAAATTTCTTAAAATGAGACTTTATATAGTATAGCAATAAATGAAAAAAATTATGTATGCATTTACATTAAAGGCTTGACTACCGCTTGCATTTGTATAGATGTCAAATCCTACAGTCTTGGTCCTCTTTTGTCTTCCTATTGATATTTAATATTCCACAACCCTTGGTTGATCAGGTTGCTGACTTAATACAACTCCAATGCCTCTACCAGTGCCTCTTCCAGTTCCTCTGCCAGTGCCTCTCCTAGTACCTCTGCTTTTAGCAGGTTGTTGCTCTCTTCTAAGAGCTGAAGAATCAAAACACATAGAACTGCCTTGATGATTGAATAATGGTGGCTGACTTGAGCTTGATGGTCTACTAAAAAGTGGTGGATGGCTTTAGCTTGATGGTTGGCTAAACAATGGTGGCTGGCTTGAGCTTGATGCTTGGCTAAACACTGGTGACTGGCTTGAGCTTGGTTGCCTCCTTGGGTAGCCTCCAGGTTGTCCCATCCCAGCCTATTAATACAATAAAAATAATTGATTATTGTAAATAATTGAATCTTATTGTAAATGTATTAGAAGAGAATAATAACTTACCATGGTTGGACAAGCTTTTTTGTTGTGGCCTACTTGATGAGACAAGGAACAGGTCATATTTACTCCTCATTTGGACAACTTTCCATACTTTTTCCTAAACTCATTCTTTGCCTTTCTTCTGCACTTTGATGGCCTACCAGGCATGACTTTTGGTTCAGGAGGTTCAATCACAACACAACTAGTGTGAGGCCACATTTTCATGCTTGGTATTGGCTGTAGAAAGTGGTTATAAGCCTTCAAGAAAGTCTCTTTCCTATACCAATGTAGCACTTCATATTCAGGTACTATGCCTTTGTGATGATATGCAACCACATCATGACATTGTATTCCCCTCAATTGCCATGTTCAACATGTACATGTCTTCTTTCTTATATCAACAATATGCCGAACTGACCATCTAAGATTTCATACCCAATATAACCATTGAATGTAACTTCTCAAAATCTAGCAAGATCTTTATTCTCTTCAAGTAATAGTCTAGCCATATGAGAGATATCTGAGATCCAAGTTTCAGCAAATTGCCTCATTGCAATATTTATGTCCATTATCTTGTGCCTTATCTCCTCTAACATAGTTATGATAGCCTTATATCTAGCAGCTAATATCCAAGAATTAAAAGTTTCGCACATATTGCTTTCAACAATGTCACACTTAGAATGGTCTTCAAAATACGCTTTGCACCAAGTAATTTTTCATAATACAACAAGTCCTCACAAATTTTATTACCTAATTTGTTGAGTTTATCCATCTCATCTTCAAATTTCACTTCAAACCTTGACTTAGCACATCAACAGAACTGGTTCCTTCTTTCATCACCACTCCATAATTGATGCCAGTAGGACCAGATATGTCTAGCCCACCTTCTCTGCGCACTATCTGGTAGCAACTCACATAAAGCTGGTACAAGTCCCTATGTAAACAGTTGTAGCGCAAACATTAAACAGTATTAGCAAAACAAGAAATTAAAAAAATAAAAGATCAAACTACAATACAAAAAGCATCTAACCTTCTGCATATCTGACATAACAGTGAGTCCATGTCCTGTGCCTAAGTTTAGATCTTCTATCAAGTAGTTCAGGAAAAAACTCCAACTGTGTTTTGTCTCTGTGTCAACAACAACCCATGCAATTGGAAACATCTGTTGATTTCCATTTCTACCAACAACAACCAATATTTCACCCTTGCAATAACACTTTAGAAAGCATCCATCAAAACCAATAATGTTTCTGCATCCTTCGAAGCAACCCTTCTTCAATGCATCAAAGCAAACATAGAAGTAAACAAACAAAGTTTTTCTTGGCTCAGACTCTCTATCTATCCCCACCCAACAGGAAGTCCCAGGATTAGTATGTTTAATCATGTGTGCATAACCACAGAATCTTGAAAATTCCATCTTCCAATAACCTTAGAAGTCCTTGATAATCCTCTTTTTCGTCATATGATAAACAATTCTTCCAACATACAACCCATTTTTTTTCTTACCAATTCCTGAATTTCCCACAATCTTATATATAGTTGACATGTAATTTTATCCTTGAAATTTTCTGCAACAAACTTAGATGTACACAAATTATTCTTGGTTTATTGAGGACATACATGCACACGATAATAATTTTTGACAATAAAATCACCAGAATCCTTATCTATACTAGCAAATATCAACCATTTACATTTCTTATCCTCACACTTTACTCTAACCCTTTTTTTGTCATTAGGCTTCAACTTTAACCTAGTTTTATATTCACAAGAATAGTCTGCAACAACTTTTCTAAATTGTTCAGCACTTATAAATACCATACCAAGCTCAAAAACAGATAGAACACAATCGGGATCAAATCTTACCTTTTTACTTTTTTTTCTTCTCGGTAAATCAACACTCTTCATGAATTCTGGACCCAATTCATCTATATTGTAATCACTGTCCAATTCTGAGCTATCTATATATTACTCATCACCCCTTAGTCTTCCCGTGTAACTAGCAGCCTTATTTTCTTCCTATGTCTTCAAAGTGTCTATCAATACCAGCTTTTCCAAGCTTTATTTCCTCAGTTTGAGTAAGTTTTTTTTATTTTTCACTTTGTTTCTCCTTTTATTTCTAAGAGATCTCAATTCTTTATCAACCTCAGAGTCATCCTCATCAGGAATAGCATCCTCTTAAGAGTCATCACTGCTTTCTTGATTTGATACAGTCCATTCCTCTTCTAGATCTGATATATCCCCTGGCTCAACTTCCACATTAACATTTTCATATTAAGCCTCATGATTCAACCCTTCACTTGCAGTCACATTTATATCTTGTAAGTTTTCTTCAACTACAGACCCACAAAGAAAACCAGTTGTGACCACTTCCACATCATCCACTACATGCTTCACATAAAGGTCTAAAAAGTCACCAATTTTTAGGTCTTTGAAACGATTTGATAAAGTGAAATCAGTGTCCACCTCAATAAATTCATTTATTGTGGGGTCTTCAACACAGAACCTACCAACAGTAATATACCCCAATTGTTTAGTGTAAAAAAGTAATTCGATTATTGAGAAGTGGTCCTTGTCGACATTAACATATTCCATATCATTTTTCCCTTTATAAGTATTTCCATTTTTGTCATGAATAAATTTACCACTATGATGAAAATGAGTTATAATTATGGCGTACATAAGATTCCCTGAAACAGGGAGAAACCCTAACATTTTCTTACACGTTATGGACAATAAAGACAAAAAAAACCCTAGCTTTTTACAGATATTAACAACACACCATCAGGTTGATACTAAAACGCATTACATATCACGCTACAACAATAAAAATTACATAGAAATTAGGGAATGAACTAACCTCGCACTCGTCAACTCGAAAATCATGAATGAACTCCAAAATCGTCTGTAATCTTCAGTGATTCCTTCAACAAAATACTCAAAATCACTTTAAAAGTTGAGAATTTCAGTTGTAAATGTCATTGAAAGAAGAACGATTGTTAGGGTTTTCTCGTCTAGCATCGGGTTAGAATGTTTTGGGGGGGAATTAGTTTTTCTGTTTGAGGATTTAATATGTGGCGCTGACGTGTAATTGGGTCGAAGTATATTGGTCGAAATTTCCACGTGGGGAAGGTTCATCTCACGCGCCCAATCACCAAAAATGATTTGTTGAGATTTGGTTCCACATCAGCCAAGAATATTTAAAAGGAACAAATTATTGATGGTTCAAGGATTCAATAGGAAAATGGCTTAGTTGATGTAAAACCTCGTATCCATAATAGACCAAAAATTAGCTTTTAAGAAATGAGCAGGTGCAATCGACAATCACTTTCGACGGAACATAGTCTGATCTATAGACCGTACTGCACATCCATCGTTTGTGACTGACACCTCCCATGACGCAGCCCAGAAAATTTAACTAAGTGTCGAACGACGGACAGACCTACGATCCATTGTCTGTAGTCTATGTCTGTCGATCAAGACCCCATTTACCCACTCTTTGACAAAAACCACAATTCACCAGCACGGACCGTCGTTCGGTCTACGGTACGTAGGTCTAACCATAGGTGGAAGTTCGCAGTCAGTTAGGGGGGATATATTGTTGGATCAAATTCAAATGGTCATAACTCTTAGCACAAAATGAATTAGGTGTCCCATGACATACCAAAATATAGATAATTGAATTAGCTTTCCATAGCCATCGACCTTGCTAAAATCAGACCTCCGAGTAAAATGTTATGCACATTTTAGTAAAGACTTGTCGAACATACCCAACCTACGGACCCAAATGACGGACCGTCGATTGAACGATGGCCCGTCAGTCTAGGTCATCGTTTGGTCCAACAGCAATTAACTCAGGGGTCTTTTGGTCTTTTCCTACGTTGTTTAAACCCTAAGATACGTTGTTTTAACCTTAAGTCATTAGATTTTGGTCAGTTTAAGCCTAGAAACATAACAAGAGCTTATCTAACTAAAAATCATAAATCAAAACTTAGAAAATTAGAAGCAGAAAAAGGTCAAGAACCCTAGTTCAAGACCGTATCAAGGTTCCGTCAATTCTAGCCCTGAAACTTAAGTATTTCTTCGTGGATTTCATCACCAGGCATGTGGGCTTTCACTAGTGGGTTCCTTTTACCCATTGGGTCCCTAGTTTTCAATCAGTTTCTTGATTCCCTTATCATGATTAGACTTAGGGTTTCTAGAACTTCAACAAAAAATATCATGAATTAGTTAGTTATATGTTCCAAATCAGATTACCATGTTATTACTCAGATTATTGCATGAATTTCAGGACCCTAGCTATGTATTTCTTTAGTTCATAAATTACCCATGCTAGGTGAGATACTTTAGTTATTCAGTTATACATGCTCAATTATTAATGCATAATTATCAGACTAATTGCATTCTCAGTTTGCATGTTCAGTTTTGACCTATCCAGTATTTACACAAATTCAGTCATAATATCTTAATCACTTAATTCATTAAGAGTAGCATAATACCAAGTTGGACTAGGGTTCACCGTACCCAAATAGTCCCAGAACTACTAGCCAAGTAGGTTGTAAGTCCCCTCTATGGGCATCAGCTTAGTGATCACGCCAGTATGCCTTTATACCTCTGGCAGGGTATATTGGGTCCTCTCAATGGGGCGTATACATCAAACTCCATAATTAGCTCATGTGATTTTATTATCGGTTATTAGTATCTCCCACAGTTCAGTCACACACTATTGCATTGACCATTTATCAGTATATTCAGTATTCAGTTCCAGCATGTTATAAGCTGGTCATTGCATCCAGTTATCTCAGCATTCAGTATATCATGTTTAGATTACTATACTTCCTTTTGTGCTCGTTCAATTATGTTTTATTTCAGCTTTACAATATCCTACATGCTCATTACCTTCAAGTACTGACGCATATGTGCGCTACATCTTCTCATAATGTAGGTTTAGGTTCTCAACACCCAGATTGCACTTAGATCGATTTACGATTTCCTGTTGAACAAATTCAGTTGTGAGTCCTCATTATCCGAGGACAATAGTCATGAGTTTTCAGTATTTTGTCTTTTAGTTTCAGTTTTTGCTAGACTTAGTTGGGGCCTGTCCCAACATTTCTAGTCAGTTTGGAGGCTATTTTCAGACATAGTTAATTTCAGCTTTGTATTGAGTTAATAACTTCCTTGTATTAAAATCGTCAGTATTTCATATATCTCAGTTATAGAGTATGGGTATTCCCCATCTTTTCATTTTAAATTATAATTTAGCTTCCGCATCAATTATTTTTTTAGTATGCTCATTATCATGCCAACAGGGTTAGCTTGGGATCACTTGTGGTGCTAGATCCCGTGTTCGGGTCTCTGGGGTAGCTCGGGGTGTGACAAACTTGGTATCAGAGTACTAGGTTTAAGTGTCATAGGATGTTTGAAAAGTCACACTAACTAGAGTCCTTTTCATGTGTGTGAAGTGAACCACATCTAATGAGAGGGAGGCTATGAAGTGTTTTAGGTAAACGTCTCTTTGTTTTTACTCCTATCGTGCATAAGGTATGATCTAATTCCATTCTAACTTGACATTCTACGTTTCAGATCATGCCTCCTCGTAGAGCTAACGCTAGGAATGTGAATACCAAGATTGCAAATGCATCTCCTCCTGTCCCAGATCAAGAAGTCTCCAATGCTGAATTTAGAAGTGCCATTCAGATGTTGGCTCAAAATGTCGCCAACCAGAACAATCAGCAGGTTCAAGATCATATGAATGGAAATGGTGGATTGATAGCAGCAAGGGTACGTGACATAGTTAGGATGAATCCACCTGAGTTCATAGGATCGCAAACTAATGAGGATCCCCAGAATTTCTTAGATGAGATCAAGAAGATCTTCGAGGTGATGCATGTTACTGGGAATGATCAGGTTGAGTTGGCATCATACCAGTTGAATGATGTGGCTCATATCTGGTACACTAAGTGGAAGGTAAATAGGGTTGCAAATGCAGCTCTTATTACTTGGGATTGCTTTAGTGAGACCTTTCTGGATAGTTTTTTCCCAATAGAGTTGAGAGAGGCAAAAGCCCAGAAATTCATGAACTTAAGGCAGAGTAACATGACAGTCCATATGTTTAACCAACTCTCCAGGTAGGCTCCTCACATGTTGCTGACTCCAATGCTCAGATGAATAAGTTCTTGTATGGAGTGTCAGATTTGGTGAAAACTGAGTGCAGGAATGCTATGTTATATGAATAACTCTAGGCTTATGCCTCATGCTCAGCAGGTTGAGGGTGATAAGCTTAGGGAACAAACCAAGGAGAATAAGAAGGCTAGGACTGGGAACTATGACTATTCGTCGCAGAAATCGGGTGGTGGAAATCACTCGCAAAGTCAGCAGAAGTTTAGCCCCAACCCCTTCACCAGCTAGTGTTCCATCCTCCAAGAACACGTTTGACCAGAAGGTTAGACCACCAGGCTTTAAGTCTCAAGGAAGTGTTTCAGGCACCAAGACTTACCCAGTTTCCCTAATTGTAGTAAGAACCATCCAGGCGAGTGCCTTACAGGAAAGGAAAGATGTTTTTGGTGTGGTCAGTCTGGTCACAGGTTGAGGGATTGTCCTTCTAGAAATGGTCAATGAGGTGGTAATGGTAGAGCTCATCTACAACTTAAGCAGCACATGCAAGTCGCTCGACTCAGCAGGGAAACTCATCTTGTAAAGGTGGCGGTCAGCGCCAGAACAGGTTTTATGCTCTTCAGGCTCGCCAGGATCAGGAAGGTTCTCGTGATGTAGTCACTGGTACGTTATGAGTCTTTGATCTTGATGTTTATGCATTGTTACATCCAGGGGCTACTCTTTCTTTTGTAACTCCCTACATAGCATTCCAATTCAGTATCAGTCCAAAAACTCTCTCAAAACCTTTCTCAGTCTCTACTCCAGTCGGTGACCCAGTTATAGCTAGACGGGTATACAGAAATTACCCTGTCACAGTCTCTTAGAAAGTCACCTCAGTAGATCTTGTAAAGTTAGAAATGGTAGACTTGGATGTCATTCTAGCCATGGATTGGTTACATTCATGTTATGCCTCAGTCGATTGTAGAACTAGGATTGTTCGTTTTAAGTTTCCATACGAACCAATCTTAGGATAGAAGGGTAGTAGCTTAGCGCCTATTGGTCGATTCATTTCTTACCTTAAGGCCATAAATATGATCTCTAAGGGTTATATCTATCATTTAGTTTGGGTTAAGGATTCTAGCCCAACTCTTAAGTCAGTTCCAGTAGTCAGTGAGTTTCCAGAGGAAATGTTTCCAGAAGATCTTCTCGGAGTTCCTCTCGAAAGGGAAATAGACTTTGGAATTGATCTCCTTCGAGATACCCAATCTATTTCTGTTCCTCCTTACAGAATGGCTCCAGCAGAGCTTAAGGAATTGAAAGAGCAGTTGAAAGACCTTCTAGATAAGGGTTTCATCAGACCTAGTATTTCTTCATGGGGTGCACCAGTGTTATTCGTAAAGAAAAAAATGGTTCTCTCACAATGTGCATTGACTACAGACAGTTGAACAATGTCAAAATCAAGAATAAGTATCCCATCCCAGGATTGATGACTTGTTTGACCAACTTTAGGGTGCTATCCATTTCTCAAAGATAGACCTCAGATCGGGTTATCATCAGCTTAGAGTCAGAGATAGTGACATTCCGAAGATAGCCTTCAGAACTCGGTATAGTCATTATGAATTTGTAGTTATGTCATTTGGACAAACCAATGCTCCTACAACTTTCATGGATTTGATGAACAGAGTGTTCAAACACTACTTGGACTTGTTCGTTATCGTCTTTATTGATGATATCCTCATTTACTCTAGGAATCAGGAAGAACATGCAAGTCATTTAAGAGTTGTTCTGCGGACTCTCAAATATCGCCAGTTATTCGCTAAGTTTAGCAAATGTGAGTTCTGGTTGCAATCCATTGCTTTTCTTGGTCACATTGTATCTAGCGAAGGGATCCGAGTGGATTCGCAGAAGATAGAAGCAGTGAAACAATGGCCCAGACCTACCTTTGCTACAGATATCAGAAGTTTCTTAGGTATAGATGGTTATTATAGAAGGTTCGTGGAAGGATTTTCATCCATAGCCTCACCATTGACTTAGTTGACTCAGAAGATGGTCAAGTTTCAATGGTAAATTGATTGTGATAAAAGCTTTGCAGAGTTGAAATCTAAATTAACTATAACTCATGTCTTGACTCTACCAGAGGGTTCAGATGGTTATGTGATCTATTGTGATGCATCCAGAGTTGGCCTAGGTTGTGTGTTGATGCAGTGAGATAAGGTTATAGCTTATGCTTCAAGACAACTTAAGTTGCATGAGAAGAATTATCCACCTCATGACCTCGAGCTTGCAGCAGTGGTGTTTGCACTCAAGATCTGGAGACACTACTTGTATGGTGTTCATGTAGATGTGTTCACTGACCGTAAGAGCCTTCAGTATGTGTTCACCCAGAAGGATTGAATCTTTTACAGAGGAGATGGCTTAGTTCCTTAAGGATTATGATATGAGTGTACATTATCATCCGGTAACGTTAATGTAGTAGCAGATGCTCTTAGTAGACTATATATGGGTAGTGTAGCCCATGTTGAGGAAGAAAGTAGGGAGCTAGTGAAGGATGTTCACAGGATTTCTCGCTTAGGAGTTCGACTTATGAGCATATCAGACAGTGGTGTAACAGTTTAGAATGGGCCAGAATCTTCTTTGGTAGTGGAGGTTAAGGAAAAGCAAGACAGTGATCCAATCTTGCTTGAACTTAAGGGTGCAGTCCATAAACAGAGAGTGGAAGTTTTCTCCCACGGGGGAGATGGTGTACTTCGCTACCAGGGTAGATTGTGTGTTCCTGATGTGGGCGAGTTGAGACAGCATATTCTTGCAGAAGCCTATAACTCCAGATATTCTATTCACCCTGGTGCCACTAAGATGTACCGTGATCCGCGAAAAGTCTATTGGTGGAATGGCATGAAGAGGGATATAGCAAATTTTGTGATTAAGTGCCCCAATTGTCAGCAAGTCAAGGTATAACAACAGAAACCAGGGGATATGACTTAAGAGATCGACATTCTTACATGGAAGTGGGAAGTGATCAATATGAATTTCATCACAGGGTTACCGCGTACTCGCAGACAGCATGACTCCATTTGGGTGATAGTTGATAGGATGACTAAGTCTTCTCGCTTTTTGGCGGTCAAGACTACAGATTCGGCGGAGCACTACACCAAGCTTTACATTAATGAAATTGTGAGGTTACATGGGGTTCCTTTTTCTATCATCTGAGATAGAGGTCCTTAGTTTACCTCTCATTTCTGGAAGTCATTTCAAAAGGGTCTTGGTACTCAAGTTAACCTTAGAACAACATTTCATCCACAGACAGATGGATAGGCAGAGCTTACCATTCAGACCCTAGAGGAAATCTTGAGAGCTTGTGTGATCGATTTTAGGGGTACTTCGGATGATCATCTTCTTCTTATTCAGTTCGCCTATAACAATAGCTACCATTCCAACATTCAGATGACCCCTTATAGGCACTGTATGGGCGTAGATGTAGATCTCATGTTGGTTGGTTTGATGTAGGTGAAATAGCTTTGATAGGGCCAGATATAGTCCTTTATGCTATGGAGAAAGTCCAACTCATTAGAGATAGACTTAGGACATCCCAAAGTTATCAGAAATCTTATGTAGATGTAAAGAGAAGGGAACTAGAGTTCCAAGTTGATGATTGGGTTTTCCTGAAAGTGTCACTTATGAAAGGGGTCATGAGATTTGTAAAGAAAGGTAAGCTCAGTCCTAGATATGTAGGCCCGTACAAGATCTTGAAAAGGATTGGCAAGGTGGCATATGAATTAGAGTTGCAAGCAGGCTTAGCAGCAGTGCATCCGGTCTTCCCCATCTCGCTCTTCAAGAAGTGTGTGGGTGATCCATCCTCGGTAGTGCCATTAGAGAGTGTGGCGTCGAAATATAGTCTTTCTTATTAGGATGTACCAGTTGAGATTCTTGACCGTCAGGTTAGAAGGTTGAGAAACAAAGAATTTGCTTCACTCAAGGTTTTGTAGAGGAGTCAGTCCGTAGAGGGAGCTACTTGGGAAGCAGAAGCAGTCATGAAACCCAAGTATCCTCACCTCTTTCCTTCCGATTCCACTCCATCTTGAGGTAATAGTTCCTCTTCAGTTTTACAGTCATTCATGCGTGAATTCAGCCTTAGAATCATGTTCCCTCAGTTTGTACTTGCATTTTCAGCGTATTTGCATGTTCTTGGAACTTAATCAAGTCAGAAACTCAGTCCTCAAAGTTCAGTAGTAGGGATTGCAGCTCTCTCCCTCTATTTCAGCTATTTTAGTCTTTATTCAAGGATGAATGTTCCCAAGGGAGAGATAATGTAACACCTCGTATCCAATACAAACCAAAAATCAGCTTTTCAGAATTTTGCAGGTGCAATCAAAGATCACAATCGACGGACCGTAGTCTGATCTACGGCCCGTACTGTACATCTGTCGTTTGTGACTGAAACTCTCCCATTACGCAGCCCAAAAAAGTTGACTAAGTATCGAACGACAAACAGACCGTAGGTCCGTAGTCTGTGTCCGTCGATCAAGACTCCATTTACCCACTCTCTAAAAAGAACCACGATTGACTAGCACGGACCGTCGTTCGATCTACGATCCGTAAGTCTGACCATAGGTGGAAGTTAGTAGTTAGTTAGGGGGGAAATACTGTTGGGTCAACTTCAAATGGTCATAACTCTTAGAACAAAACGAATTAGGTGTCCCATGACATTCCAAAATATAGATAATTTAATTAGCTTTCCATAGCCACCGCCTTTCTAAAATCAGACCTCTGAGTAAAAAGTTATGCCCGTTTTAGTAAAGACCTATCAGACAAACCCAATCTACGGACCCAAACGACGGACCGTCGATTGAACGACGGACCGTCAGTCCAGGTCGTCGTTTGGTCCGACAATAATTAACTTAGGGGTCTTTTGGTCTTTTTCTACATCATTTAAACACTAAGATACGTCGTTTTGACCTTAAATCTTCAGATTTTAGTCAGTTTAAGCCTAGAAACATAACAAGAACTTATCTAACTCAAAATCATAAATCAAAACTTAGAAAATTAGAAGCAAGAAAGGAGAACAAGGTCAAGAACCCTAGTTGAAGAACGTAGCAAGGTTCCATCAGTTCTAGCCCTAAAACTTAAGTATTTCTTTGTGGATTTCATCACCACGCATGTGGGATTTCACTAGTGGGTTCCTTTCAATCATGATTAGACTTAGGATTTCTAGAACTTCAACAAAAAATATCATAAATTAGTTAGTTATATGTTCCAAATCAGATTACCATGTTATTACTCACATTATTGCATGAATTTCAGGACCCTAGCTATGTATTTCTTTAGTTAAAAAGTTACCCGTGCTAGGTGAGATACTTCAGTTATTTAGTTATACATGCTCAATTATTAATGCATAATTATCAGATTAATTGTTGCATTCTCAGTTTGCATGTTCAGTTTTGACCTATCAGTATTTACACAAATTCAGTCATAATATCTTAATCATTTAATTCATTAGGAGTAGCATAATACCTAGTTGAACTAGGGTTCACCGTACCCAAATAGTTCCAGAACTACTAGCCAAGTAGGTTGTAAGTCCCCTCTGTGGGCATCAGTTTAGCGATCACGCCAGTATGTCTTTATACCTTTGGCAGGGTATATTGGGTCCTCTCAATGGGGCTTGTACATCGGACTCCATAATAAGCTCATGTGGTTTTAATATCGGTTATTAGTAGCTCCCACAGTTCAGTCAGACTCTATTGCATTGACCATTTATCAGTATATTCAGTATTCAGTTCCAGCATGTTATAAGCTGGTCATTGCATTCAGTTACCACAACATTCAGTATATCATGCTTAGATTACTATACTTCCTTTTGTGCTCATTCAATTATGTTTTATTTCAGCTTTACTCTATTCTACATGCTCAGTACCTTCAACTACTGACGCATACGTGCGCTACATCTTCTTGTGATACAGATTCAGGTTCTCAGTATCCAGATCGCGCTTAGATCAATTTCCGATCTACAGTTCAACGAATTTAGTGGTGAGTCATCATTCTCCGAGGACAATAGTCATGAGTTTCTTTTCAGTATTTTGTCTTTTAGTTTCTGTTTTTGCTATACTCAGCTGGGGCCTTTCCCAGCATTTCTAGTCAGTTTAGAGGCTATTTTCAGACATATTTAGTTTCAGCTTAGTATTGAGTTAATATCTTCCTTGTATTAAACTCGTCAGTATTTCAAATATCTCAGTTATAGAATATAGGTATTCCATCATGCTCTTTTATTTTAAATTATGATTTAGGCTTCTTGCATCAGTTATTTTCTTTAGTATGCTCATTATCATGCCAGCGAGGTTAGATTGGGATCACTTGTGGTCCTAGGTCCCTTGTCCACGTCTCGGGGGTAGCTCGGGCGTGATAATTGGGTACCTGGAGGAAAACCCCATCAAATTTAGGGATCTGCTTATGTTTTGGGCCATATATCGATGTGTGTATATATATATATATATAAATTTATATATATATATCGTATGCATGTATGTATGTATGTATATGCATATGTATATGTATATGCATATGTATATGTATATGTATATGCATATGTATATGTGTATGTGTATAAGTATATGCATATTTATATGTATATGTTTGTGTGGTTTTCTAATTATTTGTTTTGAACAATTTATAAATTGAATGCATATTAAAATTTCAACGTGTAATTTTTATGTGTAAATGTAGATGGTTTAGTCGATTTTACTATTGTTTACCGTCTTTTCAATTTTAAAAGTTGATAGTTTATCTTTTGTTTAAAAAAAAATGAAAATTAACATTTTGTAAGTGATCAATTTACTAATATGATAATTATGTATCCTCAATTAATTTAAGTGGTAAAAAAATGCAAACATGACAACAAAATTGTTCTTTTCATAGGTAGTTAGAAGACCATAAAAAAATAATATTGTCTGACAATTATTTACCTTAACCCAATTGCAAAATAATTCAAGGGTCTAATTGGAAAGAAGTTTTCTATAAAGTCTTAATTCAAACACAAGATGAGGTGGGAAACAATGAACTAAACACTTGGTAAAAATAATCTATGCAATACTAATCCATGCATTACTAATCCCAGCATTACTAATCTCTATATTACTAATCTCAACATTACTAATCCCTGGATTATTAATTTTTGTACCAAATGACCCCTTAATGTTTGTATTCATTCAAAATCTCATGTTGCTTATTCCATGAATTTTGTATTTGTTCTTAATTTGTATTCATAGTAAATGTATGTTAACTAGTTATGTATTTTATTTGTAGGAAGAATAACTTTCTATTAGTTTGTTTCGTTTTTATTGTTTTTTTTCCTCAAAATTTTGTATTAGTTCTCAATTCGTATTCAAACCAATATATATACTATTAATATTTGTATTATTCCAAATTTCAAGTTGTATAATTTATGAATCTTGTATTTATTCCTAATTTATATTCATTCTAAATGTATACGAACTAGTTATGTATTTTATTTAAGAATGAGTACAACAAATATTCATTTATTGTTTTTCAGTTTTATTTTCACTTTTTGATCATATTATTATTGTATCTCATATATCATTATACAAAGTACAATATAAAAACTAAAATTAATAAAAATACAAATAATATACCTATTGGAATGAATACGAGTTAGGAAAGAAAACAAAATTTTAAAGAGAAAAATAAATTCACAATGAAAAAGTACATGAATCCAAATATATTTCTTAAATAACTACAAATTCATTTGACATACTTATTGGAATGAATACAAACTAATAAACAAATACAAGTTTCATTATACAAAATACAACATAAAACTAGAATGAATACAAATACAAATGACATACATATTGAAATGAATATGATTCAAGAGAGGATACATAATTTTGATAAATAAAATAAATACACAGTGATAAAAGTATGTCAAATAACATATAGAACTATAGGTGTTCAAATTTGTAAATTTGTAAAAATCAAATTTAATTGATAAAACTCTATGGTATTATCATAAAGTTTCAAAACAATAAGTAGTTCTAAAAGATAATGTCAAATAATGTATGAATATTTTCAACAACTTAATTTAATTTGAAACATCGCCCCTCCCCCCCCCCCACCTTGATTATTGTCATTTTAAATAAATATTGAAAGTATTGCTAAGGGATCATATTAAATGTTAAAATATTATTGTTTTGAAAATTTTCCCATACAAAAATAGATAATAAAATAGTGATTGACCATAAAGTAATCTTTAAATCAAATTAAAGATTCTATAAACAATACATTAATTCTTTTCATCTATTAAGTTTTATTATTTAAAAAGTTTAATAAATTATATCGCAATACAACATCTATAAAATTCTAGATACTTTCATTAAAAACAACTATATGATATGTATGCGGCAAGAAAAAGAGAAGATACAATTCTACAAAGATAAGGTATCTTATTAAAATTTTTTCACCTGATGTTCATATATTAAAATAGTTTTCTATATATATATATATATATATATATATATATATATATATATACAAAGAATTAGTCAATGTAAATGTATCACATACACTAAAACCTCAATTTAACCATCATGTGTTATAACAATAAGTATTTTCTTTTTGTAGAATTACCTCTCTATGATAGTCTTACTCTAATTTTAATTGGTAAAAGATAAATTGCGTATAAAGATAAAATATTAAGATATTAATGATAATCCTTATCAGTGTCATGCACCTACTAAATTTCAAGTATGAATATTTAAGAGAAAAATTATACTTAAATTGTGTCCATCATTATGTTCATACTCTCAAGAGAAAAGACTATTGATGACATTTTTTGTATTGATATTTTCTTAAAATTTTATTGGTTAGATTAGTTTACAAAATTGAGTGAAGTAAATAATAATAATACTAAAGAAATGTCAATTTCTACCCATGTTTAAACTTTGAGAGTCTGTTAAAATTGAGTGAAGCAAATAATAATAATACTAAAGAAATGTCAATTTCTACCCATATTTAAACTTTGAGAGTCTGTTGGGAAAGCCACCAAGTAATTGAAATTGGTGTTATTACTAGGGTAGTAATTATAAGCCTAGTAATTACACAGTCCGATAATTACGCTGGCCTGTTTGTTTGTCACAGTGTCATTACAGTGTAATTCCCTTTGTCTTGTTTGGTTGGATCAATGTAATTACACAGTTAAATTTAAAAATAAATTAAATTTTAAATAAATAATATTACTACTTAATTAAACAATGAATATAAAAAAAATTATGGGCACAATAAAAAAAATGAACTTATCATACCAAGAATATTATTGAGCTTATCATGCCAACTTAGTAACTTCAAATCTTATGTGCGTCATTTTCCAATAGCTGCAAGCAATGTCCTTATAGAATAAGATGAATGAGCATTAAAGTTTGAAGAAAGCACGTGAGATATCCACGAAAATTGATTTTTTTTTACAGAAATCTCAAGGTACTTCAAGTGAGTTAGAGATTGTATCACACTAAGCCAAGAATTTGACAGGTTTGCTTCTAGAAAATGTAACAAGTAACACCTGAACTATCTAAGTCTTAGTTTTACAAGTAAAGGTAAAGAATTTGATATGTTCAATGTGTTGAAATTTGGACGAACAATTAACACTAAAGATGACGGAGGACATTCACCAAAACAGTCTGTTTCATCGGATTCATGCATTGAAATCTTATCAAATTGATATTCATAATAATCTAATTGTTCAACAAAATCATCATGAATATAAATGCGTAATCATCATCTTGTAGAACATAAATAATGGTATTAATTATATGACAAACATATACATGGATGGATATATGGATTAATATATTGATAGATTGATCGATTGATAGATCGATAGATAGATAGATAGATAGATAGATAGATACAAGGATGGATTGATAGATATATCGACAAATAGATAGATGTTGGATGGATGGATAGATAGATAGATGGATGGATGGATGGATGGATAGATGGATAGAGAAATAGATAGATAAAGATATATATATATATATATATATATATATATATATATATATATAGATGGATGGATGGATGGATTGTTATGAAGATTGATTGATTGATTGATTGATATATTGATAGATATATAGATGGATGGATGGATGGATAGATAGATAGATAGATAGATAGATAGATAGATAGATAGATAGATAGATAGATAGATAGATAGATAGATAGATGGATTGATATTTAGATATTGAAATATAAAAAATATTAGGAGAAATCATAGTACAGATTTAATGAATTGTTTATCAAATGTTTTCCTACAAAATGTTTGGTATGAAGGAAAATATTTTTGATGGAAAATGTTATTCTAGAAAATGTTTTTCAGGAAAACAAGTCGATTTTTGACTTATTTTCTCATGTTTGGTTGGTGTGTAGAAATTTATTTTGCAGTAGAAAACATTTTTTAAAATCAAACATAATTTTTTAAAAATGTGGTGGGGGCTGATTGGGGGGGGGGAGAGGGCAGGGTGTGGGGGTAAAAAGTTTAAAATTGAAATAGAAATATCTTTTAAAAAGAACTTTTATAATTTTTTATGGGGTTAGTTGTGGTAGGGGGCTAGGGGTAGGGGTGAGACTGGGGTAATAAATTTGAAGTTAAAAACATTTCTTAAAAACGATCTTCAAATTGTTTTTTTTTTGAAGGGGGGAGGGGGAAGGGGTGGTTGGGGAGCTGGTTTAAGCGCAGGGACAAAATATTGATTTTCTCAACAAAAAATAATAATATGATGTTGGAAGAGACTTTTGAAAAATGTTTTACTTAAGTCTTGAAGGGGAGTCTTTTTTCTTAAATTTGAGGAACATGTGTTGATTTCAAAAATATTTTCAAAAATATTTAACCCAACAAACATGAGAAAATTAGAAAACATTTTCCTTCATACCAAACACACCCTTATATTATAATTGAGATTGAGATAACAAAAATCTTTTCACTAAGATAACTAGCCTTATTTGCCACTTTTTTAGGTAAGAAATCTATATCAATTTAATCTATTGAAGATAACATAAATCTCAATACTAAGGTAACTAACCATATTTGATACTTTTTGGTAAGAAAATCTGTGTCTATTTCTTCTATTGAGTCCATAAATAAATTTTGAAACACTATATAATGAATGAAGCATAGAAGCAATTAACAGATAAAAAACAAAATCATATTATTTTTCAGTTTCATCATGAGTAACTTTCATCTTCTTGTATATATTGTTGTCCTTCTCCTTCTAAATACATCAGTAGAAGTTGCAGCTTTTAGAATTGAGAACATTTCAATAAAAACGTTAAAGGTCAAAGAGATTTTTTGATCTTTAATGGAGTTAAAAACTTTTCCATCCATGCACACAGTTCCTACGGGGCCAAATCCAATACACCATTGTGGCGCTCCAAGTTCCGAGAATTTCTCAAATACAATTGCTACACTCAAACCCAATAGAACAAACAATTAGCAATTGAAAACACAAACTTTATAACTTGTAATAAAGCCATAGGCATATACATTATATTAAATGGAGATTTTTTTAATTATATTAAATTATTAGTTTTATTATGTTTATTATATTAGTATTATTATAGTTATTTTGTTATTTTATATTTTTTGTAATTATATAGGTAATTTGTACTATAATGAATGTTAACAAAAATCTGATAATTTCTAGAAACGACACTAGAAACATATATTATATGTGACATAAAGTTCAATCATGAATGGTAAAATTAGGAAAAAGTAATTGATATATATAAAATAAAATATTAAGAGAGTGGCATGACGTATCTCATCTCCTAGCATTGGCATGTATCTTTTTCTTGTTTATTTGGGCCTTTTTCTTATTCTTTTGATCTTTTTCCTTATTTATACTATAGAGTTGAATAAAAAAATACTAGGAATCATTATTAAAGAGAAGAAAATTTACTATCAAATTACAATGCTATGAATTATGCATGATTTAACATAAAAATAAATGATATAACAAAATTTGTTACCAATGGGATTTTCGGTTACAATTTTCAATTTTTGCACATTACAATGTCCTTAATTTTGGAACATAGGTGTGGCTTCTCTCAATATCCTAATAAGATAAAATTAAGGTATTGTGATGGTGAGACGAGAAAGAGATCGGGGATATCATCTCGTAAGAAGCCCTATTCAAAATTGTTATTCTTTCATTTGATCAATGAGCTTACATGTATGTTTAATTTTTGACACTTTTTTCATGAAGTTATTCTTTCGTGTGTGGATTATTTATCTTAAACTAAGGGGTGTCACGTGACACGATTTAATTGGATAAAATAATTAAATACCTATATATAATTGGAAGGCTAAAATATATAAAATGATAAAAAAAATTAAAGTGATATTGCTTTACATCAACAACATTGCAGCTCATTTGGCTGGGCGTCTTATATTTAACCTTCAAGTGTTGTGTTCTATATTTCGCCCACAGATCTCTTGAAAATTTTCAAATTATTAATCAAGAATGACACCATTAAAATTATGTGAAAAAATTAGTTAAATCTTTTAAAATGATGTTTCTTTTCCCGAGTTAGGATTTTTAATATTTTGGTGTCCCGGAAGGGAATTTCCCTTGTTATTTGTTATTCCATTTTTTTTCATTTTTGTTCTCATCATTGAAATTTATGATAAATAACTTATTACATTGAATAAATCATAGTGATATACAATGAAATTTAAATAAATTATATATAATCCCTCTATTTCAATCAAATATTATATAGTATTATTTTGAATGTGATTTATTTTAAATATATTTTAAAAAATGTATATTCATCAAGCTAAGAGATAATAACATGATGAATATACTTTTTATCTTGTACTTTATTTTAATGAGACGTAATAGTATTTTTTTCAATCAAATGTGATGTATGACAACTCTCAAATATACTCTTAAAACCAATTAAAAGAGATGTCAGTCGTAGCAAATAAAAATACCCAACTAAGAGATGGAGTTGAATCCTATAGAGAATAGTATATCATAGATAATTTTATCGAGAAATTTGAATGTAAAATCATTTAGTTTAATTAGTAAACACTAGTGGGTGGATGATGATGAGTCAGGGATTTTGACTAATTTGGGGCTTATTATACAATGTTTTAGTGTCCTCAATACCTAATTTATGTTCTAAACTGATGTTAAAATATTTATTTTTAGCAATGAAGGCAAAAGAGCAAGGAAGGGGCATTACGAGGCAAAATAAGCGAAATAGCTGATAAAGTTGAAGAAAAGCAAGGTTGGTACATGCCAATGCTACTCAACAAGTCACCCAGTTGACCTTTAGTTGGCCAAAGGTTATAGGAAGCCAAACCATAGATAAGACAAACTCGGTGATAAAACTAATGGTTCGGTGAGGCTCTATAACACCTTCGAATCTTGTAGGCTAAGCTAGAGCTAAGTGAAAGGGAAACAATCAAGGAAGGGAGTCTGGACAACCCTCACCAAGTCATGCTAACATCCCATGAAAACCAAGATGCCTCGTGGTGGGGACCACGGTCCATAGTGATGGGCCTGGTGAGCTAGGAATTAGCTAGCCCAAGCTGCCAAAGTTGAGACCCTCCCATATGAGCCACTAGACGGCTCGTAAAGGCCACCACTAGGCCGTGGAAGTGGTCGTGGTTTTGAGTTGGACTTTCCACTGGTCAAGGGACGACGAGCTCCGGTATGAGTTGTGTGACCCTGGACGAGCCGTGGTTCCCTTCATGGTGATGGTTCGATAGTTTTTAGTTCAACGGTTTTGGGTCTTTTCCAGTTTTAATTAAATGAAAGCTATGTCATTTTAATCAAGACTAGTACCCCTATCTAAGTGATTTTAACCCCATAACTCACCCACTCAAGTCATTAGTGAAAAAACCCATAATAAATCTCAAAGTCTTTCTCTCAAATATTTCTCTCTCTACAACTTAAAGAATAAGAAAGAGTTGGAGCTAGGATCTAGGTAAACTCTCAGATCCTCAAGAACTTTGTGTGCTTTGATATCAAGGTATGATGACTTTTCATCCATGAAATTCTTTCTTCAATTAAGTCCCCAAGATTCCCCAATTGAAAAGTATAAATTCTCCAATTTGAGTTAGAGGTTTCTTCTATAGTTGTGGGTATTGATGAATGTTGATCCAATTTCTTGGATTATGATTGCTTATGATTTAATTGATAGGATTACATGTTCTTACGAATAATTAACATGTACCCAGGCCTTACCCATATCTAGAAAGATGAAATTCATATGATTGGGTTTGATGTCATGAAAGGATAAATTGTGGGTTTAGACGTATCCTTATAAAATTAATGGATTATGACTAGAATTTCCATGAGATAGAGGCTTATGATATAATATGATATTGATTGCTTGAGAGTGATGAATATATGATGTTTATGACATGTAGGGCTTGAGATTAAAAATTATATTATGAATTGATGATTTAGATGTAATTGTTGTGGAAGGGATAATTCTCATATAAATTGCTTATGTATGAATGTGAATGGTTTTCTCACATTCTAATATTCTAGGTTGAAAGGCTTGATCACCTTAAATTAATCTAAGAACTTATGAGTTATGGTGTTAATACCAATCTTGGATTGGTAATGTAATACCTTTCCATGGATTGTCTGAATTGGTAATTTAATGCCTTTCCATGGATGCTTGGATTGGTATTGTGATACGTTTCCAGGGATTACTTGTATTTTTAATGTGATACCTCTTACTGGTATCTTGATTTGGTAAGGAGATGATACCTCTTCATGGTATCTTTAATTGGTAAGAAGATGATACATGTTCATGGTAGCTTGAATTGGTAAGAAGATGATACCTCTTCATGGTATCTTGGATTGTTAAGGAGATGAAACCTTATCATGGTAGATTTTATTGGTATAGTGATACCATTCTATGGTATATTGGATAGGAATGATTATGTGCTCTTCCATGGACAATGACTTACCTTGGATTGGCAAGGTAACGTGCCTTCTATGGATAATGACAAACACTAAAAATCAACAAATTCTCACATCAAGTTATCATAGTTATGATGAAACGGATTACTTCAAGGAATTATCGTAATTATGTCTTAAGATGATATTCACTTGCATTGATCGTGGTTTATGAATTATGTTGTTAACTCTTATGCTTATGTTGATGTTTATACAAGCTATCCCTTTTTAGTATATTTTTGTACTAGTGCATACTTTTTCCTACACAAATTTAAGAAGTTTCTAGCTACAAGAAAACAAATAATAACGGTATCTACATACAATGTGATGTTGATGGTACTGGCCAAACTATTGAATATTATGGTGTCATTCATGAGATTATTGAAGAGAGGTATTCGGGTTGGCCTAAAAAGAAGATTGTATTGTTTCAGTGTCAGTGGTTTGACCCATCACATAGAAGTACAAAGGTGGACCATCGACATAATATAATTGAAGTTAAGCACACCAGGAAATACAAAAGGTATGATCCTTTCATCATTACAAAAAATTCCAAACAAGTGTATTACGCTTCATATCCATTCCGTAGAGACAAAGTTGATTGGTGGATTGTTATAAAAAGTAGGCTTGTGGGAAGAATTGAAATTGGCAATGTCTTCGATGTGGCGTAACAAAATGATGTTGCAATTGTTCAACAACAAGTTGATATGGAATTGGAAATCACACTACAACATCCTCAACACATATTATAAGATGTATCTAATGATGAGATACTGATTTTTAGGAAGAAATGTTTGAGAATGTGGAAAATTAATCATTTGATGACGAAGAATGGAATGATGATGTAAATGAAACAACTGAGGAGGGGGAATGAGAGAATGCTGGAATTGAAACAAGCGAGGAGGAATAGCATATATATGTAAGTTAGTGTATTTTGCAAATTTTATTGAATTTATGATTTTTATATATAGTACATGTAAAGTTGCATATAGATGTCATCAAACAGGAACAATGATAGACATCGGGAGCATCTTGGAGTTAGACAGACTAAACAGGCTAAAAGAAAAAGTTTATGAGACCATAGATCCTGAGGATAATGCACGATCTATTTCTTCTACGCCAGAGCGCATCATCCATGAGACACATGTACTTGTTGTTCCATTTGTTAAAGTGGATCACCAAAAATATTATCCTAATTTCCGTCAATCGTTCGCTCCTTCCTCTACTTCACAGGAATTTCCTTTAGTGTGCTACGAGGACCTACCTTTACAGGCTATTCATTGACGACGACCCTTATAGGTAGGTACTCAATCTCCCACAGTTACATCTCCTAAGTTATCTGCCATGAGGATTAGAGATTCTAGTAGCGTGCAGTCATATGCAATGGTTGGTACGCCTCTATTGACTCATCGTTATGAGCATGTATCATCCTCAACTACAGCTACAACTACAACTACACTTGGTGCTACTCTAGATGATGGGATGTCTCCTCTAGTTCGTGGCCAGAAGAACATACTTGTGAGAGTCATGATTGAGCTAGATGGATTATCGTAAGTTTGTTTTATAATTTATTTGTTAGATTATTTTATTTGTTTCTTATACTTTAATATATTATTCATGAACTATTATATTTATTATCTATTTTGCAGGTGGATTCTGGCAAAGAATGTTGTCGGGGCTTTAAAAGAAAATGTTAGGAGACTCTATACACAAGATTATCACTCCTGGGGGAGATCCCAAATGGTATACGCCAGGAGATGTTTAATAAGTTTAAGGTATACATTTTTTAAGTTATGTTTAGTATACTTTACTTTTTTTTACTATCTGATTAACGTTAATCAATTTTTTATTCAGACTATGTGTACTTGGGAGTTGAGACACAATCAAGTCATTTCGACCACATTTGAGAGGAAGGCATCCGCCAGACTGTCTGCCTAGCTAAAGGAAGTATGGTATGATGGTGAATGCTTGGATTGAATGTTGTCTCATGTTCATGATGAACTGGATCTGTATTATTATTGGACTTTTTTTTATTTCCACACTTAATTAAGAAACAAAAGACTACATGCTTATGTACAAACAATAAAAACTCTGAAGTCCATGTCGTCAATCAACATTGTAGCTCTGCCCTCTTTGCTTGACGCACGACCCAAGCCAGCGATAAACAAGCTCATTCTGCTCCTTATATCCTTAACCATTTCAGGATCATAGCGGGACAACTAGGTAAACTTCAACCCATATTCATGTACACTCAAGGAGTCCTGTTTCACTCTAAGGAACTCTCGTACCTTAGCCTCTTTCAGTTCTCGGGGAAAGAAATGCCCCAATAAAGCTTCTTCAAAGCAAGCCCAACTCGGACGTGGTGCATCCTCATCAATTCCTTCTTTCCAGTGATCGAACCAAGTCCTAGCCACATTCTTTAGTTGATATGCAGCTAGCTCAACCCTTTCAACATCAAGAACATGCATCACATCAAAACACTTCTTTAACTCTTCCACAAAAATTTTCGGATCCTCATTAGTGCTCGAACAGGTGAAACTGGGAGGATTCATTCTTAGAAATTCACGAATCCTTGAGGTGTCAGCCTCTTTTTGTTGAGCTCCTCGTTGTTGTCCAACTTGGTTAGTCACTACTTGGCTTAACATCCGAAAAGCCTCACGGAATTCAGCATTCGTGACTTCTCCTTGAAGTTGCACATTTGGTGCATTAGGTACCTCTGGTTCCTAAACATTCCTTTTTGCTATACGATCTCTTGCTGCTCTTCGTGGAGGCATAATGATCTGCAATACGTGCAAGCACGAATTAGAGAGAAACTTTTTAGAGATAAAGTCTAACGCACGAAAAGGAATATGAAAGAGGTCAGGAATTCCTAAATGGTGTAGCCTCCCAATCATATATGTGGTGCTCTTCACACCGATGACTAAGACTCTATAGACATGGATTTATAGACTCCCTAGGATTCTTGAACTATGCGCTCTGATACCCCATTTGACACATCCTGAGCCTACACCCTGGTCGTGGCCTACACGGAATGACCATTGATGGTCTTGAGCGGACACTTGGTCTGAATTACTTAACTCAGCGGAAGACTTAACTCAATATATGAATAATTCTCATAAAAATAACTTCAAATAGATATCTTGGCCAAAATGGCACTTAATTCTCACAATAGAATATCTGAGATTGCAAATAAAGAGATACTAAAAAAACTAAACTATCTGACTGACCGTTTGTCTATGAAGTCTCTATAATACTAAGATAGATATTGGGGCAGACCACACAACATCATATAAAAGAAAGATGAATACTGTAAATATGTGTCCTCCAGAAAGCAAGGAGGCTCACCACGGACTCATAGTGATCTTCTGGATTAACGAGGCGCTGGATGATGCTGATCTTGGTTACGTGCGTCTGCATCATGATATAATGCAGACCAACTGGCATCAGTACATTGAATGTACGAGTATGCGAGTTGGAATGCTAACAAAATTTAAGCTTAAAAGAGTAAGAAGAAACACTTACCTTGGCTCTGGTCAACTCATGAAAACTTAACTTAACATAAAGTAGGTAGACATATGCTATATATATATATATATATATATATATATATATATATATATATATATATATATGTAAAATCTTGTAAAACAATGTAAACATTTAGTTCGTTAAAGAAAATGCAATAACAAACTCAACTTTACTTATATATAAAGGTAATAGTTTTTCTAGATGATTCTTTAACCGACAACCACCACTATCAGCCTAAGTGGTGATACAACGTCTTGCCGACGCTGCTAGAACTGTCCTATACTTTGTCGTCGCATAGAACCCCTTAACTTAGTGGATCCACTAGCTTAACTTACGTGATCATCTAAAAAGTTTGATCCGTTAATACCCATGATGGCTACATGGTTTTCATGGAGACTTGAGTTAATATGAACTCTCATCCCCACATCGGTGCTCAATACTACTCCCAAAATATACTTTAACTCATGCTTTTAAAAACAACTTCCTTTCTTTGGGTTGAAATAATTGTTGAACGCTTAGCTTTAAAAGCTCTCTTGGAATCATTGTTCCATTCTCTTGTTCAAATCTCTTTTGGGAAATCTTAGTTTCCTTTTAACCTAAATGTGAAAACATTTATAACCTTTCAGGCATACTCAGTTCTTTTATAACTTTTGAGAAGTGAACTCAACTCTGTACTCTTTGCTTAACTTGAAAACTTGAGTCTTAATCAACTCTTAGGGAATACTTAGTTCCCTTATATTTCTTTGCAGGAAAGACTTCAACTTGTTATTCTTTACTTTAACTTGAAACTTGAGCCTTAAAACAAAGTTAAAACGTTTAGTAAAGACTCATGAAAAACTTTAAGAACTTTGCTTTGACTTACTTCTTAACTTTAGACTTGACTCTAACTTCTTTGACTTTGATCCTAACTTTCCTTGAATTGGATTATGGATTCAAAGTTATGATTTGTGCTCTTTGATGATTTATAGGTGTTTAGAAATCATTTGAAGTAATTAGCATTAGTGGAAGGTGTTAATGTACCTTAGAAAGACTTAAAAAGGCTAAACTATGAAAAGTGGGCGAAAAACAACGATTCAGGTGCATTCGGGGTGCGCCGCGCTAGACCATTTGGTTTGAGGCCTCATCCTGGCGCACTGTAGGCGCGCCTCCCCAAGCCCGCAGGTGCAGATGGGGCGTGTAAGATCCCAAAAATGACTTAGGTGGAGATAGATCCTAACATGGTTGTCATGGTGGTCTAAGGTCCTAAATTTGTCTATAATGTGGTATTGAGGAAGTGTCTAAGAGTTTAGGTGCATTGGAAGTCAAACGTCAAGGGATGACTAAGACGTTCGACAACTAAGTCACCTATGTGTCTCATATGTGGTTTATGTGTGTATGTGTTATTCATGAGGTTATAAGGTACTTAAATGAGTTATTATGATGTATATAGGAGGTTGTCAAGTTTCGTGAAGCTTGGACCAAGAACGTTCATGACGTTCGAAAGATATGCCTTGAAATTACCTTGTGTGTCTAACCATGTTTCGTCGCGTTTTACGTGTTCGTTTTGGGTGAAATTTATGTGAGAGGACCTAAACTCATATACGAGCATATTTGAGTTAGAAACGTCCGGTAAAATATCCCCAAGGACCATCCAAGGGTCCTTGAGGAAGGACCCTTCGTGGTGCCCAAAATGGTCCAAGACAGACCAACTAACGGTTGTCAATCGACGACCAGTGGGCCTATTGACGCCACGTTAGTGGTGTCTCATATTTTGGGACTTAGCCATGGGAGAGGAGAGTCCAACGATCAGCCTCGGTCCCAGACCACGGACCAACAAGACGGTCCGTTGGTCAAAGTACGGCTCGTCGTTTAGCAACCGTCTGTGAGCCTATATTCATGCGCAGGTTCACTGTTAAGTGAGGGGTGAAAGTGTACATTCACCCAACGTCCAAATTGAAAGTTTGGAGGTTCCTTAAGGTTTTATGGGGTATTTTAGACATGTATATAAGTCTTTAACACTTAGAAGAATTCATTCTTCCAAATCAAAACCCCAAAATTCCTTAGAAATTCCTTAAGACTCCATTAAAGATAAAACTCAAGGAAGAGCTTGGATTGGAGATTCGAGTGGTGATTATTTATAAAATTTGAGGATTATAATCATTGAGGTATGATTTTTAATCCTTGAAACTCTATTTATCAAGGAGCCCAAATTCAACAAAGTTTTGTAAAGTTTTCAAAGATGAATTGTCCAATTTCATGATCTATCTATGGGTTCTTGCATTAAAGGTTTTTAATCATTGAATAGTTATTGAATTGTTGTTAATTAGATGATTTTAACTTAAATAACCTATGACCCCATGTAATTGATGAACCCTAGTTTTTGAGTACTTTATGGATAACTTAATATTGACTTAATGCTTACGAATTATGGTGTAGTTTTCTATGGGATATCTAATGATGCAAGAATTGTATTCAATTGATGTCTAATTGGTCTTAGATTGATAAATTTATATTGAATTGACTTATATTCATTGAGTATTATGATTTATTCATTGAATTGATGTTCATGGCCATGGGTAAGGGCCTTATGATATTGAATTGGATGATTTAGCATTGGATTGAAGTGTTAAGGATGGAGTGGTGGTACGCTTCCCTATTTAACTTTATTTTATATTAATTAGATTTAAATTATGTTGTTATTGGTATGGTCCACTTATGGTGGCGGTGTTATGTGAATTGATGTGACCTTGTCACCGTTACTTTATGTAATATGATGATTATGGCCTTGTCGGAAACTATTTGAAGAAAAAGGATGATTTGTATAGTTGATTGTGTGAATTATGATCATATTTACCTATATGTGAAGTAATGTGAAAGTATGTGGTTTCTTCTATTGATGTTATTTAGGTGGTCATGTTAAACTATGACTATGTGTTCATGTGTGTAGTCTTAGAGTTGATGCATGATTGTTCCTACTTGGCTATATGAGTCTATGATGGTTATATTAAAGATGATATAGTAGTGTATAGGATGAGTAATTGAAGATGATAATGGTTGTTCCTATGTATTCAAGAATGATATGCTATATGTGATAAAGTGAAGTATGTTGTGTCATGTTTTGGTAGACTTGTCTCTTACTTGATGCATGTATGAAAGTGAATATGAAATGTCTTGACTTAGGATGCTAAAGCTCTTAGTCTTGAATGTATAAATGATATGTGAGACCTTGAATGATGATAAGAGGGTCCTTTATGTGAAGCCTTGAACCTAGTGGTAAGGTTATGAATCTTGAAGTAGAAAGTCGTAATTGTATCCTTCTTGTAATGAATGATAGACTTAAGGTTGATTGGCAAGAACGGCATCATATCAATTCTTAAGAAAGTCATGATGAGCTTCTTGTCGCCATTGTAAGGCAGCCATAAGGGACCTCTTTGGTAGGGTAAATGTAATTGGGTTATGAACTTGATATGTAACCCCTTTGTATGAACCTTAATGTGAATTACTCTATGAGAACAAAGACTAGAACCGAGTGAGTATGTCAAGGGAAGTAGTTCTAGTTAAGGATGAGGCCAAAATACAAAGTAAGCCCCTCATATTCCATAACCATGTGCCTACATGGGATGTGTCCAAGTTTTACCATTGGAAAGTTGAACACCCCCATCGGAGTAGGTTAGAACTCCGGATTCCATGTTTTTCTGCCATGGTCTATGTCGGTTATTGCCTATTCTCATCATGTGGGATACCTATTAGCATTGAAAAAGTTCAATGAAGTTTAGGTGCTGGTATGGGACGCTATCTTGACATTGCACAATAGGCTTTGAAGATGTTAGTGGGAGTCCCTAGGTCTTCTCCAAGACCATTACTTGAATGTCCTTTATGTGTTGAATGTCTCTTAATGAACTAATGAATTAATGACTTATGTTGGAAAGCATGTAAATGAATGAATACCTAATCTAGAGTGACTTAAGGATTCCTTAGTTAAAGTCTGAAGAGGGCATAAGGGATGATCTCTTCATGTCTTATCTAGGGAAGTCTTGAGAATGACTCTAGTTAGCAAATTTTGTTGATTCTTTAGGCATGATCTAAACTTAGGTAGTCTTAAGGATTATTTAGGTAACCTTGAAGAGAGGGTATGGGCGTTCTCTTCTAGGAGTACTTAAGTAAGTCTTTTGATAGCCTTGGTAAAGAGAATGTCATATTATGCATGTTATGTGTTAGGCGTATTGTAAGTGTATATGTGTCTCATTATAAGTAGTCTTGAGGATCGTTTAGGCATTCTTATAGAGGGTGTATGGGAGGTCTCTCTTTGTATGACTTAAGTGAGTCTTAGGATAGATTTTAGTGGGATGATTACATGTTATAAAGTGTCTAAGGAAGAAGTAGGCAACTTCACTGTAACAGTGAAGAAATTCACTGTACAGTGAGTTGAGGTTACTATAATTTGTCTCTTAAAATGTGATAATTGTTCTAAGTGATTTCTTATGTGTTACTAAGTTGTTAAATGTTTTTCGTATGATTATATTATGATATTTAAATGAAAAGATGCATATTTCCAATAAATGTCTGTTTTCATGATTTTTATGCATTATGTCATACTTAGTACATGTGGTTCTACTAATTCCATGATGTTATTTATCTCTATAGTGGTTGGTAGGTGAAGATAATTTGGGAAGCAAGACTTTGATCGTAGCATCATTCAAGTGAAGTTGAAGTATGTCCTCATTTGACTCGATGTCATAGATGTCTTTTATTTCTCTTATTGAAGTATTGTAATAGACTTAAGTATTTCTATATTCGTATTGTATGGTCCGTGTCCCAAGTATTTTTGTGTCTAAGTTTGATGATATTGAGACTTAGTAATTCCTGTGAGACTTATATGATAGAGTTTTTAATGACTATGAAATGTTTTGTGAAAAGTTTTAATTCCGTAGTACTTTTCACTATGTATATGTGATGAACGATACGAAAGGGCTTGTATAAGACCTCCGAGAGGTCGAGTACGCGGGTTGAACTCCGAGAGTTCCCTAACTTCTAGGGTGTGCTCTCGAGATGTGACAATCTTGGTATCAGAGCATAGGATGTGAAAGTAGTCTTAGTAATCAAAAAGTCTCATCAAGTCACGTCTAGTAGAGTCTCGACCATCGGTGTGAGTCGCGACACATCTATGAGCGAGAGTATATAGGACGATAGAGTTTCCCTTCTTTTCTACTCATATGTCGTGCCATAGAGTAAAAGTTATAAGTACTCTTTTCTTATGGTTTTCCTTGTATTTCTAGCAAGATGAATACGAGGAGGACACCGGCTAGGAGAGTTGAGGAGAATGATGTGCATGAGGAGATTCATACTCAAGTTGAGCAAGTTGATCAAGTTCCTCAAGATGGGAAAGGAGTCCAACGTGCTCAAGGTGCTCAAGTTCCTCGCAAGGTGATCATGTCCTTATTGTGGAAGGAGGTAATGAGGTTCCAGTGGATCCCCCGGAGTTGAGTAATAGAGATATTAGAGAGGCTTTGCTTGCTTTAGCCCGAGCCGTGACTACTCAAGTGAATTTGAGTATGGTTCCTAGGATGAATGTTGTGGAGAGCACTATGACCTCTAGGTTGAGAGACTTTGTGAGGATGACTCCTCCTATCTTTCTTGGATCTAAGGTTAGAGAGGATCCCCAAGAGTTCCTTGATGGTGTGTACAAGGTGTTGAGTTCTATGGGGGTTACATCTAGGGAGAAGGCGGAGTAGGATTTGTATCAATTGAGGGATGTTTCTCATATATGGTACCTCAATGGAAGGATAATTAGGCCGGTTGAGTCGGGTCCTATTGAGTGTGAAGAATTTAAGGAAGCTTTTCTAGGTAAGTACTTTCCCCGTGAGAGGAGGGAGGTAAAGGTAGAGGATTTTATCAATCTCAAGCAAGGCAATATGAGTGTTGAGGAGTACTCTTTGAAGTTCTCAATGTTGTCTAGATATTCACCGTTTTTAGTGTCAAATCCTAGGGATTAGATGAGTCGTATTGTGACCGGGGTCGCCGACTTAGTGATGGAAGAATGCCGTACGGCCATGCTACATGATGATATGACCTTAGATAGACTCATGGTTTATGAACAATCAATTGAAGAGTCTAAACTTGGAAGAATTGCTAGAAACTTGAAAAGAAGTGGTTCAAGTGATGAAGGGCAACCTAGGTTCAAAAAGAGGGATCAAACTCAAGGTGAACCTAGTGCTCCCAAGGTGAAATTTGAGAAAGGAGGTGGTTCTCAAAATGTCAAGCCTACATGTGTCATTTGTGGCAAGAAACATTATGGTGAGTGTCTAAGGGGTACCGGAAGTTATTTATGATGTGGAAAAGATGGGCACAAGGTGAGAGATTGTCCTAATAGAGATGGTAAGAAAGTTGCTCCTAATGTTCCAAAGGATGATGCTCCAACAAAGAGGTGTTTCTATGCACTCCGGACTAGAGGAGAAAATCCGGATGAGAGTGATGATGATGTTGGTAAGTCCTTTTATCTTTTTAGTGTTATGAGTTCCTTCTAAGTTGGGGAGTATGGTTAGTAGTTGGGCTATAAAGTCATAGAAGTTTGTTGCTTGTGCATGGTGTTTAGGAGTTTGGTTGAAATTGAATTAACTTCTTGCATTGTGTATCTTATGAAACCATGATAATGTTGTAAAAAGGTGTTTATATGATTTTACCTTGCATATTAGCATGTTTATATCATGAATTGCCTAGAAGTTGCATTTTTGAAAAAGTTGCACAATTCACTGTAATGCACTGCCAGTTTACTCTAACATTTTTCAAAAATTGACTAATTGATTCTTTGGTCTAAAATTATTGTAATGTTGTTTGAACTGATGTGTATGAGTATAATAATTAATATAAAATGAGTTTTTGCTATTTGGAATGAAGGATGTGAGTTTTATAGCATAATGAGTTATAGAATTTATTATAGTTTCTTGGTGTGTTGAGATTCTCTTAATTATGTGAAATTGATATTTCTCCTTGATTTTTGTATTGTATAATGTGTTATGCGGTATAGTTTTGAGCTGCTAATTGAATCCCTATTCTTGGAAGTGTTCGGAGAGTGGCAAGTATCATTCGAGGACGAATGTTGTCCATGTGGGGGAGATTGTAAGATCCCGAAAATGAATTAGGTGAAGCTAGAGCCTAACATGGTTGTCATGGTGGTATAAGGTCCTAAATTTGTCTATAATGTGATATTGAGGCAGTTTCTAAGAGTTTAGGTGCATTGGAAGTCAAACGTCAAGGGACGACTAAGACGTTCGACGACTAAGTCACCTATGTGCCTCATGTGTTTTTATGTGTTTGTGTGTGATTCATGAGGTTATAAGGTCCTTAAATAAGTTATTATTATGTATATAGTCAGTGTGTCTAGTTACGTGAAGTTTGGAGGTCAAACGTCCAAGAACGTTCATGACGTTCGAAAGATGTGCGTTGAAATGACCTTGTGTGTCTAAGCATGATTTGTCGAGTTTTACGTGTTTGTTTTGGGTTAAATTCATGTGACAGGTCCTAAACTCATTTACGATCATGTTTGGGTTGGAAACGTCTGGGCAAATATCCCCAGGTACCATCCAAGGGTCCTTGAGAAAGGACCCTTCGTGGTGCCCAAAACTGTCCAAGACAGCCCAACCAACGGTTGGAAATCGACGCCCAGTGGGCCAGTCGATGCCCCATTGGTGGTGTATCATTGTTTGGGACTTATCCATGGGAGATTAGAGGCCAACGACCAGCCTCAGTCCCAGACCACAGACCAACAGGACGGTCCGTTGGTCAAAGGACGGGCCGTCGTTTAGCAACCGTCTGGGAGCCTGTGTTCCTGTGCAGGTTCACTGTTAAGTGAGGGGTGAAAGTGTAAATTCACCCCACGTCCAAATTAAAAGTTTGGCGGTTCCTTAAGGGTTTATTGGGTATTTTATACATGTATATAAGTCTTTAAGACTTAGAAGAATTCATTCTTCCAAATCAAAACTCCAAAATCCTTTAGAAATTCCTTAAGACTCCATTAAAGCTAAAACTCAAGGAAGAGCTTGGGTTGGAGATTTGAGTGGTGATTCTTCATCAAATTGGAGGATTAACATCATTGAGGTATGGTTTTTGATCCTTGAAACTCTATTCATCAAGGAGCCCAAATTCAAAGTACTTTTCTAACGTTTTCAAAGATGAATTGTCCAATTTCATGATCTATCTATGTGTTCTTGCATTAAAGGGTTTTAATCATTGAATAGTGATTTAATTGTTGTTAATTATATGATTTTAACTTAAATAACCTATGAACTCATTTAACTGATGAACCCTAGTTTTTGACTACTTTATGGGTTACTTAATATTGACTTAATGCTTATGAATTATGGTGTAGTTTTCTATGGGCTATCTAATGATGTAAGAATTGTATTCAATTGATGTCTAATTCGTATTAGATTAATAAATATATATTGAGTTGTCTTAGATTCATTGAGTATTATGATTTATGTATTGAATTGATGTTCATGGCCATGGGTAAGGGCCTTATGATATTGAATTGGATGATTTAGCATTGGATTGAAGTGTTGAGGATGGAGTGGTGGTACACTTCCCTATTTACCTTTGTTTTATGTTAATTATATATCAATTGTGTTGTGATTGGTATGGTCCACTTATGGTGGCGGTGTTATGTGAATTGATGTGGCCTTGTCGGCGTTACTTTATGTAATATGATGATTATGGACTTGTCGGCAACTACTTGAAGTAAAATGATCATTTGTATAGTTTATTATGTGAAGTATTATCATATCTACCTATATGTGAAGTAATGTGAAAGTATGTGGTTTCTTCTATTGATGTTAAAATTCTACTACAAATGGATTGGATGCACGGAACTCACCTAAAAACCCAAACCTGCGTGCAGTCGAACTGCTTTATTCAACTTGGCAAAGACAAAGCATGACCTCTGGAACCAAATCGTTCTTGTCTCTGGATTGCCTCACAACTCAAAGCATGAGGCCTGGACCCATCGGTGCATAAGATCACATCTTCATGACAAAAGGTGTACACGTTCGTTATTTAGGTGATCATGTTAGACTATGACTATGTGTTCATGTGTGTAGTCTTATCGTTGATGCATGATTGTTCCTACTTGGCTATATGATTCTATGACGGTTATATTGAAGATGATATAGTAGTGTATAGGATGAGTACTTAAAGATGATAATGGTTGTTCCTATGTATTTCAAGAATGATATGCTATATGTAATAAAGTGAAGTATGTTGTGTCTTGTTTTGGTAGACTTGTGTCTCTTACTTGATGCATGTATGAAAGTGAATATGAAATGTCTTGACTTAGGATGCTAAAGCTCTTAGTCTTGAATGTATAAATGATATATGAGACCTTGAATGATGATAAGAGGGTCTTTATGTGAAACCTTGAACCTAGTGGTAAGGTTATGAATCTTGAAGTAGAAAGCCGTAATGGTATCCTTCTTGTAATGAATGATGGACTTAAGGTTGATTGTCTGGAACGGCATCATATCAATCCTTTGGAAAGTCATGATGAGATTCTTGTCTCCATTGTAAGGCATCCCTAGGGGACCTCATTGGTAGGGTAAATGCAATTGGGTTATGAACTTCATATGGAACCCCTTTGTATGAACCTTAATGTACTCGATGAGAACAAAGGGTAGAACCGAGTGAGTATTGTAAGGGAAGTAGTTCTAGTTAAGGATGACGCTAGAATACAAAGTAAGCCCCTCGTATTCCCTAACTATTTGCCTACATGGGATGTGTCCAAGTTCTACCATTGGCAAGTAGAACACCCTCATCGGAGTAGGTTAGAACTTCGGATTCCATGTTTTGTTACCATGGTCTATGTCGGTTATTGCCTATTCTCATCATGTGGGATACGTATTAGCATTTGAAAAGTTCTATGAAGTTTAGGTGGTGGTATGGGACGCTATCTTGACATTGCACAATAGGCTTTGAAAATGTTAGTGAGAGTCCCTAGGTCTTCTCCAAGACCATTACTTGAATGTCCTTTATGTGGTGAATGTCTCTTAATGAACTAATGAATTAATGACTTATGTGTAACATTCCGGAAAATTACATGTCTAGTGAAGAGCCCAATAGGTCTTTAAGAATGCGTATTGGGGATACATAGGCATCCCAATGCCTAATATTGAGAAATATTGGGCATAGTATAGAAAATTGGCTAAGAAGTATTAGCCAATTTCTATATAATACCCAAATAAGCAAAATATTGGGCATATTAGAAATATTGGCTTAAAGGGGTGTTAGCCAATTTTCTAACATTAATGAGCTTATTTAAGAATTGTACCTGCAATGAAGACCCTAGCTAAAAGAAAATCCGTTTAGAATAGTTTCATACAAAGTACTAGGCATCCAAGTGTCAAGCCTAGTACCATTCCACATGACCATTTAAAATGATCATGTAAATTAAGCAGTGCCCAAGGACATAGTGAGGATCCTTGGGACAATAAGTAAACATTCCCAATTGAACCATAAATAATAGTTAGTTAGGAAAATACAACCAACCCATTTGCAAGCACATGTGCAAGACATGTGAAGAAGCTGCCAAAGGAGGGGACCACCCTAACCGAATTCGGTTAGGGTAGTTAGGGGGGAAAACGTGCACAAGGGAGCACTTCATGTGGGGCCTAACTTCCTAATCAATTCTAGACTCTAAACTATTGCCCTAAATATCTAACTAACCTAGGACCAAACGAAATAAACTAATTAGTGCACCCGACAACCTATGATTAAACCGGGTGACACTAACCTAGTACTAGTTGAAGAGACAACCTAGTAGCTAACCTAGGATGGTCCCAAAGGTTAGTTATGGTCCTAACAACTTAGGGGTACTTTAGTAATTCCCCTAGGTTACATAATTAATTAATTTATCAACTTAATTAATTAATTTAAAAGGGCTAAAACCGAAACTACAAAGGAAATTTCCAGATTTCGGTTAAGAAAAGAAAGGGACAACCTAGTACCTAACCTAGGATGGTCCAAAGAGTTAGTTAAGGTCCTACAAACCTAGGGATACTTTATTAGTTACCCTAGGCTACTTATTTAATTAGTTTATCAACTTAATTAATTAATTTAAAGGGGAAAAACCGAAATCACAAAGCAATTTCCAGATTTCGGTTAGAACAAGAAAAAGACAACCTAGTACCTAACCTAGGATGGTTCAAAGGATTGGTTATGGTCCTAAAGACTTAAGGGTACTTTATTAATCACATTAGGTCACCTAATTAATTAAATTATCAATTTAATTATTCTTACACTAACCTAGTACAACTCAAGAAACATCGTAGTACTTAACCTAGGATGGTCCAAAAGGGTTAACTTTGGTTCCAATGACTTAGGGGTACTTTAGTACTTACCCTAGGTCCCTAAATTAATTAAATTAATGATTTAATTAATTAATTAAAGTCAAAATGTTGACCAAAACCATAGTCAACACCAATTTCCAGATTTGACTAAGTGTTATGTTCTCCTATGTTTAGTCAACTTAGGAGGGGCATTTTGGTAATTGGTTAATTATTTTATTAATTTAACTTATTAAACCTAAGTTTTATAATTGAATATCAGTTCTTAAACCTAAAAATCACGTTCAAACTCATAGAAAAAAAGGACGCCAAAACAGTAAGCGACGTGCGCAAGAAAAAGGCAGAAAATTTATCGATTTCTCTAGGGCGATTTCAAGGTTTCTTCAAGGTTTTGTTCAAGGTGGTCTTCGTAGATTAAGTTCTACATAAGGTATGGGTTTCTCTCCTGGACTTCTTTCCCTAAGATAACTTTCTTTCCAAAGAATTCAACGATCGTGAAACTAGGGTTGTCCCCGTTCTCGTCGAACTCGTTGTCCCTAGTATCCTTTTCGATTTCAATGTTGAATAGATTAGAGATCATGTTGTTGGTATGTGGTGCTGACTGTTATTAACATGTATTGTTCTTAAATGATGAGTATCGAATGAACTTATGAACTTGTAATTGCGTAAAGTTAATCTTATCATGAGAATTAAGGATCGATAATATGCTAAGTTAAGTCCATGATGTGTTAAGTAAATTATGTGTCTTTGGCCGAATGTTGACTTCTTGTTGTTGTGATGTTATGAAGATGCTAAAGCCATCAAATGTTAATATGATGTTTCCAATATGTTCTTAAAATGTTACACTAAAATTCATAAACTAAGAATTGGCTCAAAGACATCTATGAAATCATATCTTGAATAAATTGGCTATCTGGTTCCAATAAAATTGGCTGACTCTATTTGGTCAAAATGAATATATGCTAATGGCTAGGAACTTATGTAAATTATTAATAGATTGGCTAAGGGTTCATAAATATGGCAATTTAAATATGAACATACGAAAAATTGGCTTATGCCAAAAACAATGAATTTGTTAGGCTAACATCCCAAATCTTGAGTAAATACTAATCATATGTCAATTCTTGTGTAGTAAGAGTATCAAGTATATATTAAGAACTTCTAAAGTAATATCAATGAATCCATAACCAAGGGCATGACATTCATTGGGACAACTCCCAACATGCTCCACAAGAATGAACTATGAACACATGAAACTCATTGAATGAAGTGCTCATCGTCCATAAACGGTGATATGAAGCTACTACACTAAAGTAAGTAAGTAACGTGAGTTATAACATAATTAAAGGGGTGTAAATTAAGTAAGTGACCAGAATGGGGTGTTAAAGGAAGTGAGACAAGTCTTACTTACACCAAAGCTAATTTGTTAAAAGAATACTCACGAATGAAGGTGTTATAATGTGTGAGACTAGTCTCATTAACACCTAAGGATGATATGTAAGGACAATTCACATTCATCAATGTAAAGTAAGGATGATATGTAAGGACAATTCACATTTCATCAATGTAAAGTAAGGATGACAAGTCATCAAAAGAGTAAGTAAATCTCAATCACATTCTATATGTAAATGTAAGGACAATTCACACTTAATACATAAAGAAGAGATTAGAAATCATTTATGAGCTATGACTACCTCATGCTAGAAGCAAGCTTCGATGATGTATGAGTTGAATGTAAATAGGAACTTTAAACTGAGCACTGATAGGCTAGTTATGAGTGGTGATGCCTTTTTTCGGGAAGGGCAGAGGTTCACGTAATTGTCATGAGATGAGACTGTCCACCAAGGTGGGTATGGGTCTCCCTAAATCTCCTAGACTTTGAACTATGCTGCCAACATAGGGAACTAGCCAGTGGTTTTCCACCTAATCGAGCTAGAGATGTTTTGGTTTCACCTTGGCCAGTGACTCCACCTCTTTTCGGTGTGGGGAAGACACCGGATTTCATGAGCTCACATGATCTATGTCGGTTAAAGTTAAAGTTCCTCAAAGTATGAAAGATAAAGAAATGAACGATACCGAAGGTGTTTGTGCAAGACAATTAGGAGGTGAAATCAGATTCAAGTAATGACATTAGGTCATTCTTGGTCATTGCACTTCATGATCCCGATGAGAGTCTTAAACTTCATCCTGGGTATAGCTGGTGTTTACATCAGCCTACGAATAAATGAAAAGAATAATGTGAAGTACGAATGAACGAATGAAGCAGACTCTGTGTTTGCTAAAGAAGGCCCTCGGGTTGAGGTCCCATATGTTGGGTCCTCACTTGAGATGTCTTAATGCTATATCAACTATTCCAAGGTCTCGTGTATATGAAATGTATAATATATAAAACATGAAAGTAATGAAATCAATGGCATAACCAATAGATAATGGCTTATGAAATGTAATGAATACTTGATGTAATGAATAACTTGTTGTAAGGATAGTCAAATCGTGTCCAATAAAGTCTACAATAAGTAAAGGGCATAGCTAATAATGAAGCCTCATGCTATGAAAATGATAAAGCCAATTAAATTGGCTTATAATGACTTTATATAATTGGCAAAAGATATTAGCCAAATAAGATTGGCTTATAATGACTTCTTACATTAGGCCAATAATACAATAATAGGAATAGTCACTAAAGATTGGCTTATAAAGAATTCATGCCCAAAGTAAGCAAGATCATAAGCTTGAATGATATGCCCCAAGAACTATGCACGTTATGCAATCATCTAAAGAATGAGTATAGTCAATAAGTATTGACTTATAAATATATTCATGCCCCAAATTGTAGTTAAGTCATTTCCTTAATCTCTTGAATTACTTGCTTGATTCATTGTGGGTATGGGACTACAATGAATCATTCCACTTGTAAGTAAAATGTAGGACCAAAGGATCTATTGAACTACACAACAAGAAGAAGAAAAAGACTGAAAATAATCTAAGTGTGCAAAGAGGAGCTCTCGGCCAAAGAGGATTAAAATCTCAAATCTTCTCCCGAGTTGTTCTAAAATTATGTTGATGATACTAATGTCTTGTAATCATATAGAAAATGAGTTGTGTGCTTTGAATGTATTAAAATACATCATATTCATACCACAATTCACAACTAACGAATTAGGAAAGTCTAATGACTAGACTTTCCAGAAATGGCATGTTTCTTAGGAAGAGCTTTCATTGATCATGCATAGCTTTATGTGTATGTGTGAATACACCCATACTTAGTACAAGTGTTGTACTAACCCCCTACTATTTACTATTTTTATAGGTGCAGGTTAGAGGACAGATTGACGACACTTGCAGCGGTTTGGACTTCAGCGTTTCTCCAAACCATTTGGTGGGTCCTCTTGATTTCGAGGATGCTACAGTTTTAGTCTAGCCTTAGTTTTAGACATAGCTAGTGGATGTTGTCCCTTGTTTTTCTTTCATACTTTCATTTTGAAGCTTTTGTAATAAGGCCGTGTTTGGCAAACGTATTTATGATATATTCTTATTCTATTTTGAATTGATTTTTATGATAGATAGTTGTTACATTTATGTTGAGCTTAGTATATGATGAATTCATGAAATAACTATATGAAGTCTATGTATACTTCATACGTTTAAAAGTTTTAAATTTTCTGCTAAAATTAACCATATGAATGTGACTAATGCAAGAAGAGGCTTGTCTGCGACCTCTGAGAGGTCAACGACTCCGGTGGAGATTCAGATTCCAGAATCCGGGTCGTTACAAACTTGGTATCAGAGCATGAGGTTAAAGTACCTAGGAACTAAAGCTCAACACAACCACGTTACGTATTTTCTAGCTTATGGTTGTGAAGCGCTCCACAATCATGACTTAGAGACTACGCGATGATAGGAAATTCTCCCTTCTTCTACTCTTTATCGTGCTATCTAGAGCTTTGACACTTTGTGTCATTATAAGTATCTAACTTCCTTCTTATGTGAACGCGTAGCAGAATACACACAAGAATTAGGATGGCTAAGTGATCTAAGGCGCCAGACTTCATATCTGGCCTTCCCAAGAAGGGCCATAATGGAAATGCCCAAAGTGGACGAAAGGCGTGTGGTGAGTGTGGCTATTCGCATGGAGGTGAATGCATGGTAATGTCACAAAGCCTTCTATGAGTTTTGATGTGGAGGAGAAGGATAAGTTGGCTGCATACCAACTCAATAATATGTCTTAGACATGGATTTTCTTCATAAGTGTTATGCTATAATAGACTATAGAAACAGGGTAGTAAGGCTTCAGTTTCCAAATAAGTTGGGTTAAAATTAGAAGGGTGTGGTTCAAATCCAACAACCCAAATAGTTTCAAATCTTAAGGCCATCAAGATGTTATCTAAGAGGTTAGATATACTTTTCCTAAGTCTGGTTTATATTTAAGAAACTCTAAGTTTAAGTGCTTTAATGGATTTGCTGTGGTAAGTCCCTAATCGTATGTCTTATAATAGCACTATGTGAGTTAAAACAAAGTTATATTGAATTTATGTTGCTGTTTTTGTGTAGCATAGGCATGTTTTCTGTGTTGCATGATTTGTGATGTGCATTAAGTTAAGTGGGATTGAGAAGGAAATTCCTCAATCTCAAATATGAAGCTTCAGATAAGCTTGAATGATATGCATCATCCAAACAAGTGTGAATCAGATATTTACAAAAGAGAAATGTTTAAGTATGACAACGTAACTTTCAAAAGTCACCCTGTTTGTTTAAGTGATGTGTAAGTGTCATTCGAGGACGAATGTTCCTAAGGGGGATAATGTAACATTTCGGAAAATTACATGTCTAGTGAAGAGCCCAATAGGTCTTTAAGAATGCGTATTGGGGATACGTAGGCATCCCAATGCCCAATATTGAGAAACATTGGGCATAGTATAGAAAATTGGCTAAGGGTTATTAGCCAATTTCTATATAATACCCAAATAAACAAAATATTGGGCATATTAGAAATATTGGCTTAAAGGGGTGTTAGCCAATTTTCTAACATTAATGAGCTTGTTTAAGAATTGTACCTGCAATGAAGACCCTAAGCTAAAAGAAAATCCGTTTAGAATAGTTTCACACAGAGTACTAGGCATCCAAGTGTCAAGCCTAGTACCATTCCACATGACCATTTAAAATGATCATGTAAATCAAGCAGTGCCCAAGGACATAGTGAGGATCCTTGGGACAATAAGTAAACATTCCCAATTGAACCATAAATAATAGTTAGTTAGGAAAATACAACCAACCCATGTGCAAACACATGTCAAGAATGTGAAGAAGCTGCCAAAGGAGGGGACCACCCTAACCGAATTCGGTTAGGGTAGTTAGGGGAAAAAACGTGCACAAGGGACCACTTCATGTGGGGCCTAACTTCCTAATCAATTCTAGAGTCTAACCTACTTCCCTAAATAGCTAACTAACCTAGGACCAAACTAAATAAACTAATTAGTGCACCCGACAACCTAGGACTAAACCGGGTTGACATTACCTAGTACTAGTTGAAGAAACAACCTAGTAGCTAACCTAGGATGGCCCCAAAGGTTAGTTATGGTCCTAACAACTTAGGGGTACTTTAGTAATTCCCCTAGGTTACCTAATTAATTAATTTATCAACTTAATTAATTAATTTAAAAGGGCTAAAACCGAAACTACAAAGGAAATTTCTAGATTTTGGTTAAGACAAGAAAGGGACAACCTAGTACCTAACCTAGGATGGTCCAAAGAGTTAGTTAAGGTCCTAAAAACCTAGGGATACTTTGGTAATTACCCTAGGCTACTTATTTAATTAGTTTAGCAACTTAATTAATTAATTTAAAGGGGAAAAACCGAAATCACAAAGCAATTTCCTGATTTTGGTTAAAACAAGAAAAAGACAACCTAGTACCTAACCTAGGATGGTTCAAAGGATTGGTTATGGTCCTAACGAATTAAGGGTACTTTATTAATTACCTTAGGTCACATAATTAATTAAATTAGCAATTTAATTAATTAGTTTAACTGATCAAAATGAAATTCTTACAATAACCTAGTACAACTCAAGAAACATCCTAGTACTTAACCTTGGATGGTCATAAAGGATTAATTTTGGTTTCAATGACTTAGGGGTACTTTCGTACTTACCCTAGGTCCCTAAATTAATTAAATTATGGATTAAATTAATTAATATAAAGTCAAAATGTTTACTATAACCATAGTCAACACCAATTTCCAGATTTGACTAAGTGTTATGTTCTCCTATGTTTAGTCAACTTAGAAGGGCGTTTTGGTAATTGGTTAATTAGCTTATTAAAATAACTTATTAAACCTAAGTTTTATAATTGAAGATCAGTTCTTAAACCTAAAAATCACGTTCAGACTCATATAAAAAAAGGACGCAAAAATAGTAAGCGACGAACGCAAGAAAAAGGCAGAAAATTTATCGATTTCTCTAGGGCGATATCAAGGTTTCTTCAAGGTTTCGTTCAAGGTGGTCTTCGTAGATTAATTTCTAAATAAGGTATGGGTTTCTGTCCTGTACTTCTTTCTCCAAGAGAACTTTCTTTCCAACGAATTCAACGATCTTGAAACTAGGGTTGTTCCCGTTCTCGTCGAACTCGTTGTCCCTAGTATCCTTTTCGATTTCAATGTTGAATAGGTTAGAGATCATGTTGTTGGTATGTGGTGCTTGATGTCTTAAAATGTATTCTTCTTAAATGATGAGTATCGAATGAACTATGAACTTGTAATTGCGTAAAGTTAATCTTATCATGAGAATTAAGGATCGATAATATGCTAAGTTAAGTCCATGATGTGTTAAGTAAATTATGTGTCTTTGGCCGAATGTTGACTTGCTATTGTTGTGATGTTATGAAGATTCTAAAGCCATCAAATGTTAATATGATGCTTTCCAATATGTTCTTAAAACATTACACTAAAATCCATAAACTAAGAATTGGCTCAAAGACATCTATGAAATCGTATCTTGAATAAATTGGCTATCTGGTTCCAATAAAATTGGCTGACTCTATTTGGTCAAAATGAATATATGCTAATCGCTAGGAACTTATGTAAATGATTAAAAGATTGGCTAAGGGTTCATACATATGGCAGTTTAAATATGAACATACGAAAAATTGGCTTATGCCAAAAAGAATGAATTTGCTAGTCTAACATCCCAAATCTTGAGCCAATACAAATCATATGCCAATTCTTGTGTAGTAAGAGTATCAAGTATATATTAAGAACTTCTAGAGTAATATCAATGAATCCATAACCAAGGGCATGACATTCATTGGGACAACTCCCAACATGCTCCACAAGAATGAACTATGAACACATAAAACTCGTTGAATGAAGTGCTCATCATCCATAAACGGTGATATGAAGCTACTAAACTAAAGTAATTAAGTAACGTGAGTTATAACATAATTAAAGGGGTGTAAATTAAGTAAGTGACCAGAATGGGGTGTTAAAGGAAGTGAGACAAGTCTTACTTACACCAAAGCTAATTTGTTAAAAGAATACTCACGAATGAAGGTGTTATAATGTGTGAGACTAGTCTCATTAACACCTAAGGATGATATGTAAGGACAATTCACATTCATCAATGTAAATTAAGGATGACATGTAAGGACAATTCACATTTCATCAATGTAAAGTAAGGATGACAAGTCATCAAAAGAGTAAATAAATCTCAATCACATTCTATATGTAAGTGTAAGGACAATTCACACTTAATACGTAAAGAAGAGATGAGAAATCATTAATGAGCTATGACTACCTCATGCTAGAAGCAAGCTTCGATGATGTATGAGTTGAATGTAAATAGGAACTTTAAAATGAGCACCGATAGTCTAGTTATGAGTGATGATGCCTTATTTCGGGAAGAGCGGAGGTTCACGTATTTGTCATGAGATGAGACTGTCCACCAAGGTGGGTATGGGTCTCCCTAAATCTCCTAGTCTTTGAACTATGCTGCCAACATAGGGAACTAGCTAGTGGTTTTCCACTTAAGCGAGCTAGGGATGTTTTGGTTTCACCTTGGCCAGTGACTCCACCTCTTTTCGATGTGGGGAAGACACTGGATTTCATGAGCTCACATGATCTATGTCGGTTAAAGTTGAAGTTCCTCAAAGTATGAAAGATAAAGAAATGAACAATACCGAAGGTGTTTGTGCAAGACAATCAGGAGGTGAAATCAGATTCACGTAATGACATTAGGTCATTCTTGGTCATTGCACTTCATGATCCCGATGAGAGTCTTAAACTTCATCCTAGGTATAGCTGATGTTTACATCAGCCTACGAATAAATGATATGAATAATGTGAAGTACGAATGAACAAATGAAGCAGACTCTGTGTTTGCTAAAGAAGGCCCTCGGGTTGAGGTCCCATATGTTGGGTCCTCACTTGAGATGTCTTAATGATATATAAACTATTCCAAGGTCTCGTGTATATGAAATGTATAATATATAAAACATGAAAGTAATGAAATCAATGGCATAACCAATAGAGAATGGCTTATGAAATGTAATGAATACTTGATGTAATGAATAACTTGTTGTAAGGATAGTCAAATCGTGTCCAATAAAGTCTACAATAAGTAAAGGGCATAGCTAATAATGAATCCTCATGCTATGAAAATGATAAAGCCAAATAAATTGGCTTATAATGACTTTATATAATTGGCAAAAGATATTAGCCAAATAAGATTGGATTATAATGACTTCTTACATTAGGCCAATAATACAATAATAGGAATAGTCACTAAAGATTGGCTTATAAAGAATTCATGCCCAAAGTAAGCAAGATCATAAGCTTTAATGATATGCCCCAAGAACTATGCACATTATGCAATTAACTAAAGAATGAGTACAGTCAATAAGTATTGACTTATATTTATGAGTATAGTCAATAAGTATTGACTTATAAATATATTCATGCCCCAAATTGTAGTTAAGTCATTTCCTTAATCTCTTGAATTACTTACTTGATTCATAGTGGGTATGGGACTACAATGAATCATTGCACTTGTAAGTAAAACGTAGGACCAAAGGAGCAATTGAACTACCAACAGGAAGAAGAAAAAGACTGAAAAATAATCTAAGTGTACAAAGAGGAGCTCTCGGCCTAAGAGGATTAAAATCTCAAATCTTCGCCCGAGTTGTTCTAAAATTATGTTGATGATACTAATGTCTTGTAATCATATATAAAATTAGTTGTATGCTTTGAATGCATTAAAATACATCATATTCATACCACAATTCACAACTAACGAATTAGGAAAGTCTAATGACTAGACTTTCCAGAAATGGCATGTTTCTTAGGAAGAGCTTTCATTGATCATGCATAGCTTTATGTGTATGTGTGCATACACCCATACTTAGTACAAGTGGTGTACTAACCCCCTACTATCTACTATTTGTATAGGTGCAGGTTAGAGGACAGATTGACGACACTTGCAGCGGTTTGGACTTCAGCGTTTCTCCAAACCATTTGGTGGGTCCTCTTGATTTCGAGGATGCTACAGTTTTAGTATAGCCTTAGTTTTAGACATAGCAAGTGGATGTTGTCCCTAGTTTTTCTTTCGTACTTTCATTTCGAAGCTTTTGTAATAAGGCCGTGTTTGGCAAACGTATTTATGATATATTCTTATTCTATTTTGAATTGATTTTTATGATAGATGGTTGTTACATTTATGTTGAGCTTAGTATATGACGATTCATGAAATAACTATATGAAGTCTATGTATACTTCATACGTTTAAAATTTTTAAATTGTTTGCTAAAATTAACCATATGAATGTGATGAATGCAAGAAGAGGCTTGTCTGCGACCTCTGAGAAGTCAACGACTCCGGTGGCAATTCGGATTCCAGAATCCGGGTCGTTACATTATGTTAGAAAGCATGTAAATGAATGAATACCTAATCTAGAGTGACTTAAGGATTCCTTAGTTAAAGTGTGAAGAGGGCATAAGGGATGATCTCTTCATGTCTTATCTAGGAAAGTCTTGAGAATGACTCTAGTTAGGGAAGTTGTTTGATTCTTTAGGCATGATCTAAACTTAGGTAGTCTTAAGGATTATTTTGGTAACCTTGAAGAGAGGGTATGTGTGCTCTCTTCTAGGATTACTTAAGTAAGTCTTTTGATAGCCTTGGTAAAGAGAATGCCATATTATGCATGTTATGTGTTTGGTGTATTGTAAGTGTGTATGTGTCTAATTATAAGTGTCTTGAGAATCGTTTAGGCATGCTTAGAGATGGTGTATGGGAGGTCTCTGTTTGTATGACTTAAGTGAGTCTTAGGATAGCTTTTGGTTGATTGATTACATGCTATAAAGTGTCTAAGGAAGTAGGCAACTTCACTGTAACAGTGAAGGAATTCACTGTACAATGAGTTGAGGTTCCAATAATGTGTCTCTTAAAAATGTGATAATTTTTCTAAGTGATTTCTTATGTGTTCCTAAGTTGTTAAATGTTGTTCTTATGATTATATTATGATATTTAAATGAAAAGATGCATATTTCCAATAAATGTCCATTTTCCTGATTTTTATGCATTATGTCATACTTAGTACATGTGGTTGTACTAATTCCATGCTTTTATCTATCTCTATAGTGGTTGGTAGGTGAGGAGAATTTGGAAAGCAATACTTGGATCGTAGCATCATTCAAGTGAAGTTGAAGTATGTCCTCATTTGACTCGAGGGCATAGATGTCTTTTATTTCTCTTATTGAAGTATTGTAATAGACTTACGTATTTCTATATTCGTATAGTATGGGCAGTGTTCCAAGTATTCTTGTGTCTAAGTTTGATGAGATTGAGACTTAGTATTTCCTATGAGACTTATATGAAAGAGTTTTTAAAGACTATGAAATGTTTTGTGAAAAGTTTTAATTCCGCGCTACTTTTACTATGTATATGTGATGAACTATACGAAAGGGCTTTTATAAGACCACCGAGAGGTCGAGTACGCCGGTTGCACTCCTAGAGTCCCTTAACTTGTAGGGTGTGCTCTCGGGATGTGACAAGGTGTGCTGCGCCTGGTGCTTCTTAGGTGTGGCTGACGAACTTCTCTCTTCGTCTTTCATCGCTAAATCCCCTAAACCTCCCTACTTCTTTTCCCAAACCATTAGGATCATCAGTACCTTCAATACCGAACAGATCTAAATCGAAAACAACATTGGAAACTATGAATCAACTTCAATAGGTATTCAAACAACTCAACCAAATAGGGATTCGACAAGATTCATCAAGAATTCACTTCTAATCATGTAAATAATTCTAAAACCACTAAATTGAAACAAGATTGGTGTGCGTAAGAATTAACTCAACACGAAAGATCTCACATATTATGGATCACCCCCGATGAATTCCACTCGAAGTTTGTTGGCGTTCTTGGTGAAACCTTGGTCTTTTTCCCTTTTCCTTCTTTTTTCTCTAACTAAATAGGAAATTAATTGGTGAAAAGACTAGTATGACCTTCCTTAAATTGGGATTGAGAGCTTTCTCATTCCAACAAAAAAACTTTTGATAGGCATATCTCTCTCATACGATATCGAAAATGCCAAACTTGGCGGAGATGAAAAGATCTCTCCAAGGACTTTCCAACCATATCAAGAACTACATCTAACTCATCATGAGTAGAAGTTATGGTCGTTTGAAAATTTACAAAACTCACTTCTTAAAGTTGATTTTTTTTCCAGATTTTTCCCTTTCTTTCCAAAAGCGATTATTTTTAGTTTCTTAGCTTATTCTTAGCTATTTCGAGTTACGAGATGTTACATTATGATAATACAACATTGTGGGAATAATAAAAATAAAGAGCACTGATTCTTATACTAGAAAATTTAAATGGGTTCTCTTACTTCTTATATTGCATATTTAGTACAATTAAAAGAGTTAAATGAGTGATATTATTAATATTTTTTTTAATATAGCATATTAATTGAAAAAAATAGAAAAAGTCTAAAAAACATATTGCATTGTATTTCTTGGCCAAAGAGAGGTCTTAAATAACTTTCTATGTAACATGATGATACACTTTTTGTTAGCTATATAGTCATAATATATAACATGTTTAATCAAAATAACAACACTTTAAGCTATTTGTTTAAAACATTATGACAGTATTTTCAAAAATAATTTGTATTCACATTTTATTATTTTTGAGATTTCCTTTTATTAATTAAAAGAGTTCATAATTCGACCAAACTCTAACCAATAACAAATTTAAAATAAAAAACAAATACAATATTCTCCCCACATCTTGCACGTTTCTCCCCTTTTCACGTTATTCTCTAAAAAGTTCCCACCTTTCAAGTTACCAGATTTTCTTCATTCTTCAAATGAAAGTTATTCAAAATTTGATTCTTCAAAAAAATCTATGCATTAATTCAAGGATTTTCTTGGTCGATAAACAATCAGGTATACATTATTTCATCAATTCTGAATCTGATTAAGGTAATTTCGATTAGATTTTTATATTTCTTTTGATTTGTTTTAAGTGTTGTCGTTTATATTTTGCATTGTTCATATTACGGATGTTCCGTCATTATTCTCGAATTTTATGCAAGTTTGATTACATTTTCAGTCAACTTTTTATAGATTTTTATTCCAAAAATGTAGGCTCTGCGGTTAAAATGGCTCAAAAGAGGAGATCTAACTTTCTTCATGATTCTATCCGCATTCAAGTACAAGATAGCAATGTCATGTAAAGATACTATTAATAAATAATTTAAAAAAATTGGGTGTAGAAGATTTCGAAAAACATGATGAAAACTAATGTGAAGAACAATTTCCTATTAGTTTGTTTTATATTTATAATTTCTTTTAAAATTTTGTATTATTACTAAATTTGTATTTAAACCATTATGTCTGCCTTTAGGGGTCGTTTGGTAGGCCGCATTAAAACAAATTGTGCATATATTATGTATGATATTATTTAGTACTATGTTTGGTAGGAAATTGGGTATAGGTATAACTAATCCTTGGATTAGTTATACCTCCTACATGGTATTATATGATGTATTACTAATATATTCATTTTTGAGGTATTAGTAATACATGGATATAATACCATGGGATAAGTTTATTAAAGACAAAAATATTCATCAAGATAAAATTAGCTTACAAATTACATATATATATAGAGAGAGAGAGACACACACACATCTATGTATGTATGTACGTATGTATGTACGTACGTACGTACGCATGTATATAGGTCAAATCTATCGGTAGCCACTTAAATTTGGCATCAATTTTCACTTGAACACCTCAAGTAGACCTTATTCATTTTAAACACCTTAAGTAGGGGGCGGTTGTATCATATTGACACTTTTTTGACAACCAACCAAATATATAAGATGTGTATATTACACTTGCCGATGACGTGTCAAAGTAGCGAATTGAATAGTGACACGTGGCATATATATATAAAATAATTAATAAGAAAATATATTATGAATAAAAACCTATTTTAAATTTATTTAATAAATTAATTACTTTAAAAATTACCTTTCAATAAAAAAGAAAAAGCAAAAAAAATCTACAACACATTTCTTTTCTCCTCCACCATTTTCATATGCCCCACGTGGAAATTTCGACCAATATACTTCTACACAATTACATGTCAGCGCCACATATTAAATCCTCAAACCGAAAAACTAATATCCCCCCAAAATATTCTAACCCGATGCTAGACGAGAAAACCCTGACAATCGTTCTTTTTTCATTGACATATACAGCTGAAATTCTCAACTTTTAAAGTGATTTTCAGTATTTTATTGAAGAAATCATCGAAGATTGCAGAAGATTTTGGAGTTCAATCACGATTTTTGAGTTGACGAGTGTGAGGTAATTCATTTCCTAATTTCTATGTAATTTTTATTGTTATAGCGTGATATATACTGCGTTTTAGTATCAATATGATGGTGTGTTGTTAATATCTGAAAAAAGCTAGGGTCTTGTTTGTCTTTATTGTGCATAACGTGTCAGAAATTTTAGGGCTTTCGCCTTGTTTTAGGGAATCTTATGGATGCCATTATTATAACTCATTTTCATCATGGTGGTAAATTTATTCAGGACAAAAATGGAATTACTTATAAAGGAAAAATGAGGTGGAATATGTTAATATCGACAAGGACCACTTCTCAATAATCGAATTACTTTTTACACTAAACAATTGGGGTATATATGTATGTATCTATATATGTATGCATGTATGCATGTATGTATTTATGTATGTATGCATGTATGTATATGTATGTGTGTGTATATCGATATATATATATATATATATATATATATATATATATATATGAATGTATCTATATATGTATATGTATATGTATATATATGTGTATATGTATATGTATATGCATATGCATATGCATATGTTCTCTAGTTTGTTATTTTTTAATGGGAAAATGCACAAGTACCCCTCAACTTATGCCCGAAATTCCAGAGACACATTTATACTATACTACGGCCCTATTATCCCCCGAACTTATTTTATAAGTAATTTTCTAACCCTTTTCGGCCTACGTGGCATTAGCTTGAAAAAAAGTCAAACAGCGTTGGGCCCACAAGATAGTGCCACGTAGGCCGAAAAGGGGTAGAAAATTATTAATAAAATAAGTTCAGGGGGGTAATATGACCTTAATATAGTATAAGTGTGTCTTTGAGATTTCGGGCATAGGTTGAGCGGGTACTTGTGCATTATCCTTTTTTTAATTATATTATGTTAAGCTAAATAAATAAATAAAAAAATACATAAATCAACCCATAACAAACTAAAATATTGCCATTTTAGGTAAATATTGAAAGTATTGCTAAGGGATTCTATTAAATGTTAAAATATTATTGTTTTGAAAAATTTCCCGTACAAAAATAGATAAGAAAATAGTGATTGACCATAAAGTAATCTTAAATCAATTAAAGATTCTATAAACAATACATCAAAATCTTTTCATCTATCAAATTTTATTATTTAAAAAGTTTAATATATTATATCACAATACAACTTCTAAAAATTCTCAATACTTCCATTAGAAAATAACTATATGATATGTATGCGGCAAGAAAAAAGAGAAGATTACAATTCTACAAAGATAAGGCATAAACTTAAAGAAATTAAATATTTTTCACCAAAGGTGATGTTGTTCATATATTAAAATTAAATTGTGCTACTGAAATATATATATATATATATATATATATATATATATATATATATACTAAAAGAAAAAATTAGTCTAGCTAAATATATCACATACACGAAAACCTCAATTTAACCATCATTTGTTATAACAATAAGTATTTTCTTTTTGTCGAATTACCTCTCTATGATAGTCTTACTCAATTATTAATTGGTAAAAGATAAATTACGTATAAAGAAAAAATATTAAGATATTTATGATAATCCTTATCAGTATCATGCACCTACTAAATTTCAAGTATGAATATTTAAGAGAAAAATTATACTTAAATGGTGTCCATCATATATGTTCATAGTTCCAAGAAAAAAGACTATTGATGACATTTTTTGTATCGATATTTTTTTAAAATTTTGTTGGTTAGATTAGTTTACAAAATTCAGTGAAGTAAATAATAATAATACTAAAGAAATGTCAATTTCTACCATATTTAAACTTTGAGAGTTTGTTAAAATTGAGTGAAGTAAATAATAATAATACTAAAGAAATATCAATTTATACCCATATTTAAACTTTGAGAGTCTGTTTGGAAATCCACCAAGTAATTGAAGTTGGTGTAATTACTAGGGCAGTAATTATCAGCCTAGTTATTACACAGTCCGATAATTACGCTAGCCTGTTTGTTTGCTACACTGTAATTACAGTGTAATTCTCTTTGTCCTGTTTGGTTGGACGAATGTAATTACACAGCTAAATTTTAAAATAAATCAAATTTTATATAAATAATATTACTACTTAATTAATTAATGAATATAAAATTTTCATCATGGGCACAATGACAAACAAAATAAATGAACTTATCATGCCAAGAATATTATTGAGCTTATCATACCCGCTTAGTAACTTCAAATCTTATGTGCATCATTTTCCAATAGCTGCAAGCGATGTCCTTACAGAATAAGATGAATGAGTCATTAAAGTTTGAAGAAAGCATGTGAGATATCCACGAAAATTAATTTTTTGTACATAAATCTCAAGGTGCTTCAAGTGAGTTAGAAATTGTATCACATTAAGCCAAGAATTTGACAGGTTCGCATCTAGAAAATGTAACAAATAACACCTGAACAAGCTAAGTCTTAGTTTTAGAAGTAAAGGTAAAGCATTTGATACGTTCAATGCGTTGAATTTTGGATGAACAATTAACACCAAAGATGACGGAGTACATTTACCAAAACAGTTTGTATCATCGGATTCGTGCATTGAAATCTTACCAAATTGAAATTCATAATTCTCTAATTGTTTAACAAAATCATCATAAATATAAATGCATAATCATGATCTTGTAGAACATAAATGTTGGTATGAATTATATGACAGACATATACATGGATGGATGGATGGATGAATGTACGGATACATATACATATATATATATATATATATATATATATATATATATATATATATATATATAGAGAGAGAGAGATAGATAGATAGATAGATAGATAGATAGATAGATAGATAGATAGATACAGGGATGGATTGATAGATAGACAGACAAATAGATATATGGATGGATCGATGGATAGATAGATAGATAGATAGATAGATGGATGGATGGATGGATGAATGGATAGAGAGATAGAGAGATAGAGAGAGATATATAGATAGATATATGGATGGGTGGATTGATATGAAGATTGATTGATTGATTGATAGATATATAGATGGATGGATGGATAGATAGATAGATAGATACATGGAAGGATGGATTGATGAATGGAAGGATAGATGGATGGATTGGTGGATGTGTGTGTGTGTGTGTATATATATATATATATATATATATATATATATATATATATATATAGATGGATTTCTATTAGATATTGAAATATAAAAAATATTAGAAGAAATCATAGTATAGATTTAATGAATTGCTTATCAAATGTTTTTCTACAAAATGTTTGGTATGAAGGAAAATAATTTTGATGGAAAATGCTATTCTAGAAAGTGTTTTCCACGAAAACAAGTAGATTTTTGACTTAGTTTCTCATGTTTTGTTTGTGTGTAGAAACAAATTTTGCAGTAGTAAACATTTTTTAAAATCAAACTTAATTTTTTTAAAGGGGCTGGGGGGCTTGTAAGGGGCTGATGGGGGGAGGGGGCGAGGGCAGGGTGTGGGGGGTCAAAAACTTTAAAATTGAAATTAGAAATATCTTTTAAAAAGAAATTTTAATTTTTTTTATGGGGGGTGGTTGTGGTAGGGGTCTAGGGGTAGGGGTAAGGCTGGGGTAAAAAAGTTGAAGTTAAAAATATTTCTTAAAAACTAGCTTCAAATTGTTTTTTTTTTGGAAGGGGGTGGGGGTGGGGGGGGGGGTGGGGGAGCTGGTTTAAGCGGAGGGACAAAATAAATTGATTTTCTCAAAAAAAAATGAAGTTGGAAGAGATTTTTGGAAAATATTTTTCTTAAGTCTTGAAGGGAAGTCTTTTTCCTTAAATTTGAGGAAAATAAGTTGATTTCAAAAATATTTTTCAAAATATTTAACCCAACAAACATGAGAAAATTAAAAAATATTTTCCTTCATTACAAACACACCATTATATTATAATTGAGATTGAAATAACAAAAATCTTTTCACTAAGGTAACTAGCCTTATTTGCCACTTTTTGTTTGGTAAGAAATTGATATCAATTAAATCTATTGAAGATAACATAAATCTCAATACTAAGGTAACTAACCATATTTGATACTTTTTGGTAAGAAAATATGTGTCTATTTACTCTATTGAGTCCATAAATAAATTTTGAAACACTATATAATGAATGAAGCATAGAAGCAATTAACAGATAAAAAGCAAAATCATATTATTTTTCAGTTTCATCATGAGTAACTGTCATTTTCTTGTATCTATTGTTGCCCTTCTACTTCTAAATACATCAGCAGAAGTTGCAGCTATTAGAATTGAGAACATTTCAACCAAATCGTTAAAGGTCAAAGAGATTTTTCAATATTTAATGGAGGTAAAAACTTTTCGATCCATGCGCACAGTTCCTACGTGGCCAAATCCAATACACCACGATGGCGCTTCAAATTCCGAAAATTTCTCAAATACATTTGCTACACTCAAATCCAATAGAACAAACAATTAGCAATTGAAAAAACAAACTTTATAACTTGTAATAAAGCAATAGGCATATACATTACATTAAAGGGAGGTTGTTTCATTATATTAAATTATTAGTTTTATCATTTTTATTATATTAGTATTATTATAGATATTTTGTTATTTTATATTTTTTGTAATTATTAATAGGTAATTATAATTTTTGTACTATAATGAATGTAAATAAAAATCTGATAATTTCTAGAAACAACACTAGAAACATATATTATATGTGACATAAAGTTCAATCATAAATGGTAAAATTAGAAAAAATTAATTGATATATATAAAACAAAATATTAAGAGAGTGGCGTGACGTCTCTCACATCCTAGCATCGACATGCATCTTTTTCTTGTTTATTTGGACTTTTTTCTTATTCTTCTGATCTTTTTCCTTATTTATACTATAGAATTGAATAAACAAACACTAGGAATCATTATTTAAGAGAGAAAATTTACCATCAAATTACAATGCTCATAGTTTAGCTATGAATTATGCATGATTTAAAATAAAAATAAATGATATAACAAAAGTTGTTACCAATGGGATTTCCGATTTCTATTTTCAATTTTTGCACATTACAATGTCCTTAATTTTGGAAGATAGGTGTGCCTTCTCTCAATATCCTTATAAAACAAAATTAAGGTATTGTAATGGAGATATGAGAAAGAGATCGGGGATGTCATCTCGTAATAAGCGCTATTCAAAATTGTTATTCTTTCATTTAATCAATGAGCTTACATGTATGTTTTATTTTTTGCACTTTTTTCATAAAGTTATTCTTTCGTGTGTGGCTTATTTATCTTAAACTAAGGGGTGTCACGTGACACGCTTTCATTGGATAATATAATTAAATAGCTATATATAATTGGAAGGCTAAAATATATAAAATGATAATTTTTTTAAAGTGATATTGCTTTACATCAACAACACTGCAGTTCATTTGGCTGGGCGTCTTATATTTAACCTTCAAGTGTTGTGTTCTATACTCAGCCCATAGATCTCTTGAAAAATTTCAAATCATTGATCAAGAATGACACAGTCACGATCGGGGAGCACACCCTAGAAGTAACATGGCGTACTTGACCTCTAAGAGGTCTTATACAAGCCCATAGTTATCATTCATCGCACTCTCATATGTAAATTTAGCGGAAAATTTAAAACTTTCTTAGCACATCATATGCTAGAACATCACTTCCATTATATATAAATTATCATAATACATAGTTAAAGACTCGAGTCTCTTTTTGCATCCTAGACTCAACATCATTAGAGTACATTAGGGACAGGACCCTTACAACATAAATCATAAGTATATTATTACAAGACTTTACGATAAAGTAAGACTTAGGAAACCTTGGACTTAAGGATTCCTTTCCTTGAGCTTGGGAATCACATATCAAGCACCTCACCATTAAATACATCCTTTAAGAATCTATAACCTACACTTTGTGTAAAAAATAAGAGAATAATGGAGTTAGTACAAGAATGCACTAAATATGACAACCATGCAAAAATATGCATTAAAAAGGGACATTTTACTTGAAACCATGCATTATGCCTTTTTGTGAAATCTTCATAAACTTGATGTATTAAGCATCATACAACTTAAATACTTCATTTAGCATATATCATAGTCATAATATTACATAAATTCAGACATAGCATTTAAGTCATATTTTGCATTATTTTACAGTAATGTTATGTCATTTACAGTGAGCTTTCTTGCTTTTAACTTCTTATCTTCCCAATGCAACCCTATAGTGAAACTTGGTGCAATGTATAGATAATGTCCCATTACTCTATCCACACTCAAACTCCACACCACAAGGGAATCATACACACAAACCTTCATTAACCCGACACATGCATTCAAAGAACCATTTCATATAGTCAAGACACATACTTCACATTACACTTAACATAAGGCTTTACTCATAATCCTAATCTATGTCTACTAGTCAATGTATATGTGAAGTCCCATAACCTCACACATACTTAGTAAACCTACATAAGACTACAAACATCATAACATGTACTTCATATACAAACCTTAATACTATAGTCAAATACATGCAAACCAAGTAGGACCTTCAATCATATAGTCAATAAGACCAACATTATGCACACAAGGATAATACCACATCATATAGACTCATACCATGCATTTCATCACAACAAGTAAACGACACTACAATGATATGCATAAGAAACACAAACATAGTCACATGCATTATAACACCTTCCTAGGACTTCCCTTAAAAGATACTTGTGCAATGCATATATATAGGTGAAGTGTCATACCCCTACCTACACTAAGCAACTACCCTTAGGTTATCCTAGTTAGGGTCCTAGTCAGTTACTTCCATTGTCCATTTTACTTTAGGGAAACTATAGCCTTAACCGACACTAAGAACATGAGTGCTAAACATGAAATTTGGTGTTGTAGAGCCTTACACCAATGGAAGGTTATCTACCTATCCAAGGTAGAACATTAACATATGATATCATACTAAGTGAAATCACTTGCTAGATCCTATGTGGCAAACATAGTTTATGGAACTTGGAGTATATGTGAAAACCCTCTTTATGCCAAATGGGGCATTGTAGTTATCCACGTATGGAAACCCTCTTTATTCCTATTGAGGCATTGTAATTATCCACCTCGTGAGGACTATGGTGAACAAGCATTCCCACATTGGGAAGGGGAACCCCTCATCTAAATGCACTCGGTTCTAAGCTAAGTTCCCTTTATTGAAAAGCCTTTATTAACATTACTTTATAAAATTAGGCTTAGGATATTGAATCCTCATATGCTTAGCTCATAGGTCATAGATGAGAGTTCATAAACCTATATAATGTGAGAAACCCTTTCACATAGAAATAGCATATTCAAGCACCATCTAGTTTAGGGTATAGTTGAGAACACCTTTCAAGGCCCCTTTATTGACTAGATCATCATAACACATTAAGGCATGTTCATACATTAATGCATAAGTGCATTTATGATAAATCCTTTCATATAAACACATTAATACAATGTACATTCATAACATAACCATGCATTCATATTCATGTACATAGAAAACCAAACCTAGGAACTATCCTATCAAGGCACACATGTGCAATGCATAGACAAGGTCCCATACCCTTGCCCATACTAGTACACCTTTCAAGTCATCCTAGTTAATGATACATCACATAACATCATACAAGGGTAACATACCATAAGATACATTTATTCAAGACTTACAATATCATTACAGTAAGCCCTAGTCAGTATGCACATACACTGACTTTACTTCACATAGAACATTATAATACCTTCATCATAGGCAGCACATACACATAACCATTCACATGCTCATAACATTAGCAATACAACCTCGATCATAGCTAGAATAGGAAACTAGGCATAGGCTTCACATAGTGTGATAATCATAACAACACACTCATATAACATCAAGTTGACTTCAAGGCCATAATCAACACATATATATATTCACAAGAACTAAACACCTCCACCATAAGTGGACCATACCACACAATGCCATCCAGGGCCAATTCTATCCACAATACTATAGAAAAGTAAAAAAAGTAGGTAATCTTACCAATTCTTAAACCTTTGATCATCATTGATCAATACTCCTTTTTCATCAACAATTCAAGTATAGGGAAGTATCTAAATGTACTTTAACATAAACGAAATCAGGCATAAGCCACTACAAGATCATGCTACTAACAACTATACTACATCACCAATTTACTAGAAAGTAGAGAGACATAGATCACTCACCAATTTCCCTTGCCTTGATCATCAATCATAATTCATCAACAATATACATGTAGGGCAGTAGCTAAAGAGATAACAACCCAAGCTAAATCATTCTTTATCTACCCTAGAATTGAGATCACATCATGTACATTACATTATCAATCTATAGGCTAGAAGAACCTAGATCAATCCTTACCAATTCGATTGTATCTATTCACATTGGATCAATTACACCTAATTTATCATCACATTACAAAGTAGGCAGTAGCTAAGACAATTCATCACAATTGAATCTCATAACAATCATTCTAGCATCAATATCACAAGATACGACCTTATAGGCTAATCTTATTCAAACCTTCAAACATTGATCCACATGGATCACTCATCAAAAATTCACCATCAATACACATACTAGGCAGTAGATATACGCATTTTAACATAATTGAATCACAATTTGATTTACATAAGTTCAAGATCACAAAGCCCATACATAGGCTAAATCGGGTTTGAGAGAGATCATGGGTTCAACATGGAATTGGATTGAAAATCACATTCAAATCATTAGGTAATCATCAATTCATTAACATTATGCTTTTGAAATCAATTTGAGAAATAGCCCATGGATGGATTGAAGGAGAAGTTTGATCACGAATTATCTTTGAAAACATTGAAAGGAACTCTCTAGGTGAAAGGTTATCTAGAGATGAAGGATCAGAATACCTTTATTAGATGAAGGAACTACAAAAACTTGGTGAAGAACCCATGGAGATCCCATCTACAAGATGACCTTGAGCTTCATCTCCCATGGAGGTTTCTAGAGAGGATATTTTGAGAGAGGGAAGTCTAATTTTGAATTATGGATTGGGAATGGGGTTGTCACGTTTTTAACCAACTAAATATACCCAAAAATAACCAAACAAAACACCTAGGGTAAGTTAGGACGTGGGGTGAATTTCCCATTCACCCCTTAATGAAACAACGTGCATGATAGTGATGTTGCAGCCTGCATCGACGGCCACCAAACGACACCCCTTAGGCCCATCGACGGGCCGTTGGTGGGCACCGTCGTTTGGATATGAGGCTGTCATTTGGCTGAGCCTTCTCCAGGATAAGTTCCAATCGACACCTCACCATCGACAGGGCGTAGGTGAAACTACTAGCCGTGCAGTGTCTTGGCATACTTTGGGTCCTCTTTGAGGGACTTTTGCTAGGCCCTTGGGGAATCGTACCCAAACGTTTCCAACGTAAATATACTCCTTAACATGCCAAAGACCTGCCACATCAGTTTCAGCCAATAAAAACACTCGCAACACATTCAAATATTCTAGATACACTCAAGTCACACCTGCACGTCTCAAGGGCTAACTTCTGAATGTCTTGGACGTTCTTGGACGTTTAACTTCCAAATGAATTCAAATCAATCATGCATACTTTAAAACACTTAATTAACATTTCAACAAGTTTATAGACACATGTGAGGCTCTAGACACCCTAACTCATTTTGGGGGTCTTACAGACACCATTAAAATTATGCGAAAAAATTAGTTAAATCTTTTCAAATGATGCTTCTTTTACCGAGTTAAGATTTTAATATTTTGGTGTCCCGGAGGGAATTTCCCTTGTATTTATTGTTCAATTTTTTCCATTTTTATTCTCATCGTTGAATTTATGAAAAATAACTTATTACATTGAATATATCATAGTGATATACAATGAAATATAATAAAATATGTATAATCCCTCTATTTCAATCAAATATTATATAATATTATTTTGAATGTGGTTTATTTTAAATCTATTTTAAAGAATGTATATTCATCAAGCTAAGAGATAGCAACATGATGAATACAATTATTTTATCTTGTACTCTATTTTATTGAGACGTAATAGTATTTTTTTCAATCAAAATGTGATGTATGAAAAACTCTCAAATGTACTCTTAAAACCAATTAAAAGAGATGTCAGTCGTAGCCAACAATAATACCCAACTAAGAGTTGGAGTTGAATCCTATAGAGAATAGTATATCATAGATAATTTTATCGAGAAATTTGAATTGTAAAATCATTTAGTTTAATTAGTAAACACTAGTGGGTGGATGATGATGAGTCAGAGATTTTGACTAATTTGGGGCTTATTATACAATGTTTTAGTGTCCTCAATACCTATTTTATGTTCTAAACTGATGTTAAAATGCTTATTTTCAGCAATGAAGGCAAAAGAGCAAGGAGGGGGCATTACGGGAAAAAAAAAGCAAAATTGCTGATAAAGTTGAAGAAAGCAAGGTTGGTACTCACCAATGCTACTCAACGAGTCACCGAGTTGATCTTTAGCTCACCAAAGGAGACAGCAGGCCAAACCATAGATAAGAAAAACTCGGTGATAGAACTAATGGTTCGGCGAGGCTCTATAACACCTTCGAATCTAGTAGGCTAATCTAGAGCTAAGTGAGATGGAAACAATCAAGGAAGGAAGCTTGAACAACCCTCACCAAGCAATGCTAACATCCCATGAACACCATGATGCCTCGTGGTGGGGACCACGGTCCATGGTGATGGCCCTGGTGAGCTAGGAATTAGCTAGCCCAAGCTGCCAAAGCTGAGACCGTCCCCCATGAGCCACTAGACAGCTTGTAAAGACCACCACAAGGCCGTGGGAGTGGTCGTGGTTTTGAATTGAACTTTTTATGGAAGAGGGATGACAAATCAAGCCACTGGTCGGGACGACGAGCTCCGGTAGGAGTTGTGTAACCCTGGACGAGCCGTGGTTCCCTTCATGGTGATGGTTCGATAGTTTAGTTCAACAGTTTTTGGGTCTTTTCCATTTTAATTAAATGAAAGCTATGTCATTTTAATCAAGAATAGTACCCCTATATAAGTTATTTTAACCCCATAACTAACACACTCAAGTCATTATTTAAGAAACCCAAAATAAATCCCAAAGTCTTTCTCTCAAATATTTCTCTCTCTACAACTTGAAGAATAAGAAAGAGTTGGAGCTAGATCAAGGTAAATTCTCAGATCGTCAAGAATTTTGTGTGCTTTGATATCAAGGTATTATGACTTGTCATCCATGGAATTCTTTCTTACATTAAGTCCACAAGATTCCCCAATTGAAAAGAAGAAAATTCTCCAATTTGAGTTAGGGTTTTCTTCTATAGTTGTGGTATTGATGAATGTTGATCCAATTTATTGGATTATGATTTCTTATGATTTAATTGATAGGATTACATATTCTTAGGAAGAATTTACATGTAGAAAGGCCTTACCTATATCTAGAAAGAAGAAATTCATATGACTGGGTTTGATGCCATGAAAGGATAAATTGTGGGTTTAGATGTATCCTTATAGAAATGATGGATTATGACTAGAATTGCCTTGAGATAGAGGCTTATCAGATAATATGATATTTATTGCTTGAGAGTGAAGAATATATGATGTTTATGAGATGTAGGGCTTCAGATTAAAAATTCTATAATGAATTGATTATTTAGATGTAATTGTTGTGGAAGGGATAATTCACATATAAATTGCTTATGTATGAATGTGAATGATTTTTATCACATTGTATGATTCTAGGTTGAAAGGCTTGATCACCTTAAATTAATCTAAGAACGTATGAGTTAAGGTGATAATACCAAGCTTGGATTGGTAATGTAATACCTTTCCATGGATTTTCTGAATTGGTAATTTAACTCCTTTCCATGGATGCTTGGATTGGTATTGTGATACGTTTCTAGGGATTACTTGTATTTTTAATGTGATACCTCTTCATGGTAGCTTGATTTGGTAAGGAAATGATACCTCTTCATGGTATATTTAATTGGTAAGAAGATGATACATGTTCATGGTAGCTTGAATTGGTAAGGAGATGGTACCTCTTCATGGTATTTTGGATTGTTAAGGAGATGATACCTTATCATGGTAGCTTTTATTGGTTAAATGATACCATTCTGTGGTACATTGGATAGGCATGATTATGTTCTCTTCCATGGACAATGACTACCTTGGATGGGAAAGGTACCTTGCCTTCTATGTATAATGACAAACACTAAGAATTGACAAATTCTCACATCAAGTTATCATAGTTATAATGAAACAGATTACTTCAAGGAAGTATCGTAAGTATGTCATAAGATGATATTCACTTGCATTGATCGTGGTTTATGAATTATGTTGTTAACTCTTATGCTTATGTTGATGTTTATACATGCTATCCTTTTTAGTACATTTTTGTACTAGTACATACTTTTTCCTACACAAACTTAAGAAGTTTCTAGCTACAAGAAAACAAATAATAACGGTGTCTACATACAAGGTGATGTTGATGGTACTGGCCAAACTATTGAATATTATGGTGTCATTCATGAGATTATTGAAGTGGTGTATTCAGGTTGGCCTAAAATGAAGATTTTATTGTTTCAGTGTCAGTGGTTTGACCCTGACATAGAGGCACAAAGGTTGACCATCAACATAATATAATTGAAGTTAAGCATTCCAGGAAATACTGAAGTTATGATCCTTTCATCATTGAAAAAAATGTCAAACAAGTGTATTACGCTTCATATCCATTGCGTAGAGACAAAGTTGATTGGTGGATCGTTATAAAAAGTAGGCTAGTGGGAAGAATTGAAATTGACAATGTCTTAGATGTGGCGTAACAAAATGATATTGCAATTTTTCAACAACAAGATGATGTTGAATTGGAAATCACACTACAACATCCTCAACACATATTAGAAGATGTATCTAATGATGAGATACTGATCTTTGAGGAAGAAATGTTTGAGAATGTGGAAAATGAATCATTTGATGACGAAGAATGGGACGATAATGTAAATAAAACAATTGAGGAGGAGGAATGCGAGAATGATGGAATTGAAACAAGCTGGAATAGTGTAGAATAAAGCTAACTAATATATATATATGTAAGTGAATGTATTTTGCAAATTTTATTGAATTTATGATTTTTATATATATAATACATGTAAATTTGCATATAGATATCATCAAACAGTGACAATGATAGACATCGGAGCATCTTGGAGTTAGCCAGACTAAGTAGGCTAAAAAGAAAAACTATAGGAGACCCATAGATCCTGAGGATAATGCAAGATCTATTTCTTCTGTGCAAGAGCGCATCAGCAATGAGACACATGTACTTGTTGTTCCGTTTGTTATGGTGGATCCCCAAAAATATTATCCTAATTTCTGTCAACCAGTCAGTGCTTCCTCTACTTCACAAGCATTGCCTTTAGTGCGCTACGAGGACCTACCTTTACATGCTATTCATTGATGACGAACCTTATCGGTAGGTACTACATCTCCCACACATTCATCTCCTAATTTATCTGCCATGAGGATTAGAGATTCTAGTAGCGAGCAGTAAAATGCTATGACTGTTACGCCTCTATTGACTCAGCATTATGAGCATGTATCATCCTCAACTACAGTTATAACTACAACTATACCTAGTGCTACTCCATATAATGGGATGTCTCCTCTAGTTCCATGCCAGAAGGACACACTTAGTAGAGTCATGATTGAGCCAGATGGATCATCGTTAGTTTGTTTAGTAATCTATTTGTTAGATTATTTTATTTCTTTTTTATACTTTAATATATTATTCATGAACTAACATATTTGTTATCTATTTTGCAGGTGGCATCCGAAAACGAATGTTGTTGGGGCTTTAAAAGAAAGTATTAGGAGACTCGATAACATGCTTATCACTCCTAGGGGACATCCCAAATGGTATACTCCAGGCGATGTTTAATAACTTTAAGGTATACATTTTTTAGTTATGTTTAGTATACTTTACTTTTTCTTACTATCTAATTAACGTTATTTAATTTTTTATTCAGACTATTTGTACTTGGGAGCCGAGACACAATCAAGTCATTTCGACCATATTTGAGAAGAACGCATTCGCCAGAATATCTGTCTGGCTAAAGAAATTTCGGAATGATGGTGAACGCCTGGATTGGATATTGTCGCATGTTCATGATGAACTGGGTATGTATTCGGTAGGAGAAGTAGGTCGCGTCCACCCTCTAACTGCATCAATCCTGGCTGGATCTACTCTAATACCCTCCTTGGACACCGCGTGTCCCAAGAAGGTCATAGAACTAAGCCAGAACTCACACTTTGAGAACTTGGCATACAACTTCTCTTCTCTCAATATTGGAAGTACAATCCTCAAATGTCAGACATGGTCCTCCTCAGTCTTGTAGTAAACCAAGATGTCATCGATGAAAACAATCACAAAAGAATCAAGGTATGACTAAAACACCCCATTCATCAACTTCATTAATGTTGCAGGGGAATTCATCAACCCGAATGACATCAGTAGGAACTCATAATGTTCATACCGGGTCTGAAAAGTTGTCTTAGGTATATCTAATGCCCTAATCTTCAAATGATGATACCGGGACCTCAAATCTATCTTAGAGAACAATGATGCTCCATGTAGCTGATCAAATAAGTCATCAATTATCACGTCCGGGGAGAAACCCCTAGAAGTAACATGGCGTACTTGACCTCTCAGAGGTCTTATACAAGACCATAGTTATCATTTATCGCATTTATCGCATTTTCATAGTAAATTTAGCGGAAAATTTAAAACTTTTCATAGCACATCATATGCTAGAAACATCACTTCATATATATATATATATAATACAAGTCATAATACATATTTAGACTCTAAGTCTCTTTGCCATCTTAGACTCAACATCATTAGAGTATATTAGGGACACGACCCTTACAACATAAAATATTATCTAAGCTATTCCATAACATTGAATAAGACATAACTTAGGAAATCCTTGAACTTAAGGATCCCTTTACTTGAGCTTGGGAAACACATATCAAACCCTTCACCTTAGAGACATCCTTTAAGCAGCCATAACCTACACTTTGTGTAAGAAGGTGAAGAAGAATGGTGTTAGTACAAAAATGCACTAAGTATGGCAACCATGCATAAACATGAATTTAAAGAGGACGTTTTTTTAGAAACCATGCATCATGCCTTTTAAAAGATTCTTCATGAAACTTTGATATAATAAACACAACATAGCTCATATACTTCACATAGGCATGGACACTATTCATAACACCACATAAAGCCACATTATTCATTTAAGGCACATTTGTCATATTCATAGCATAATATTTTATTTACTGTAAGTTTCTTACCCCCAAGTATCCCTTTAGTAATACTTGGTGCAATGTATGAATAGTGTCCCATTCCACTATCCACACTCAAGCATCACCTTAAGGTCACCAAAGTGAACATTCACATGACCTTCATTTACTTTAACATAGGCATTCATAGGAACATAACATATCCTAAGACACCTACTTCACATATGAACAAACATGTTCCATGAACCACATATAAGACTCACTTAAAGGCCACATGCAAGTTAACACTACCAATAACATCATAATAGGCCATAGTCAACAAAAGCATACTTGGACTTCATATCACATAGACCTCACAAGACCTTACTCATAATCCCAATCTAAGCCTACTAGTGCAATGTACATGTGAAGTCCCATAACCTCACACATACTATGTACACTCACAAAGAGAACACAAGCATATCATTTACTTCATACAACAACATAGCAAGTATAAACAACTTCATACATACCAAGTAAGACCTTCATCATTTAGTCAACAAGACCAACATTATGTATATAAGGTAAGACTTCATCATATACACTCAATAGGAATCATACCATGCATATTATTATAACAAGTAGACAACACCACAATATCACTCATAAGGAACATAAACATACACATATACATATAGAACACCTTCCTAGAACTCCCTTCAAGAGGCACTTGTGCAATGCATAGGTAAAGTCCCATACCCTCACCTACACTAAGGAACTTCTCTTAGGTCATCCTAGTTAGGGTCCTTTACTTCACTTCCATTGTCCATTTTACTTTAGGGAAACTATAGACATAACTGACACTAAGAGCATGGGTGCTAAACATGGAATTTGGTGTCGTAGAACCTTACACCAAAGGAAGGTGCTCTACCTTGCTAAAGTAGAACATTAACATCATGCTAGCATATTAGGTGATATCACTTGCTAGATCCTATGGGGCAAACATAGTTTATGGAACTTGGAGGCAAATATGGAAACCCTCTTTATGCTAAATGGGGCATTGTAGTTATCCACCTCGTGAGGATTTTGGTGAACAATCCTTCCCACATTCGAAAGGGGCACCCCTCATCTTCAAGTTCACTCGATGCTAAGCTAAGTTCCCTTTATTGAAAATCCTTTATTATTCATTACTTTATAAGACATAGGCTTAGAGTTAAACCCTCATATGCTTAGCTCATAGGTCATAGATGAGAGAGTCCTTTCTTAAACCTAATTCATGTAAGAAAAACTTTCACCTGGACATAGCATATTCAAGCACTATCTAGTTTAGAATACTCTTGACAACACCTTTCAAGAGCCCCTCTATTGACTAGATCATCATACATGCATAATGGACATGTTTTCATGTGTGTGTACTTATATATGAGAAAACCTTTCACATAAACACCTTTGACCCACACATGTTCATACTTTAATTCATTCATGTATATATGACATGTTCATCACTTAACCATTCACTGATATTCATGTACATATACAATAAACCTAGGAAGTATCCTATCAATGCACACGTGGGCAATGCATAGACAAGATCTCATACCCTTGTCCATACTAGTACACCTATCAAGTCATACTAGTTAAGAGATACATTCATACTTCATGGACATGTACTCTACATGCATAGTAGTACACATTAGTGCATATGAGAATTATCCCATCATTAGACACCATGAAGCTATACTACTTGTAAGCATGCATGAGGTGTGTGTACATTGGACAACATGATCACATAATGACAACAATCCTAACATTGAGGCATCCACCGTACAAAGGTCATAATAAACAATCAAGTAACCTAAACCATAGACAACTCACATATAGAGTAATAGGAACTATAGACCACACACAATAACATTATAACATAGGAGACAATACATCTTCATTACTTGAATCTAAGACTCCTAATCATGATTAAGATCACACATTCATGTAGAGGTTCATAGTTAAGGTTCATGCTACACAAGTGTAACCAATCATCAATATACCTCAACCATGTCAAACGTATAGACCCCTAACCCTAACATCTTACTTCACATATAGAAAGCCTCATCAATATAACCTAGATCATGAACTAGCATTGGAGACTAGGCATAATTCTTCACATTGTGTGATCATCATAACCACACTTTCAATGACCATAAGGTAAACACCGCCACCATAAGTGGACCATACCACACAATGACATACAAGGCCAAGCATCTAGCAATTCTATAGAAGAGTAGAGAGAATAGGACCTACTTACAATTCCTCCAAACTTTGATCATTATTGATCAATTCCCATAATTTAACATCAATACATGTATAAAACAATAGCTAAAGGTACCATTACATAAACGAAATCATACTTCAAACATCATAGTTTAAAGATCACATTAGGTAGACTAATCCATCAAGTCTATAGAAAAAGATAAATTTACCCGTTCCCTAAACCTTGATCATCTTGATCACTCATCAACAATTCATATTCAATTTGCATGAATAACAATAGTAATAGGCAATTCAACATAATTGAAACATACTTCAATCAACATAGAGTCGAGATCACAAGACCCACATTATAGACCAATTTGAGAAATTAGGAGGATCATGGGTTCTTCATGAAAATGGATTGAAATTCATCTTTAAAACAGTAGATTATCATCAATTTATCATAAACATGCTTTTGAAATCAATTTGAGAAAGAACTCATGCTAGATTGAAAATTGGACATTTTGGTCTTTGAATCACATTTAAAATCCTTGATTGACTCCTTAGATGAATGGATAACTAAGGATGAAGGACCACCATACCTTTTTGATTGAAGAACCATGAGAAATTTGAGAAGAAACCATAGAAATCCATCCCATTGCTTGAACCTTGAGTTTTCCATCCAATGGAGGGTTTGAGAGAATTTGGAAGAGAAGAGAGTTTTTGCGACTTTGATTTTCTTATGGGTGTTGGGGTTTTGACTTGGGAAAGCGGTTAAATAAGTCTTAAAAACTCTTTATAACCGTATCCCAATATTATCAAAACACCCCCACACTTATTTAGACTTTTAGACATGTCAAACTCAACTTTCATTTTTGAAATCTTCATCGGCGAACAAGTTCACGACTCGGAATTATTCCCGCATGTTTTTTTTGAAAACAACTTCTGGAGAAGTTAGGTGTGCATTGGGTCCGCAACGCGGACCTATTTCACCAAGGAACAAAAAATGTTGCCTTGGGCAGCTTGTTGGCCCAAGGTTGGTTCCTCCTCAAGGACCCTTTGGTTGGTCCTTGGAGAGTTTTGCCGGGACGTTTGCACCTCAAATACTCTTGTATACATGTTAGGAACTTCTTCTATAAATTTGAGCATAAAACAACACATAAAACATACAAAAGCATACTAGAACACACAAGCAGGTTTCATGGACTAACTTTCAAACGTCTCGGATGTTCTTGGACATTTGACCTCCAAATCACTTCAAATCAAGTATGCATACTGTAAAACACTTATATAACTTATTTTAAACCTTTTTAGGTACATGTGAGGCTCTAGGATCCTTAATTCATTTTGAGGGTCCTTACAATATCCCCCACTTGGAAATATTTGTCCTTGAATGACACTTGGAACATTTCAAACACATCTAGGACTTCAATGACTCATAGAGCAGCTCACAACATTCATAACATCATCAAATAGAATTCAATGCACCAAACATACAAGGAACACAAACTTCCATACCATTTAGAGCTCAATGCAACACAAGCAAGCAAAACCTTTATCCACTCACTTTCAAACTGCATCAAACACATAGGCTCTTGCCATGTTCATAGGAGGAACATCCTTCTCCTAATCATAACAAGATCTTTACATTTCAGTTCATTAAGAGATCATTCTGCAACAGCCTTTAAGTCACACATAAGCAAGATCAACAACACTCAAGAAGAAATAAGCACCCATACTCCAATGCACATAGACTAGAGTCAAGTAGATCAACAAAGATCTTTATCATTTATACATAATACCATTAAGGTCATACTCAACCTTACCATGATTAGTTATGTTTAAGGAGGAATGTCCTTCTCCTCAACACACTTACATGTCTTTATGAGTTCTTACACAAGCAATGCACAAAGGTCAATTTATTTTATGAGAAATTCTCAACTTTTAACCAAAGCATGCTCATATTTCCTTCCTAGTGAATAAAAAATGGTAAATCACACCACACACATCACAACAATAGGAAGTCATTTCACAAATTTTCAATTTCTAGCATGGAAATAGTTTCCATAAGCATCCATCAAGTAGGGAAAATCATAAAATTTATAGGAAACACAGAGACACTAGCTAGTCACACCTTTACTTTTCAAAAGTGAGCCTACAATCATGCTTTCCAAACCACAATAGTCACATAATTTTTAAGAGACACATCATTTTTCATTTTAAGGAGACTCAAAATTTTCGTTATGAGGCTAAACACCACACATTAAGAGTGACTTCATACATGCTTCTTACCTTATATCATGAGGTTGAATGCAAAACAAACATAGCGAGATGCACAATCAACATGAGAAGACATGAATTTGATCAAAATCCTTTTTCATGCACTTTAAAATCTTCAACACATTCTTAAAATAGTGTCAATAAAGACATACAAAACATAGGGAGGACATGCAATTTACACTTTTATGCAAGACTCCTATCATGAACAAGCTACTAGTCACTCTTTGTTTTCAAGCTCAAGTAGAAATAGAAGGACAAGATAGAGATATCTATAACCTTACTACTCACCTCACTATCCCCCACTTAGGGTAAATTCATTTAAGAGCAACTTATCTGAACCTTAACAGAATTTTTAGCTTACCATCTTTAATAACTAAGAACATCACCCTACTCTTCGGATCTAAGATTAAGCAAACCATAAATCAATATCACCTAAAAGTGATTTCCAACATAAAAAAAGTTCAAAGGAACTAAACATAGGAACATCAAGGGCATCCTAAATCTCACCGTCTAGGCACATTATCTCCCACTTGGGGAAGCCTAATCACATCATTCCCTTAAACACCAAGGTCAAGTCAAATCAAAACCAACTTTTCATACTCTTCACTCAAGAAGATTTAACATCGTTGAGGGTTATCACTCCTAATCTCTTATCAAGGAGTCTATACTAACTCAATTATCAAGGGTAAATACCTCAAGCATCATATTTTCTCTAAGTTCAACACCTAAAGAAAATCCAAAAAATCAAGTTAGGTCATGCTACCCAACAGCATAAGATCTCAACTATACCATGAACACCAATGGTCATGAAAAACCATAGGCATAAAACATACCAAGGCACACTAGAACACAAAAGCACGTTTCATGGCTAACTTTCAAACATCTCGGATGTTCTTGGACGTTTGACCTCCAAATCACTTCATATCAAGTATGCATACTGTAAAACACTTATTTAACTTATTTTGAACTTTTTTAGGAACATTTGAGGCTCTAAGCACCTTAATTCATTTTGAGGGTCCTTACATCATACACATAAGAGGATAATTATTCTTCATTGTTACCTTGTTCTACTGTCTGTAATCATAACATATCCTCATAGTCCCATCCTTCTTCTTCACAAATAATATTGGGGCACCCCAAGGTGACACACTAGGGCGAATAAAACCCTTACTCAATAAATCCTGCAACTGATCCATCAACTCTTTCAACTCTACTCGAGCCATATGGTAGGAAGGGATATAAATAGGCTTAGTGCCAGACTCCAAATCAATAGCAAAATCAATATCCCTATTGGGAGGAGCACCTGGAAGATTAGAAGGGAATACATCAGGAAACTCCTAAACCATGGGAACAGAGTCCATGGGAGGTAGTTCAACACTAGTATCTCGAATAATAGCTAAGTAAGACAAATACCTCTCTCCAACAATCTCTGAGCAAAAACAGTAAAGATGGCCTTTCTAGAATAAGAACCACTTACACCCTTCCACTCAACCCTCGGAACACCAGGCATCGCTAAGGTCTAATTCTTAGTATTACAATCCAGACATCATGATAAAGATAATCCAATTCATACCCAAGATAATATAAAATTCTACCATCCCCAGAATGATTAAGTCTATCCAATTGTCATACCTAGCCAAAGAAACAATACATGATCAATACACTCAATCCACCACTAACGACTCACCCACGGGTGTAGAAACACGAATAGGTATACTCATGTTATCACATATCATATCAAATTCAACAGCAAAATAGGTAGACACATAAGAGAATGTAGACCCTGGATCAAACAATACAAACGTAGGTCGATGGCATACTAGTATGATACCTGTAGTAAAAGCATCAGAGGAATCCGCCTCAGGTCTCCCCAGAAAGCATAACAGTGGCCCCCTCATCTACCTTTAGCCTGGGTGGTACCTTTACCCCCACTCTGCTGAGTTGCAATACCACTACTAGAAACTCGACCACCTCTACCTGACTGAACTCTGCCACGGCCTCTACCCTGTGGTGACGGTGGTCTAGTCTAAAATAAAGAATAAGGTTGGGTGCTACCACGACCCCTCTGAGAAGTACAGTACCGCATTATGTGATAGGGATCTCCACAAGTAAAGCAAAATCTCTGAACGGGGAATTGGTGTGCGGATCCTGAAAATCCACTATAATTGCCTCGCCCTGTAGGTCGTTCCTGTGAACCGTACTATACCTGACTCGGGCTATAAGAACCCCGAGATATCTGACCACCCTCAGATGCCGACATAGATGCATGAACGGTTCCCCAATGCTGAAATGAACTACTCCCTCTATGTGATCCCCTGTCTCCAGATGAGGCACCATGAAACTGACATGATGTACGGGCCCCTTTAGGGTCCCCAAATTCCTCTCTCTCCATCAATTCTGCCTCTTTGGCGGCACTCCCAATGGAGTGGAAAAAAAGCCCCCTCTCGAGATACCCGAAACACAGCCGATCTGATAGATAAAGTCAGTCCCCTCGCAAATCTATGAATCCTCTCTGTCTCGTCTGGAATAATGGCCAAATCATGCCTAGACAACTGGCAAAAAAGGGCCGCATACTCTATAACAGATAATTCGTCCTGTCTCAGGTTCTCAAACCTCAAATAACACTCCTCTCTCATGCTCCAAGGGATAAAACAATCATAAAAGGAAGTGAAAAACTTCTCCCAAGTCACTGGAGGAGATCCAACTATTAAAGCTCCCAAATAAGTCCTCCACCACTCTCTCGCTGGCCCACGAAGCTGGAGTGTAGCATATTGAACCCCATGTGACTCAGCTAATCCAACAACCTCTAGCAACTCTCGACATGTAGTCAAAAAATCATGAGCATTCTCACTCTTCCCACCTTGAAACTGAGGTGGATCCATCTATCTGAACCTTTCATATCTACGTTGCTTGTTCTTTGTCAAAACAACCAATGGGGAACCTTGACTCCTAATTGTTGGTGCAATATCATTCTCAACCTCGAAATCCACTGGTAACTGCCCCACCGCATCTTGAATAATTGGGGATTTCTATTGCTCTTGGGTCTGAGCCCATTCTCTAGTCTGTGAGTCCTGTGGTGTGGCGGTCGCACCACCACCCCAAGTAATGCTCTCAAGCACACTTAACACCCTCAATAAGGTATCCTGAAGAAAAGGTGTGGTTGCAGGCTCTGGAGGAACTTGACCCTCTCTGTCATCAATTTGAGGCTCTAGAGAGACCTCTCTAGCATGACCCCTCACTAGTGCTGCTCCACGGCCACGACCTCTGGCTAATGCCGTTCCACGAGCATGACCTCTAGCTCGGTCTCTACCCCTACCCCTAGCTGGGGCCTCAACAACTGTCTTGGGAAGTGCTTCCCCTCTACCACCAGTAACATTGACTCAGGTCTTCGTCATATGTCAAAAGAGTATACAATAACTCAGTACTAAAAAAAATTAACCAGACACGATGAGAAAAAATGAACAGAAGGGAATTTCCTAATAGTCTTTATAGCCTCTCACAGATAAAAACAGACGTCTCCGTACTGATCCTTGAGACTCGGCTTATATACACGTGAGACCTATGAACCTAGGGTTTGATAAAATTTTATCACGCCCGAAAATGGGCGTGATGGCGCTCGTCTTATCCCACTAAGACAAGTCATCTTAAAAACCCAATCAGCTAATTAAGTGCGAAAATAAAACAAAGTCCAATAATAATTCAATTTAATTCAATCCCCAAAACCTGATTGTCACGTGCACAATCCTTTAATGTAAATACTACAGTTGAAAGAAAACACGCAAGTCTAAAATGAAGTTTTCTTTCAAATAAAAAAAGTCATAAACGGGAATAGTAGGAAGGTTCACTGAGATGATAACTAGCTACCTCAAAATGCTCCACAATATGCCTCGTAAACGAAGAGAATAAAAGGTATCATGAAGATCCAAACTCGTAACCTACAAAAATTTGTAGAAGCAAGGGGGAGTACCAAACATGTCACATCCGGGGAGCACCCCCTAGACGTTACCGGTGTCGCCATCCTCTTTGAGTAATAAGACTAGCCTCTTAGCATACATCATTACATTCATAGGTTAAAAATGCGAAAAAATTTAATACTTTTTATTACTTATACATTGAGGTTTACATAGACCTCTTCATACACATAATATATATTCATATCGAGTATACATAGACCCTTCGTATATGAAGATTACATAGTCTTCTACTTTTATTACACATAAGTACATATATAAGATAGAACATAGACTTTAAAGAGTGTCTCATATCATAACCATCTAACAAGATTATAGCAATTGGCATAGCCCATACATCAATGTAAAAGAGCCACATATAGGCTATACAATCCGTACTCAAATGAAAGAGAAAGAACATAAGAGTCTTAAAACTAAAACAACTTCATAAGCTCGATATTGGCATCTCCCTCGGAAAGTGAGGACCTACCCACTTGGATGATTGACAAACTCCAAGTCTTCTTCAAAGTCGTCTCAAAGAGCGTTCAACAACTGAAACCTAAAATATTGGGAAAAGGGATAAAATGGGGTTAATACACCACTTGTACTAAATATGAGACCATATGCACATTTAAGATCAAATCATGCTAAAAAGGGACATTTATTTTAAAACATGCTATATTACCTTTTGAAAGCCTTATGCAAAATCAAGCAAACCATACCAATCAACAAGACATATTCATTAAGTCAAAGCAAGTCACATGCATATTAACCTACTTGAACCCATAATCTAATACAACCCTATCATCAAGTAATAACATCACAAGCATGAATAAAAGTTCATCATATCATAATAAAGCAAGACAACTACTCATGAATCCTCATAAAGTCAAAAAGTGTCATGACCAAGAAAAGCCCCATAACCTTACTTAATCAAGTGACCGAACAAGAACCATGACTAATATCCAAATTCACATAACATAACTTTTAAGGATACATAAAATCATACTTTAGCAATATAGACCAAATACATGTTCATAAGAATATCAATCACCATATAATATCATTTACATGTAAAGTCATCATATTATCATCATTTGCTTTCATTATCATATACATACATAATATCAACCTTCTAAGGCTCCCTTCAAGTCAAACTAGTGCAAGACATAGGTAGAGTCTCATACCCCTACCTAGGCTAAGTCAAACCTCTTATGTCACCCTAGTTGGTTTATACTTCATTACTTTATTTTAGTTAGGGAATACTTGCCTTAACTGACGTAGACCACAAGACCTAGTGTGGAATCCGGTGTTGTAAAACCTTACACCGATGGAAGGTGGTCTACAGGTCAAAGTAAAACCAAACATAAACGTAGCTTTCTAGGTGGATCCACTAGCTAGTCTTCCTATGGGGGCAACATAGTTCAAGAACTAAGAGATAGGTTAATACCTCTACATACCACCTGGCAATTGGGGCCTCCTCTCATGAGAATTAATTGTATGAGTATCCCTCATTGGGGAGTCAACACCACATGTGGAACTATAGGGTGAATCTTCCTCTACGGGAAGTCATCACCTACCATTGTCAAGTTCATTCGGTCATAGGGTCTAACCCTTGTATAATAATCATCATCATCATAGCTCAATAAGAATTGCATGAGTATAGTCCTTTCATTACAATTCATATAAGTGAGGTTAGCACACTTACATATTCATTTATGATAAGGCACATTGCTAGTCATCACCATCCTTATAACATTTACATCTTAATCAACCTCACAACCATTGTCAAGACATTTAAATTCAACATCATACCACCCTATCAATCCTAATACAAGGCATACTCTAACACAACATCATGACTTAGTCACAATTAACCATAATTTGAAGTAAAGAATAGGGATCATAAGACTTATCAAGTCTCCTTCATAATCCATCATCAAGGTCTTACCATCAACCCTTAACTAAACCCAATTAGCGTATAGTTTCATAATAAAACAATAACCAACATAATACCAAGGCTAATTGAATCACTATATCACAATTCATGACTAGTTCATAGTTTAAGACAAGGTACTTAGGTCAATTCACAACATAATTCATACCCTAGATCAACTTTTCAAGAAATAGCATGATAGGACTATAATTCATCCTAATCTATTCATGATTGATGCAATAACATCATCTAGTAGTAATTCAATCAATAACCAAGTCAATTGACCAACATTAAACAATTTATATCAAGTTCATAACCTAGGGTTAAGGGGTGAGGTCATCTTCTACAACCAAGACCAAATCATCAAGATATATCATAATTAATTTAGAATATATATTAATCTATTCATAATATCTAAAATAAATAATAAACAAATTAATTCATAAGATCAATTTCGAGATTGGATGAAACCCACTTGAAAACTTAATTTTTGAAATCACTTTGATGGAGCCCTTTGAGGAAAGAGGTCTCAAAGGTGAATTAGATCACATACCTTACTAATTGATGAATATTTATAGTGAAACTTGACTCTTTAAAGCCCTTAAACCCTCCCCTAGCTTGATCTTCAATGGAGTTCTTCCTTAGAGAGAGAAAGAAGAGAGAAGGAAGAGATTTTTGGGATTGTGAGTTATGAGAGTTTAGTTAGTCTTAATTACGTTAGGACTTTATATAGGGTGTTAACTAAGTTAATTAGACCTCCCTAAGCCCCAAAATAATTAACTAACCCTTTAATTAATTAATTGAATCTAACTTAAAACGTGCAGAAAATTAGACCTTCACAGACGACACCACGATCGACGGATCGTGGGTCAATCGACGACCAACCCCCCCTTCCGTGCTGCACATCCGTAGTTTGATTCAGATATTGTGCAAAAGAGTCCCTTACATGATTTTTCTAAGTGTTAGTCGACGGATGGCATCGACGCCCCTTCGATCCACACACGCCCCGTCCATTCCCTTCCGTGGGTGCACACTGCCCAGGCAGTCCTTGACCCCAACATGCAAGGGTCCTACTCAAGGGCCCTTGGTTGATCCATGGGGAGTCGTACACAGAAGTTTCGACCATGAATCTACTTAAACACATGTTAGACACCCTTCCACCAATTTTCATGAATTTCTGACTCCTAAAATCTAGTCAAATAAGCTAAGGCACGCTAGTACCTCTTTGAACTAGTTTCCGAACATCATGGATGTTCTTGGATGTTTTGGTTTCTACACTTCCTAAATGACTTATATTCATTGAAATGGACCTTAAAACAATGTATAGACCTTATGAAACTTATGTTAGGATTTAGAACACGTCTTGGATTTCCGAAGTGTTACATTATCCCCTCCTTAGGAACATTCATCCCCGAAGAACACTAAAAATCTTTTGAAGGAAGGAATAGACTCAAAACTAGCAGACCAACCAACATCAATAAATAATAACATGAGTTACAACTTCAACTATATCACTTATACAAGGCAATTCAAAAACATCAATTACCACACATAAGGCTCAAACATCACATCATGAGGAATTTTCCTTCTCACAACAACAACAAGAGCTCAACATAGCATTTATGAGTCAATTATGCCAAAGTTTAACTTACCAACATGCTACATATCATTTCATAAAGACTCACCATATAAAAATGCACAACATAACTCAAACAAGCAAAATTGCAAATTATTAGCATACTTCACTATATGTTACTGTAACAACATTCAATAATGCACATTTTGCGGACTTCACAAAAAATCAAGAAACTTCAATCTTTAGTCATTATTTTCATTATTAAGAGGAATTACTAACCTTAGTTATAAAAAAGATGAGGTTAACGGGACTTCATGTCGACCTCGGCCTCCCATGTTGCACCCTCAACTAGGTGATTCTTCCAGAACACTTTTACGAAAGCCACATCTTTGTTCCTCAACTTCTTTACTTGCCTATCAAGGATTTGAACCAGAACCTCCTCATAGGAGAGGTTATCCTTCACACCAAGACCCTCAATAGAAAGAATTGACTCGGGATCACCGATACACTTCTTAAGCATGGAAACATGGAAAACCGGATGAACCGAAGCCAATTCACTAGGAAGTTTCAATTCATAGGCAACCTTACCAACCCTTTACAAGATTTCATAGCAACCCACATAACGAGGACTCAACTTCTCTTTCTTGCCAAATCTAACCACCCCTTTCATAGGCGAAATTTTCAAATACACCTTATCTCCTTCTTCAAACTCTAGATCCCTTCTCCTATGATCGGCATAAGACTTTTGCCAACTATAGGTCGCTTGCAACCAGTTCCTTATGAGGTGAACTTTTTCTAAAGTCTTATAAATCAAATCTGGACCAAGAATGGAAGACTCACCGACTTCAAACCACCCAATAGGAGATCTACACCTCCTACCATACAAGGCTTCATAAGGAGCCATGGATATGGATGAATGGAAACTATTATTGTAAGTAAACTCCACCAAAGGCAAGTGCTTATCCCAACTTCCCTTGAAGTTGATGACACAAGCTCTAAGAATATCCTCAAGGGTTTGAATAGTACGCTCCGCTTGAACATCCGTTTGGGGATGAAAAGTGGTACTTAATTTCACCTTAGTACCCAACCCTTCTTTGAATGACCTCCAAAACCTAGATATGAATTGTGCACCCCATCCGATATAATGGATAACGGAATACCATGACGACACACAATCTTATCTATGAAGATCTTTGCATAATCCTCTGCCGAATAAGTAGACTTGACGGGAATAAAACAAGCGGAGTTGGTCAACCTATCCACCACCACCAATATGGAGTCATATTGTTTTTGAGTCTTAGGCAAACCTACCACAAAATCCTTATCGTTGTCTTCCCACTTCCAAGTAGGAATTTGGATTTCTTGAAGTAAACCACCCGGCTTTTGATGTTCGGCTTTCACTTGATAAAAATTTGGACACTTAGAAACAAACTCCGGTATGTCCTTTTTCAAACCTTCCCACCAATACACTTCCCTAAGGTCATGATACACCTTTGTTGACCCCGGATGAATAGAGTAACGGGACCCATGAGCTTCTTCAAGAATCTGATTCCTCAAATTATCTACATTCGGAACACACAACCTTCCTTGATACCTCAAAACATCATCCCCCCTAAGAAGAATGACTCATTAAGATTACCAAGAACCGATTCCTTCAACTCCATCAATGATTGATCAAGGTATTGTTTGGACTTTACCTCAACAACTAAGGATGACTCGGAGTTATGATGGACCATAAAACCACCATTTGGAGAATCTTCCAATCTAACCCCCAATCTAGCCAACATATGAACATCTTTCACTAGGTCTTTCTTGGCTTCCTTTACATGAGACACACTAACCATGGTCATACGACTTAGAGCATCCACAACCACATTAGCATTGCCGGGGTGATAGAGAACACTCATATCGTAATCTTTCAACAATTCTAACCACCTTCTTTGTCGGAGATTCAACTCCTTTTGAGTAAACACATATTGGAGATTTTTGTGGTCGGTATACACATCAACATGAACACCATACAAGTAATGCCTCCATATTTTCAAGGCAAATACCAAGGCCGCTAACTCAAGGTCATGATTTGGATAGTTCTTCTCATGCACCTTTAGTTGTCTAAAAGCATAGGCGATTACTTTCCCATATTGCATAAGCACACACCCCAAACCCACTCAGGATGCATCACAATACACAACGAAGCCCTTTGTACCCTCCGGTAAAGTCAACACCGGAGCGGAAGTAAGCCTATCTTTCAAGATTTGGAAGCTTTTCTCACATGCCTCCGACCACTCAAAATTCATAATCTTTTGTGTCAAAGTAGTAAAGGGAGATGCAATGGACGCAAAACCATTCACAAACCTCCAATAATAACCCGCTAGACCCAAGAAACTCCTAATGTCAGTTGGAGTCAATAGTCTAAGCCAATTTTTCACCGCCTCCGTTTTACTTGGATCAATTTCAAGTCCCTCACTAGAGATGATATTACCAAGAAACGCCACCGACCTCAACAAAAACTCACATTTGCTATACTTGGCAAACAATTGTTGTTCTTTCAGTACTTGTAACACCACTCTCAAATGACCCATGTGATGACCCTTATTTTTTGAATATACCAAGATGTCCTCAATGAAGACAATGACAAATGAATCTAGGTAACTTCGAAACACTCTATTCATTAGGTCCATAAACGCTGCCAGAGCATTAGTGAGACCAAAGGACATTACTAAGAACTCATAGTGACCATATCTAGTTCGAAATGTCGTCTTTGGTATATCCTCACCTCTCACCCTAAGTTGGTGATACCCCCATCTCAAGTCAATCTTAGAAAAGTAGCTTGCCCCTTGGAGTTGATCAAATAAGTCATCAATCCGAGGGAGAGGATGCTTGTTCTTAATAGTGTCTTTATTGAGTTTGCGATAATCAATGCACATTCTTAAGGACCCATCCTTCTTCTTCACAAACAAAACTGGAGCACACCATGGAGAAATACTAGGTCTAATGAAGTCTTTGTCTAGTAGATCTTTGAGTTGAGCCTTCAACTCTTTCAATTTGGTCGGATCCATCTGATAAGGAGGAATTGAAATGGGATTTGAATCCGGTAGTAAATCGACACCAAAATCAATTTCCCATTCGGAAGAAATACCAGGAAGATCATTAGGAAAGACTTCCGGAAATTCACTCACTACGGGGACCGACTTAATGGAAGGAATTTCGGAGTCTAAATCTTGGGCTTTTACTATGTAATATAGACAACCTTTTGAGATCATTTGGCATGCTTTTAGACAAGAGATGATACGACCTCTAGGAATAGAATTTCCCCCCCTTCCACTCTACAACGGGTTCATTTGGAAAGTTAAACTTCACCACCCTCGTTCTACAATCAATAGAGGCAAAGTAAGCATGCAACCAATCTATACCCAAAATGATATCAAAATCAAGCATATCAAGTTCTACTAGTTCAACATAAGAAAATCTATTGGGCAACATTATCAGACAACTTCTATACACCCTTTTTGCAATAACCGACTCACCCACTGGGGTAGACACTATAGAAGGTTCATGCAAGATATTAGGTAAAATGTAAAACTTTTTAGCTACAAGAGGTGTAACAAATGACACGGTACCACCGGGATCAAGTAAAACATATACATCAATAGAAAAGACTTTCAACATACCGGTCACCACATCGGGAGAAGTCTCTTGCTCACCCCAAGAGGGGAGAACATAGAAGCAGTTCTTCTTAGGAGCATCACTATAACCACTTGATTGAGCTTGACCACCCTTGTCTTGTCCCTTCATATTAGAGCAATCCCTAATGGCTACTCTGGCCACAACCAAAACAATTGCCCGTTCCAACCAAGCATTCACCAAGATGACCCTTTCCATGCTTGGCACATGTAGGCTTCTCATTTGGTGAGTTTCCACTCCTTCCCTTTTTAGCTCTAGATTTAGGAACTTTGTCATCACGAGCCTTAGGGAACTTTGATGGAACTTGATTAGAGAACATCTTCTTGAACCTAGGCTTCACTTGGATATCAAGCCTACCCTTTGAAGCACCACTATCAAAAGATCTTGCCCTCTTAGCATCTCTACTCTTTCTATTAGCCCTTGCCTCCTCCACTTGTCCAGCATGAACCATGAGACGAGAAATGTTCATATTGTCATGTAGCATATCCGAATGACACTCCTCTTGCAATCTCTGACACCCCCATCACAAAGCGACTCATTTCATCCCTAGGATCAGAAACCAAAGAAGGAGCATACTTGGACAATTTAGTGAATTTCAAAGAGTATTCAAACACACTCATACCTCTAGACGAAGGTTGATGAACTCAATCACTTTGGCTTCCCCCATCTCTCTAGGAAAGAACCGATCAAGAAAATCCTTTTTGAAGATCTCCGAAGTCACCGTTCCACCCCTTAGAGGCCTATTGTCCCTCCATTAGACGTACCAAGTTTGAGCCACATCTTTGAGTTGGTAAGTGGCTAACACGGCCTTCTCACTAGTAGTCAACCCCATAGCATAAACTATCTTGTAGACTTCATCAATGAACTCTTGGGGGTCTTCTTCAACCTTTGACCCATAGAAAGTAGGAGGATTCATCCTAGTGAAATTCCTAAGACGGGAGGCCATGGTAGCAACTTGTTGATTTGGTGGGGTACAACCTCTCGGTTAACTTGGGCCGTCATGTCTTGTGCTTGAGTAGTGACGTCTTGGGCTTGTGAAGTGATGTCTTGGGCCATTTGGAAGAGGGCAGCCCTTATCTCACCATCCGTCAAAGGTGGAGGATTGATAATATCTTGGTCAACATTAGCATCTTCTTCAAGAGGAGGGACTTGATCACCACGAGGAGGAATTCCCGCATTAGCAATCTCTTCCTCAAGTCTTTGAGCCGCATTCATTCGAGTATTCATTGCCTATAACCAAAATAAAAAGTTTAGGTGAAAGCATAAATTAAGTATAGTCTAGAGGCACGATATTGGATTTTTCAAGAAAGAGAGAGTTTCCTAAGCATCACACAGATTCCTATTCATAAGTGTGGCGCGCTTCACAATTATGAGTACGAATCTACATCGATGTGGTTGAGAGAGACATCGACATCAAAGATATTTAACCTCATGCTTTGATACCAAGTTTATCACATCCGGGGAGCACCCCCTAGCAACGTCGTCGTCATCTTTGAGAACTAAGAATAGCCTCTTTATCATACATCATTACATTTAAAAATGCGGAAAAGTTTAAAACTTTTCATTACTTCTACATTGAGGTTTACATAAACCTCTATATACACATAATATATATTCATATCGAGTATACATAGACCCTTCGTATAGGAAGATTACACAGTCTTCTACTTTTATTACACATAAGTATATATATATATATAAGATAGAACATAGTCTTTAAAGAGTGTCTAATCTCATTACCATCTAACAAGATTATAGCAATTTGGGCATAGCCCATACATCAATGTAAAAGAGCCACATATAGGCTATACAATCCGTACTCAAATGAAAGAGAAAGAACATAAGAGTCTTAAAACTAAAACAACTTCATAAGCTCGATATTGACATAGCCCTTGGAAAGTGAGGACCTACCCACTTGGATGATTGACAAAGTCCAAGTCTTCTTCAAAGTCGTCTCAAAGAACCTTCAACGACCGGAACCTAAAATGTTTGGGAAAGGGATAAAATGGGGTTAGTACACCACTTGTACTAAGTATGAGACCATATGCACATTTAAGATCATATCATGCTAAAAGGGGACATTTACTTTAAAACATGCTATATTACCTTTTGAAAGCCTTATGCAAAATCAAGCAAACCATACCAATCAACAAGACATATTCATTAAGTCAAAGCAAGTCACATGCATATTAACCTACTTAAACCCATAATCTAATACAATCCTATCATCAAGTAATAACATCACAAGCATGAATAAGAGTTCATCATATCATAATAAAGCAAGAGAACTACTCATGAATCCTCATAAAGTCAAAAAGTGTCATGACCAAGCAAAGCCCCATAACCTTACTTAATCAAGTGACCGAACAAGAACCATGACTAATATCCAAATTCACAAACATAACCTTTAAGGATACATAATATCCAAATTCGCATAATATAACCTTTAAGGATACATAACATCATACTTTAGCAATATAGAGAAAATACATGTTCATAAGAATATCAATCACCATATAATATCATTTACATGTAAAGTCATCATATTATCATCATTTTTATTCATTATCATATAGATACATAATATTAACCTTCTAAGGCTCACTTCAATGCAAACTAGTGCAAGGCATAGGTAGAGTCTCATACCCCTACCTAGGCTAAGTCAAACCTCTTAAGTCACCCTAGTTGGTTTATACTTCATTACTTCATTTTAGTTTAGGGAACACTTGCCTTAACCGACATAGACCACAAGAGCTAGTGTGGAATCCAGTGTTATAAAACCTTACACCGATGGAGGGAAGTCTACCGGCCAAAGTAAAATAAAACATAAACGTAACTTTCTAGGTGGATCCACTAGCTAGTCTTCCTATGGGGGCAACATAGTTCAAGAACTAAGATATAGGTTAATCCCTCTACATACCACTTGGAAATTGGGGTCTCCTCTCAAGGGAATTCATTGGATGAGTATCCCTCATTGGGAAGTCAACACCACATGTGGAACTATAGGGTGAATCTTCCTCTATGGGAAGTCATCACCTCCTATTTTCAAGTTCACTCGGTGCTAAGCTAAGTCCCTTTTGAAATATATTTATTAATAATCATAACTTATTGTAGGTCATAGGGTCTAACCCTTGTATAATCATCATCATATCTCAATAAGAATTGCATGAGTATAGTACTTTCATTACAATTCATATATGTGAAGTTAGCACATTTATATATTCATTCATGATAAGGCACATTGCTAGTCATCACCATCCTTATAACATTTACATCTTAATCAACCTCATAACCATTGTCAATAAATTTGAATTCAAAATCATACCACCCTATCAATCCTAATTCAAGGCATACTCAAACCCAACATCATGACTTAATCACAATTAACCATAATTTGAAGTAAAGAATAGGGATCATAAGACTTATCAAGTCTCCTTCCTAATCCATCATCAAGGTCTTACCATCAACCCTTAACTCAAACCAATGAGGGTATAGTTTCATCATAAAACAATAACCAACATAATACCAAGGCTAATTTAATCACTACATCACAATTCATGACTAGTTCATAGTTTAAGACAAGGTACTTAGGTCAATTCACAACATACTTCATACCCTAGATCAACTTCTCAAGAATAGGACTATAATTCATCCTAATCTCTTCATGATTGATACAATAAAATCATCTAGTAGTAATTTAATCAATAACCAAGTCAATTGAACCAACATTAAACAATTTATATCAAGTTCATAACCTAGGGTTAAGGGGTGAAGGTCATCTTCTACAATCTAGACCAAATCATCAATATATAGTCAGATACATGTTAATCAATTCATAATAAAAAAATCATAAACAAATTAATTCATAACATCAAGTTCGAGATTGGATGAAACCCACTTGAAAACTCAACTTTTGAATCACTTTGATGGAACCCTTTGAGGAAAGAGGCCTCAAAGGTTAATTAGATCTCATACCTTACTAATTGCTGAAGATTGATAGTGAAACTTGACTCTTTGCAGCCCTTAAAACCTCCCCTAGATTGATCTTCAATGGAGTTCTTCCTTAGAGAGAGAAAGAAGTGAGAAGGAAGAGATTTTTGGGATTGTGAGTTATGAAAGTTATAGTTAGTCTTAATTAGGTTAGGACTTTATATAGGGTGTTAACTAAGTTAATTAGACTCCCTAAGACCTCATATAATTAACTAACCATTTAATTAATTAATTGAAGCTAAGTTAAAACGTGCAGAAAATTGGACCTTCACAGACGACACCACGATCGACGGATCGTGGGTCAATCGACGGCCAAACCGCCCTTCCGTGTTGCACATCCGTAGTTTGATTCAGAAACTGTGCAAAAGAGGCCCTTTCCATGATTTTTCTAATTGTTGGTCGACGGATGGCATCGACGCCCCATCGATCCACACATGCCCCCGTACATTCCCTTCTGTGGGTGCACATTGCCCAGGCAGTCCTTGACCCCAAATTGCAATGGTCCTCCTCAAGGGCCCTTGGTTGGTCCTTGGGGAGTCGTACCCGGACGTTTCGACCATGAATCAACTTAAACACATGTTAGACATCCTTTCACAAATTTTCATGAATATCTGACTCATAAAAGCTAGTCAAATAGGCTAAGGCACGCTAGTACCTCTTTGAACTAGTTTCCGAACGTCATAGACTTTCTTGGACGTTTTGGTTTCAGACTTCCTAAATGACTTATATTCATTAAAATGGACCTTAAAAAAGTGTCTAGACCGTATGACACTTATGTTAGGCTTTAGAACACGTCTTGGATTTCTGATGTGTTACAAAACCACACGGTAACCAACAAGCAAACCTCTAAACACAAGATAAGTGAACAAAATACGGTACTCCTTACACCCTATCCGAACCTCCATACTACCACGTGCATAAAATCAGCCCAACCTAACAGTTCACAGTTTACAAAGCATAAAGCCCAACAAGAACACTCTAACAGGTTACATATTCTCAATAACAACTCACAAGATCAATAAAAAACAAGTTCAAGTCCGTCAATGATAAATTGTGCAATTCCATGAAATGCAATATCAAGTATAGTGATGCATGTTTGCCTTGATGATACACACCCGTTGTCTCTTAGTCTCGGACCCATGGGGGACATATTTGTCTATGCATCCATCGCGACGTGTGATATGACCCTCGATAATAGTAACCATCGCGGCACGTGATACGTCCCTCAAAATATAATATCCATCGCGGCGCGTGATACGACCCTCAAAATGGTACATCCTCTTATCACATAACACTTATCACAAATTTCATATGTTTAACAAGGGTTCAAAAATCCACTTGCCTTAGCCCAATCACACAATCACTCCGAGCCTTGAGCTTTCCCCTTTCATTGAGCTTCCAATTCAATGCAATTTATTCAAGTACATATTCACAATAAGATTCCGAAACTAACAACACTCATGATGCTATAGGTTTAGCCTAGACCCAAAAGCTTACCCAAATTTATAATTAAGTTTGTAATTCTCGATGCCAATTAACATTTCAACTATCATATTTTCCAAGTTTCAAGCCTAGGGTTAAACTTCAACTTCTCCAATATAATAAGTCAAAGGATATTTATTCAATTCCTTAACCTAATATTTAATTACCTATCTCAAACATTAAATATTTAATTACAATATGATACTTGAAATAAAAACTCTAACTATGAAATCTAACCGGTCATGCAAAAGAAAAACTCACGAGATTCCAACAAATTATCCATTTCCGACAATAATTGCATAATGCCATTAATAACATTCACACCAACCATATTTTCACTTCAAATCCCCCTTTTGTTAAACCCCAACAATGTAATGTACAACTATTCCATTCTCACACTTTATTCTAATCCAATGATTGGCTCATTATGGCCAATCATTGTCCCACCATCATATACTTAATCATCCTACATGCCTTAAATTTCCAAAATAACCTCACTATCCACTTTATCAAACATACAACAATATGCTGTAATTCCCATCCAATATTTTGTTTCTATTACATAATTTTATTCTTTTATCTATCCTTGCTCTCTCTAATTCCAATCAAAAAATTTGTCCTCACCGAGCCTCCAAATTAACCCAATTACGAATGACACACTAAATCTGAAGAGAATATTAACTATTCCCTTAAACCCAAATTCTCAAATTCATAAGAGACTCCCTTTTATCACACAATCCATTAGATAAAACAACTACAACAAATTGACACTACTAATTGTTACCTGAACAGATTCGTCTCCTTCGTTCTACGCTGCTTTTTCTATTATTTCTTTTCTTCTAAATTAATAGTTTATTAAAACTAACAAAATCCACCAACTTATTCTTTTAATACATGGCATAGGGTCTTAAATAAATGATCACTTTAGCCCACTAACTATCGATTAATTAAATTATCTACAATTATTTCTTAATTAATTAACTCAAGTTAAACCAATAATTCAAATTTTCCAAAAATTACCTCCCGGGTAATTACACCATTTTATCTTTGGAACCAACTGATGTTATTAATAAGGTTGTAACGGATGTCTATAAAACATTTTGGCCAAAAAAATTCCATAATCCTTTGACCATAAATCCATCGACTATACCATTTGAAAATCGATAAAATATGGTTTTTCCTTCTCTAGAGTTCGTTTGAATTTGAAAATGATCATGTATGCCCCTTGGGACCAACTAACGTCATTAATAAGGTTGTAACGGACAACCATGAAATATTATGGCAAAATAAATTTGAATCTAATATCATTGGAAATCCATGGACTATAGCACACGAAAATAAAAAATATCTTGATTTTTCTGCTGTGGAGCTCGTTTGAACTTGAAAATATGCTTGTTTACCTCTCGGTAACAAATGATACCGTTAGTAAGGTCGTAACGGAGGTTCATGAAAAAAATTTGCAAAGACAATTTCGAAATCATGTATCACCAAAAATCCAAGGACTATAGCACACAAAAATTGGTTAAATCAAATTATTCCCATTTTGGAGCTAGTTTAAACTTGAAAATGTTCTCATTTTCCCCTCGGGACCAACTAACGACATAATAAGTTTGTAACAAATGTCCAAGGATAATTTCGGCAAAAAATATTTTGGAATCCTATATCACCAAAAATTCATGAACTAAAGCACACGAAAATTGGTAAAATCTGCTTTTTCATGCTTTGGGATCGTTTGAACTTAACATTGTGTATGTTTACCCCTCGCGATGAACTAACATCATCAATAAGGTTGTAACGGACGTCTATTATAATTTTTGGGGAAAAAAAATTAGGATTCCTATCACAAAAAATCTATGCACTATAACACATGAAAATAGGTAAAAATCTTGTTTTTTCTGCTTTGGAGCTCGTATGATCTTGAAAATGCGTCTGTTTGCTCCTCGGGACAAACTCACTCCATGAATAAGGTTGTAATGGATGTTCATGAAAATATTTGGCATAAAAATTTCTGCAATCTTGTATCACCAAAAATCAATGGATTATATAGTACACAAAAATCTATAAAATTTTGTTTTTCCTACTTTATGGCTCGTCTGAACTTGAAAATGCGCGTTTTTTAACCTTGAGACCAACTAACACCATAATAAGGTCGTAATGGACGTTTATGTAAAATTTCGGCAAGAAAATCCAGAATCCAGTATCACCCAAAATATATGGACTATTATAGCACACGAAAAATGATAAATCTGGTTTTTCCAACTTGAGTGATCATTTGAACTTGATAATGCGACCGTTTCCCCTCAGACCAATTGACGCCATTAATAAGTTTATAACCCACCTCCACAAAAAATATTTCAAAAAAACAAATTATGGAATCCTGTATCACAAAAGATCCATGGACTATAGCACACAAAAACTCATAAAATCTAGTTTTTTCATCTTTAGATCTTCTTCGAACTTTAAAATGGGCATGTTTGCTCTTCGAAACCATCTAACTACATTAATAAGGTCATAATGCACGTCCATGAGAAATTTCATTAATCTTATATCACCAAAAATACATGAACAATAGCTTAAAAATCGATAAAATTTGTTTTATCCTGCGTTGGGGCTCTTTTGAACTTGAAAATGCCCATGTTTCCCCCTCGGGACCAATTGACGCCATTAATGAGGTTGCAATGGACGTCCATGAAGAATTTTGATACCAAAATCTAGAATTCTATATCACCGAAAATCCATGGACTATACACGAAAATTGGTAAATTTTGTTTTTCATGCTTTGAAGCTCGTTTGAACTTAAAAATTCACTTGGTTGCCCCTCGTGACCAATTGATGCAATAAATAAGGTTGTAACGGACGCCTATGAAAAATTCTGACAAAAAAATTTGGAATCCTTTATCACCAAAACTCCATGGACTATAGCACACGAAATCGATAAAATCTATTTTTTCATGTTTTGGGGCTCGCTCAAACTTGAAAAGGCCCTTGTTTTTCCCTAGGACCAAGTTTTCCCCTTAGACCAGCTAACGCCATTAATAAGGTCGTAACAAACGTCCATGAAATATTTCGGAAAAGAAATTCAAGAATCCTGTCACCAAAAATCCATGAACATAGCACAAAAAAGTTGGTAAAATTTAGCTTTTCAAACATTGAGGCTCGTGTTAACTTAAAAAGGCGACCCTTTGCCCCTGGCACGACAATCACAATTCATAAGGTTTTACCAAATGTCCATAAAATATTTTGCTAAACAACTTTAGGAATCTTGTATCACAAAAAATCTATATACTATAGTACACGAAAATCGATAAAATCTAATTTTCATCCTTTAGGGCTTTGTACTTGAAAATGCACCTGTTTTCCTACGGGACCAACTGATGCATTTAATAAAGTCTAACTGATGTCAATGATTTTGGCAAAAAAGTTCTGGAATATGAGCACTAAAAATACATGGACTATAACACACAAAAATTGGTAAAATTTGGTTTCTCCTACTTTGGGCTCATTTGAACTAAAAAAATGCACATGTTTGCCCCTCAAGACCAATTGACGCCATTAACAAGGTCGAAATGGACGTCCATGAAAACTTTTGGAAAAAAATATGGATTTCTATTACCAAATCCATGGACTATATAGCACACGAAAATCGATAAAATCCAGTTTTTCGTACTTTGGGGCTCGTATAAACTTAAAAATGCACATGTTTGTACCTTGGGACCAACAGACGTATCAATAAGGTTGTTACTGACGTCTATTAAAATTTGGACAAAAAATTTCCAGAATCTTGTATCACCAAAAATCCATGACCTAAATAGCACACAAAAATTGATAAAATCTTATTTTTCCTACCTTATGGCTAATTCAAATTTAAAATGCACCCGTTTGTCCCTCAAGGCCAGCTAACACTATTAATAAGTTCGTAACAGACGTCCATAAATAAATTTTGTATACATGTATCACCAAAAATTCATGGACTCTAGCAAAAGAAAAATTGTAAAATCTAGTTTTTCCAGTTATGGAGCTTGTTTGAACTTCAAATGCACCCATTTTCCCTTTGGAACCAACTGATGCCATTAATAAGGTCATAACTTACGTCCATCAAAATTTTGGCAAAAATATTCTAGAATCCTATCACTAAAAATACATGGTGCTAACACTATTAATAAGGTCGTAACAGACGTCCATGCGAATTTCGGCCCAAAAAATTTTGTTATCATGTATCACCAAAAATTCATGGAGTATAGAACAAGAAAATTAGTAAAATCTAGTTTTTCCTGCTATGGAGCTCGTTTGACTTGAAATGCACTCATTCTTTGGAACCAACTAATGTCATTAATAAGGTCATAACTGACGTCCATCGAAAATAGGTAAAATCTTATTTTTCCTTCTTTGGGGCTTGTTTAGACTTGAAAATGCACCTGTTTTCCCCACGGTACCTATTGACGCCATTAATAGCTAGGTCATAACAGATGTCTAAGAAAAATTTTGGAAAAATAAATTCCGCAATCCTATATCACCAAAAATCCATATACTATAGCAAACATAAAATTTAGTTTTAAATTCATTGGGCTTGTTTGAACTTTAAAATGCGTATGTTTGCCCCTCGAGAACAATTGACGCCATTAATAAGGTATGTCTATGAAAATATTTGGCAAAAAAATTTCTACATTTTTATCACCAAAAATCCATCGACCAAAGCACATGAAAATTGATAAAGTTTAAATTTTCGTGCTTTGGGGATCGTTTGAACTTGAAAATGCATTTGTTTACCTTTTGGAACAATTCAGACCATTAATAAAGTTGTAACAGACATCCATGAAAAATTTTGGCAAAAAGTTTTGGAATCCTATCACAGAAATCCATTGACTATAGCACACGAAAAATTGGTGAAATCTCGTTTTTCCTGATCTAGACATAGTTTGAACTTGAAAATGCACCCGTTTTTCACTCAAAACCAACTGACGTATTTAATAAGGTCGTAGTAGACGTACATGAAAATTTTCAGCAAAAATAATTTTGGAATCCTATCTCCAAAATCCATGGACTATAGAACACGAAAATAAGTAAAATCGAGTTTTTCGTACTTTGGTTCTTTTGAACTTGAAAATGCGCCCGTTTGTTTTTCAGGACCAAGTGACGTCAATAATAAGGTCGTCACTAATGTATATGAAAATTTTGTCAAAAAAATTCTTAAATTCTATATTACCAAAATTACATTGACTGTATCACACGAAAATAAGAAAAATCTATTTTTCCTACTTTGGGGTTCATTTGAACTTTAAAATGCACATGTTTTCCCCTTAGGACCAACTAACGCCATTAATAATATTGTAGCGGACGTTCATGTAAATGTTAGGCAAAAAATTCTAGAATCCTATCACCAAAATAACATCGACTATAGCACACAAATCTTTATAAAATATGGGTTTTCCTACTTGGGACTCGTTTTCCTACTATAGCTTATAAAAATCGTAAAATTTGGTTTTTTCTTTTTACTGAGGCTCAATTCAACTTGAAAATGCGCATGTTTTGCCATTGGGACCAACTGACGCCATTCATAAGTTCTACCGAACGTCCATGAAAAATTTGTGCAAAAATTTTTAGATCGTGTATCACCAAAAATTCATGGACTATAGCACACGAAAATCACTAAAATTTGGTTTTCCTGTTTTAGAGCTCATTTGAACTTGAAAATGCGTCTGTTTGTCCCTCGAAACCAACTGACATAATTAATAAGGTCATACAAGACATCAATGAAGAAAATTGGTATAAAAAATTCAATAGCGAAGTACGAATATGTTCAAATCAACCATAGGAATAGACATTTACGAATAAAACCATGATTAAAGTTTAGGGGTGACACAAGTTTCAAATAAGGAGGTTTCGGTTTTAACTATCTATTATAACAATAGAAAATAACACAAAAAAAACAATATTGAAACGGGTTCTTGGGATGTGATAATATTATAGATTAATATAGACGTGTGGATAATTGCTATTGTTAGTAAATAGTTGTAAATAAGCGAATAAGATAGACTTTAGTGGGGTAAACTTTCTCTCAAACAATTTACCCCCAATCAAGTTGGTTTCTTTCGAACACCAATAAAATGCAACTAACAACACCCTACGCTTTAGTCCATTCACCCTCTCAAGCTGAATTTGTGAAAAAAGGTTTAGGATTCACCCTCTCGAGCTGAACACATGAATACCCAATACCCACGGACAATCAATTTAGTAATTTTGGTTTTAAAACCTCTCTCTCGAACAAGCCAAAAAACACGAAGGTAGAATTGCATTTGCAACTACAACCCTTAAATTTGAACTACAATTACTGATTTAAATCGCTTTTAAACAGTATTTACACTAACATTTAACAATACCCACAACCTAAATCAATCCATAATCACATAATCACACCCCAATAATCGAGGTTTTAGCTAGACATCATAAAATACATAGAAATCGTTACTGAACTATGTTTTCATCAACGGGGTACAATTAATCTTGTCTTTACACATGTCTAACTTGAAAAATCTTCAATACCCACTTTCAATTTCTCAAAAATGGAAAACTTCAAATCTTCAAAGCTAAGGAAAAGTTTTTGTCTCAATACTCAGTGTTCCAACTCAAAATCTAAAAATAATAATACTTGATAATGGAAAATCTCTTCAAACATAATGTTTGAAAATGTATTTATAGTTGTCAAAAGTGTGTTGCGAAGGACCATTCGGCGCAATAAGTTGGGATCGCCGATCCACTCGGCGATCTGCCCTTTGATCAGTTCCATCGCCTTTTTGCTTTGGCCTTGAACATCTTCAAGTTTTGTAACTTTGGGCAATCGAACACTGCATAGCAGATCCGTTCGGCGATACGCCGATTGCTCCATTGCATCGCCGACTTAATTTTATCCTTTCCGAGCTTGGAAAATTGAAACTTTAGGCGAGGGAATAGCCATTCGGCGACTCGCCAATGGATTAGGCGATCACTAGGCCTCCTTTTCTTCTTTCTTTCGGTTTTTTGTTCCCTTTTGCTCATTAGTGTCCATAGTTTGTTCGGTCATCCAAAATCCTGAAAATCAAGGACTTTATTTCAGTTATTGGCATAAAACAAACATTTGAAGACAAAAATTCTATCCAAATAAAGGCCTAAATGAGTCCAAATTGTGGACTCATCAACACCCCAATTTAAAATTTTGCTTTTCCTCAAGTAAAACTCAAGTTCAACAGTTCAAAAGGGATGTCTCAAATACTGCTACACAAGACTCAAGCATGAGTGTACACAAAAAGATTCAACTTACTCATGAAAGGATCAATTGTTCACTAAACGATTTAAGTTGTGACTCACCATTATAAAAGATTCTCAAGTTCACAATATTTGCTTCAAATGCAAGTTCAAGCTCAAAAATGGTACTCAAATGCCCTCACACAAAGAATGATTCTATATACACACACAATGGCTCAACAATTTATAGTTCCGAAATCACAATCAACACACACATTCACAAAGCTAAACACATGAATGACTCTACCCATAGGTTTGTCCTTATTTTCCAATCAACACTTGTTTCAGCTTACTCAAGATTAAAAAGGTCTTTCAAGGCTTGTAATGGGGTTCAGTGTAAAGGTATGTTCATTTAGGCTCATTAGCTGCTACCTCATGAAATGTGGTATGCAAAACACTTTCTTCCCTATACTTCATCATTCTCATTTATGCTCAACAATTCACCCCATTATTCACTTTCCATGGAATATCGGACACCCCAATTTTCCGTTAACTATCACAATTTTATTCCAAACTTTTTCATTATTTTCCGTTTCTCTTTTCTTTTTCTCTCTTTATTTTGTATGGAGGGGTTCCATCTTTTTCAAAAGCCATGTTTCAAGGGATTCTTTTGCATTTCTTGATTTACCTTCTCTTTTCACCTGACCACAACTTAGGCTTTTGGCCTAAGTCTGTAATTCACATAAACCACATCTCATGAGGAATAAGGGTTAATGGATAAAGAAAGGTCTCGTTTTCATTAAGTTTTTTCCATGAAAAAGGGTAAGGCTCAAAGGGTGTTCAAGCAAGGATCACACACTCACAAGGTTGACCACAAATGAGGTATAATGTTAAATTGTTTCACACTCTTCAAAGTTGCCTAAGATCATTCTATGAGAATGCATAACTTAGTCAACCGGACAAATGGAGAAAATTCTAGGTGTTATCAGACATAGTTCACAGTAAGCTCATCACACATAATTCATTGACACCTATGTCAAACAAGACTCCACACTTTCACTAGTATGCAATGTTCATTACAAGAGACTCAATTTGATAATTGGCCTGTCACAACTAGATGCAAAAAGTTAACATATTTCCTATGAAACTTCACTTAACCTCATCGTAGCCGCACATTCATTCTTGTTCAATTATAAGCACTATTCAAGTCATCAGAATTGATTAAGACCGATACTCAAATTTGCAAGATAACAATCATATTCAAATACAAACAACATGTGGCAAAAAAAAATTTAGAAGGTTCCAAATATCATTTACAATTAAAATAAGGATCCACAAGCTTAATCATCCACAAAATAGTGCAAAAATACGATTTATAGCTCAAAAACCAAATATACAAAGAAAAATAATAATCAAACAAATGTGGGCCTCACCACAAAAAAATCTATTTGTCCTCAAATGGAAGAAAGAAATATCCATAAGTCAAAGAAAAGATAAGACAGAGAGGGAGGTAACAAGGGAATCATATCTACGCAGTCTCTCGATCTGTCTGGGCATCAGTGCCCGGAGTAGTGCTCTAAACCTAGGTCTCAGCACCCAGAGTCTTCTCGGAAGGATAGAATCCAGTAGACCCACCCATGGTGGTGTCTTTCAAACAAATCTGACGAGAGTTGTGGAACATCGAATCCTCTAAGTCTACGAGATCATCATATACCTCAACATCATGCATCTCTAATTGCTTTTCGTCAATCTCTGTCTCCGACTCACTAGTTGATATATCACTCATTTGTACATATCTGGTGGCAGGTAGAGGAATCTCAGATCTACCAGGGGCATCCTCTGTCTCAGATGCCTCAACCAAGGTGGTGAAGTCTATAGACTTGAGATAGTCCACATTCTTTCGCAGATCAGCCACCTCGACTCTCAAAGCCATCACCTCAGAAGCTTTTCCATGTATACTCTCACAAGTGGTGACTCACATAATCAACTCATCAACAGAAGTCTAAAGGGGGGTTAGTGCAGCAAGGATGGCAGCCTCAATCATTTATGGGATAGCTCTCAAGTTGGGTCGCTCTTACATTAGCTGAATGGGCTAGGTGTCCCATCTTCGAGATCATAGCCTGAGTGATCCTGGCGGTCTAGGTCTAGGTAGAGGCACCCGGAGCCTATGAAGTAGAAGTATGAGTAGTTATACCTGAAGACTTGGAGGCTAGAGTCGGCAAAGATGCCTCTGCAGGTATCAAATCCATGTCCACCTCTAGGGATGAATCTAACGGTGCTTCTCTCATCCTGTTTGCCTCCTCTTGAGTGTATTCAGCCTTAACACGCCTGAAATCTATGAAGGGAGTGACCTCAATATCTCTCAAATCATCCCGGGGCACTCTAACACATCGGCAAAACTCTATGATCAGGACTGGAAATGGTAGGGAAGTTTGTATCTGTTTGTCCCTAATGGACATCTCTTGTACGATAATAAGCCCCATGTCGATGCTCGTCTTAGAAAGAATTGACCCAAGGCAGGCCGCCTTAGGAAGACGAAGAAAAAACTCATTTTGCGAGGGTATAATAGAGTTGTTGATGAATCCAAACGAATAACGTGCATCTACACTCAAGTCCCTCTTCTTGATAGGGACTCCTGCATCTATCCATCTCGGGTTTGTATCAGAAATCAACATGGTAAACCATCCCTTTAAGTCATTTAGGGACTAAGTAATAGGCAAACTCTCATACACATGTGCATCACCTAGAGCTCTGTTAAGTATAGTATTAATATGGTTGCCACTGCACTCGACTTCCTTACCCCGGACTATGACCGACTTCACCAATCTGAAATCACTGGCATTCTTCATAATTTTAGGGAACAGATCACCATATGCTGAGTAAAACGCTCACACCCATGTAGCGATGTATAGACCCCGGGGCCTGGTAAACTACCCAAAGAGATGGTACTAGAGCGCGACACTCGTGAATATCTTCTCTCAAGACCCTTTGTAGACATAAACTTCTCAAAAATAAACCACAACCCATACGTTTCAATCTATTAAGGAATTGGCTAGGAGGAACCACAGGTGGCTCTGGAGCTATAATAGGTACCAGAGCTGGTATTGTATTAGCTCCAAGAGGAGTGGCAGTAGCAGGGACCCGGGATGGGTCAGGACAAGCTCTACTACAAAGCTCTGTCTATCGAGGCTGCAGAGGCTGGTCATCATCTGGCTCAGATAATGCATCTTGCGAGTTGATGTGCTCCGGGGCCTCAAATACGAGCCTTTTACCCTTGCATGTACCTTCCCTGGAAGGTTAAGTTCTCTCCTTCTTAGAAGGATTTTATCCCCCTTCATTGATTGTGATACTGCGTGCTCTTTTTTGGGGCGGAATGTCAAGATTTATCCTTGCCATATCTGCAAAACATCAGCAAAAGTTAGGAATATTTCAAGAAAAATCACAAAAATTATAGTTGTAGATAGGTCGTCGACTCGGCAAATCTCTTTATTGAGCTAGATCGGTCTCGCTGAAAGGATTTCCTCAAGAATCTTAGAAAAGATTGACATGTCGGCAATGTGAAAGGCCTTTTACCAAATTGCCGACAACATTCTGTGAGCAAGGATTAGCCCGCCGAAAGTTACAGTACTTTTAAGGATTATGGTACAAACAAAGGGTGATCAAGGAAGACCTTCGGCGAGTCACTGAGTGCACTCGATGAACTAAGGCTTGTCACCGAAAGTTGTAGAACCTTTCTCAAGTTAAAGCAATAAAGTAAAGGTGAAAAGGGGAATTTGGCGAACCATTGAGTGGTTCAGTGAGCTTGAATTAGCTCGCCAAATGTCCCAACGTTCCTACTTTCAACCCAACTTCTTAAATTCAACCCCGCAACCCCCAAAAACAAAATGAAAACTTGCACACATAAAATCAAATGAAGACCCATACTACCCATTACCCCTGGATACTCAGATTTCTCCCTGTTTTGCCAATTTTGACCATTTGACAACTTTTTCCCTTAAGAATGCATCAACCGCTCTATCATTGGGCACATTATGTCATTTGGCACAAATGTGAGTTACTTAGACTTCACCCAACTAGACCCAACAACATCCAAGCACAACCTTATGATTTTGATCAATTTAATTATGAAAATCTAGGGAAACAAACATTATAGACTTTACGGGTAAGATAATAAAATTGAATAGGCACACATAACTATAATTACTATTAGAATGCCCCACCACATATCACTAAGATTAAAATCATTGGAAATGAGTACTAATCGCTAAAATTTAATACGGGGTTTGGAACACCAACCTTAGATGTCGATTAGATAAATTGAAAAGTTATGCGACAGAGATATCCAACTCCAAATGCAAATTTGACTACCAAAACACGATAAAAATGCAATAAATATGAAAAATAATGTGTGGGTGTGAGTATGGAAAGTTCAAAAGTGAGGGAAAGTGAAAGAATTTGAAACTTTAAATCTTTGGCCTTTAAAAACCGTCCAATTCTCACCCATTCGGTGACATTACTCTTGATCACTGACCCACTCGGCGACATGCCGAATGGGCACTTACCTCGCTGAGTTTTATGTGATCTCTAGTTAAAGTGGGGGTCAAAACGGCAGACAAAATTGTGATCGTCAAACTAGTTGGCAACTCGCCATTTAGCTCTCCGTCTCACCGACCTCTTCGGCAATGCGCCAACTGGACTTTTGGCTTGCCAATTTGCACTATTCAAACACATTCCACACTCTAACAGGCTCAATCAACACATCATTATTTTAAAATTAAAGGAAAGCAAAAAAAACTTGGGTTGCCTCCCAAGAAGCGCGTTAGTTAACATTGTGGCACGATGTAAGTCTGCCGTTAGGTTTCATTTTGTGATGTTTGCCTTACTTCCATAAGGCAACCCCTCTGTTGGTTCTATGTAGATCCAAGATAACACTTGGTTCATTTGAGACTCTAGTACCTGAATGAACATGGAACGAGAGATGGTCATTTGATTTATCATCAAATCATTCTATCTTAATCCTCTAACAGTATGTCGTGCTCTTCGACTTTGTGTAGGGTGAGTAAGAGGATCTCTTCAACTCGTCCACCATCTTGCTTCTTCATCTTTCGATGCTCGTGAGGGTTAATGTACATGTCCTTCTTTTTTTACAGTACTTCCAATTCCATGACTTTCTTGGCCAAAACATCCAATTGAGTAACCGATTTGGCAAATTCTTGGTCTTTTTATTCCTCATTGTTGGTCTTGGCCATGTAATAAAGGAGTTAGGCTACTCTTGTATAAGGTAGCTGGATGAGATTACCTGTAAATATTTTGTCAACCACTATTCTATTTTTGGGGCCAAGACCCCGGTGGAAACATCGATAGGCATCTTATTTGGAATTCCGTGAGTTGGGCATTGTGCAATAGGGTCTTGAACTTCGCCACAACTCGTGAATTGATTCACCCTCTAAGGGTCTAAAATTTAGGATGTTATCCATAAGCATCAGCATTCTCAAAGGAGGGTGGTCCATTAGATCACTGTTGCTACCAGATATACTCCAATACTCTGGTCAATATAGCAACACACAGTCCAAAACTAAAAATAAGTAGATTCAACAATAGTTAACAAGAACAAAATTCAACTTAACTAAGAATCTTAACCAACACCACTCCACGGAAGCGGTGCCATTTTGATTTTACGTATCAGGACACTTCTTCCAATTCTATAAGTGCCAATGAACGTTAGTCAGTAATATAACCCAAATAAATGAGTTGGGATCGAATCCCACAGAGAGTGGTACGTGTTTAAGAATCAATAGCAAAGTATGAATATGTTTAAGTCAACCATATGAATAGACATATATGAATAAAAGGATGATTCAAATTTAGGGGTGACATAAGTATCAAATAAAGGGATTTGAGTTTTAACAATCAAGTATAACAACAAATAATAACACAAAAATATCAATATTGAAATGGATTCTTGGGTTTTGGTAGGATTATAGGCTAATATAGACATGTGGGTAATTGCTACTGTTAGTAAATAGTTGTAAATTCGCGAATAAGCTAGACTTTAGTGGGATAAACTTTCTCTCGAACAATTTACCCCGAATCAAGTTGATTTCTCTCGAACATCAACAAGCATGCAATTAAGAACAGCCTACGCTTCAATCCATTCACTCTCTCGATATGAAAATGTGGAAAAAAGTTTAGGATTCACTCTCTCGAGCTGAACCCATGACAAACCAATACCTACAAACCATAGATTAAAAATCTTAGTTTTAAAACCTCTCTCTTGAGCAATCCAAAAACACGAAGGTACAATTTCATTTGCAACTACAACCTTTTAAATTAGACCACAATTACTGATTAAATCGCTTTTAAACAAAATTTACACTAACAATTAACAATACTCTCATCCTAAATCAACCCTTAATCACACCTCAAGAATTGGGGTTTTAGCTAGACATCATAAAAAGATAGAAAAAGTTACCAAACTGTGTTTCCATCAATTGGTATAATTAATCTTCTCTTTACACAAGTCTAACTTGAAGAATCTTCAATATCCACTTTAAGTTTCTCAAAAATGGAAAACTTTAAATCTTCAAAGCTAAGGAAAAGTTTGTCTCAATACTCAAAGGTCAAACTCAAAATCTAAAAATTATAATACTTGATAATGAAAAATCTCTCCAATATGATGTTTGTAAATGTATTCATAGTCGCCTAAAGTGTGATGTGAAGGACCATTCAGAGCAATAAGTCGGGATCACTGATGCACTCGCAATCCGCCCTTTTATCAGTTTCATCGCCTTTTTGTTTTGGCCTTCAAAACTTTCAAATTTTGTAACTTTGGGCAATCCAACACTACATTGCGGAACCATTTGACTATACGCCAACTGCTCCATTCTATCTCCGGCTTGATTTTCTCCTTCAGGGATTGGCACACTTGAACTTTAGTAAAGGTAATAACCATTCGGCGACTTACCCAATGGATTAGGCAATCACAAGACCTTTTTTTCTGCGTTTTAAGCTGTCTTGTTCCTTTTTGCTCGTTAGTGTCCATACTTTGTTCCTTTATCCAAAATCTTGAAAATCAACGACTTTACATTAGTTATTGACGTAATACAAGTATTTGAGGACAGAAAATTCATCCAAATAAAGCCCTAAATAATTCCAAATCGTGGACTCATCATTCCTCTCAAGACAAACTAACTCCATAAATAAGGTCGTGACTGAGCTCCATCAGAAATTTTGGCGAAAAAATTATGGAATCTTATTATTAAAAATCCATAGACTATAGCACATGAAAATTGGTAAAATCTAGTTTTTCCTGCTTTGGGGCTCATTTTAACTTGAAAATGCGTCTTTTTACCCATCGTGACCAACTGACACCATTAATAAGGTCGTAACGGACGTTAATGAAAAATTTTAGCAAAAACAATTCTGGAATCCTATCACCAAAAATCCATAGGCCTGAAAAATCTGTGAAACTTCCACGAGACCTTCCTACGACCCTTCTAATTTTCTATATCTTGTAGAGCTAACTCGTAGAACCCAAGTTTAAGCCCAAAAATTACACTAAGTCTAGAACCATCTATGACCCGTAGAGCATACTATGACTCATCATGTTCACTCGTAGGGCAACTTACTAGGACTTGAAAATTCAAAAACATAGACATGATCCTACACCTTCCTTTCAACGTCCCATAGGACTCTCAATGAAAGTGATAAAATATATTTTTCTATACGATTTAAAATTCTAGCTCCAAGTTCACATCTATCAATGTAAACTAATTCTAATAAACAAGTTTTGCTTTTCACTTGAAAATGAGGTCTTTCGGTTATGTTGTCTTTACAACAAGCCTCACACTTCTTAAAATATTCCTAATTACTGATTAATTTTAACCTACTCATGATTCCAACATAAGTCTTAATAATATACTAAATGAGCATGCCAAAAGTTAGTATAAGAAAGCATGTATATAAAAGTAGAAATTTTGTTCATTTCAACATTCAAGTTTAACATATCATCACAAGCATACTTCTTTCCCACAAAAATACTCCCATTACTGTTACATATTGATCAGAATCAATAATCAGTTTGAAGCTTGCTTTATTAACAAGAAAATCATACATAATTTTTTTCTCATGGAAAGAGTATAAAATACATTCAAAATTAATACCCTTTTAGAAATAACGAGTATAAAGTATGATGCCCATTTGTTATATTATAATGGGCTCTTGATAATGCCCCATTTATTACATTGAAGCCTTTGAGCCCATGACGATACTCATATGATAGAGATGCATTTATGCTATAAATTTCAACTTGTTGTGTGTGTGATGTTTAGAGAGTTGAGTGCAAGTTATATGACTAATGAGGTCCTCAAGTTTCTTTATAACTATTATTGTCTTTAATATTTCTATTAATGTCTCACATACTGGTACATGTTGTGTGTACTGACAACCCATTATCGGAGGCGCTGCATTTTATGTTGTAGCCTTGCATGTTCAGGTAGAGGTTTCAATACACCTCTCCTATAGGTGAATGTCGCATTTTGGATTTTTTTGGTAAACTCTACTTCTTTTGAAGCTCCTGAGTCTATTGCTTGAAGTTTTAGTTCATATGTACTTTTTACTAGGTAGATCGGACCCTGTACTAACTATATGATACTACGAAACTCTTAGAGACTTGTAGACCTCTAGCATAGGTTTGTATGTTTTGTATGGCCATGTCAGCCTTACTGTTAACTTACATTCCTTCTTTTGTCCTTGTTGGCTTTATGTTCATATTCTTGTTGGGTTGATTTTTGGGCAGATATCCCCTAAACGAGATCTTGTTGGCCCTATCAACTTTCCTTATCGCTTGGGCATAAGTGTGTATATGTTGGTCTTATTGGACCAAGTACTTAAGGAGTATAATTATATGAGTTATGTCTGATATGCTTGGTCTGGTGAGGCAACATATACCTATTTCACCTCCCTAGGTTTGTGGTGTGACAAACTTGGCATGAGAGCATATCAAGTTCCGGGAAGATAACTAGTAAAGTCTTGCTTATATGTGTGTTGTGCATAAACTTATAACCAAGAGGCTACATGGAATTTAAGGATTGTTATCATTCTTCATTTTTAGAAATCTTGCAATAGAGCGGAATCTTAGGTATTCAAGTCTAGTTCATGCTTTACATATGTTTACAATGATGTTTGTCACTAGATTGACTACCGCTAATCAGAAAGCCGATGTAGATGCAGGAGAAGGTACTAGTTGTGCACTCCCAACCATATAGATGACTTAAGGTCAAGAATAAGTCACCCACCCCAGTGTACACTACTCGACCCACACCTAGAAGATGAGAAGGGATCCTTTGCCTTCGGCTCCTACTGATCTACCGGCACTTGGGGAGAGAAGAGGGGATCCATTACCCCCTGCCCCCACCTGCCCCTATAGCACCTTAGAGAGTTGGAGGCAATCCAGCACCCACAGATCCTCCACTAGATACTATTTTATTTAAGGAAAATACTTTTCATGTAGTTTGGACTTGTATAGAGTCGCCAATTAATTTTTGAGATAAATCAAGAAAAACTATTCTTTCAAATGACTAAAACAGGAAATCGAATTGAAAGAGCTTTAAAGGGGGTTTGGGGGTTATTAATAACATCTTTGGAAGGTTTTGAAAACACCTAAGACATTCGCTTACTTGCGATTATCCGACAACTAATTCGTTTGGCTAAAAAACTAAACTCATTGAAATTCATTTAAAATCCTTGAAATATCAACTTACTATCTAAGTGAGATTTGACTTGCAAAATTTATTTTAAGTTTATTTATATTTGGTTGATTTAATTAAGTGGTTAAAACGAGGTGGAGTCATGCGGGGATTTGAATCGTTAACCCTAAGACTAACGACAATTAACAAGTAAATACGCGGTAAAGTAAAAGAGGGAGGGAGAGATAGTTGAGTCCAAATCGTGTTTCTGTCTGCCTGGACCGATATTTGGACCCATTTCATTTTGCTTTGTGCCTTGGGTCCAATTTTTTACCAATCCTAGGATTCTAAAAATATAATAATGATAAAAAAAATAAGGGGGCTTAGGCCCAACATAGCAAAATACAAAATTTTAAGAAAAACAATTGGGACCTTATGGCTCACTCTCTTCAACTTCTTCCACTTTGGTTTTCTTTCCTTCAGGACCTGTTCATCGGTTTTGTAGGCTTGACTCGAGTAAAAGAAATTGGGCCTCCATGGCCCAAAGGAAGATGTCAGGGCAAAGTCTGTGAGGACCCAAGTAGATTTCTCATGCAAAAAATGTAATAATTATAAGAACCAATTTGAGTCAATATAAATCAAATAAAATATTGTTTATGATAATCAACACATAAATTCAGCATCACCACAAGAAAAGAACTGAACCCATAAAGCTAAAAGAAAACAAATAGGAGGAGGAAATCTAATATATCGATAAAGGAAAATCAACTAAAGTACGACGAATGAATATTTTATTGTTTGCATCACATATAAACTCACACATATTAAAATTGGAACTTAGAATATAGACAAATTAGGCATCGACCAGTGAGCAAATAGATATCCCAACCCTTTTTCTTCGAATGATATCAAGGAGTAATCTAATCTCATAGTGAAGTAAACATATACTAATTAAATCAACCAACAAAAGTTCAAACTTTTAGACTAACAAAACTTTATTTTATTATTTACATCACTTCCTATATAAGTCAAATAGATAAGGTTCAATTATTATTATTATATTTTTTTTAAGAGGGAAGAATAAAACACCAATAAAGCACAATATAACTTAGGGGGTCAAACAAGCACTGCAGATTATTCGAACGACATTAAATGCAAGAAAAAATGGACTGCAACTAAGCTATTTACTTAGACCCATTTTAGGATAAATACATATAGTTTAGCAGATTTAATCGAAATAAAAAAAAAGTGACCATGTCATTTGGAAAGAAGGTTAGAGATAAGCATAGATATGCCGCAAGAAATCGTCAAGCCATGTTACAGATTTTAACATCAAGACTTATCAGACTATGCTAAAACATTTTGTCATCCAACTTATATCAAATTAATCCACGAAATTCAAGAACTCAAGGCACCAAATAATATTTAAAGATCAAAATATAGAAATGCATCATGATCAAATTAAAAGGGGGCATACATAGAGGTTCTAAGAGCATAGTATCAACTTAATCCAAAAGTAAGAAGACTAATTTCACCATAGATTATGAAGAAACAATATATCATAAAACGAAGATGCAAGGTGATTATCGCAATAAATAAAGTTAAGATTTTCGACCATTAAACAACATCAAAACGACCTAAGTTATATTTAGGAAAATCCAATTCGAAAAGGATACGAAAAGATTCGCAACCATGCTTTTACAGGACACAACTTCAACAAAATCAACTTATATGCACAGGAAAACCAAAGTACAACACCCTAATGCATTTGGACGCTTTCTAGGCACATGTCGAAGGCATAAAAAAATAATATCATAACCATCCAGTGAAACAAGCCAAGACTCGAGGCGAGCATGATAATGATTACGAATTCGAAAAATGTAAACAGAGAGACGATTTCGACAATAGGTATCAATTAATTTTGAAAATAGAATCTTCACTACCATTTCAGAAAAATGTGAAACGGATACTAACGACAACATTTACCTTTACATACTTCAGATAAGAACAAACTAGAAAACATATACAGACCACAACTCAAGTCGAGAGATATACTGAAACTAAATAAATAAAAGAGTTGTAGGTCATATACCTTTTGAGGAGCAGCGACCAAGACAAGAACGAGCAAGGGAATGATGGCGAGTTCCACCACACAATCACGAACGGAATAGCAACCAAAAATGCCTAGTTTACCCTTTCTCGAATGTATTTTATATGTATTTTTGTCTAACTACTTGAACTATCCTCTCTGCCATAGTTAAAATTCTCTCAACTTTCTTCTAATTTTTTTTCTTCAACTAGAAAAATCTCTCCCAATTTTTCCAGAAATCTCCAACCAAAAGAAAGAAGTCAACCGAAAAAAATCCCCCTTAACAGTGAATCCAAAGAGAGTATATATAGGGAAAACTAGGGTTCGATTTTGGGGGTGAAAGCGGAGGAGATTGGTCCCATTCCCATTTTGAATTCAAAAACCCTTTTTCCATTTTTGGATCAGAAACCTTTTTCTGAAAATTTGACTCAAACTAGGAGAAGAAAGGGGAATGGACGCTTGGGATCGATCCCAAACGTCCTTGCTGCGACGTGGCTCCATCTTGAGGCCGCAAGTACGCAAAACATGTGCCTTGCTGGTGCTTTCTACTGCTACAGCCATACGAAGACACGGACAGGGGAGGACGACATAACACGCGCAACTGGCTTCTAGGTTTTGTTCGCAGGGAATTTCGGGTTGATGCGCATTGTTGTTGCACGTTGTTATCGTGAGAAGGGGAAAACAATGTTGCTGGGTTTTCTTTTGGTAAGGGGAGAAGGAGTGGGACGGGTCAAAGATGTTGGGTCAGAGATGTTGGGCTGGGAATTGGAGAATGGAAAGGGAATGGTTTAGAAATGTGGCTTGAGGGAGCAATATTGAGCTACTGGAAATTTAAAAAGAGGGCCCAATAGCTTGCCTTTAAAATGGGTTTGAGGGATTGGTATTTTGGAGTGGGCTGGGGTATTGTATAAAAGGAGTGGGCTGGATTTGTAATTAAGAAAATTTCTAAGGGATTGAAACTTAGCCTATTTGAATTAAGAAGTTAGTCAAATTGAGCTTAATTGGCAAGTTTGACTAAAATATAAATAAGACAAATTAATATTAATTAATTAACAAGTTTCTTAAACTTAACAAAATAAAATAATTAACTTAATTGTAAACTAATACTCAAAATTAAAAATTACTAAATTAGACAAAATTAATTTAATAAAGCGTTAAGTAAAACTAAAATCCTTTTGAGATGATTTTCGAATATTTTATAAAATAAAATAAACATATAGAAATATATATCATTCAAAAAAATTTAAAAAAAATCAACTAAAGCTACTTCAACATGACTTAAAAATATTTTAAATTTTATAAGGTCAGTTATTTCTACTCGTTTGGAATGTAAGAAGCTCTATGATCAATTTGTATTGTGGAGGTCTAAAATTGGGTGTCAACAATTGTCCCTCATTTACTTGGATTGATGCAAGAAATTCGAGAAAAATGAAGTTGACTAATCCAATTTTGATCAACCACATATTCATCCCTTGGAAAATAAAGGATTTGGTACAGACTTTAGGAATTATTGTAGAACCCCAGAAATGGGTTTCCTACATATCTCAGGCTATATAAGAATTCAGGTCACTTGTAGTTCGATAGCTTGCTTTAACGCACGGTTCTAAAAGAATTCAGAAGTCGTCCCGATACCAAATTATGAAGGGATCGGAATGCTCGAGAATAAGATTTAAGAGTGAATGTTAGAATACAACCGAGTTTTCATCATCGAGCCCGCCTACATATCTTTACCTTAGGAATCAATCAGGTTGTTTGTAGTTTGACTCGATCGGTTTAAAAGTCAATCTATTATACTATATAACCTTTGAATTTGGACAAGTGACAAATTAAGTCGTGTATGAAAAGGAGGCTTGTAACTTCTTAGCCATGAATGTAGTGCACTTCATACCCATAAATAAGAACTTACATGGACATAATTTTCAAAGCTCTTGGTGTATGTCACTTCGATTGGAAAGTTACTTTCGGTAGATACCAAAATTTCCGGATGCAAAACTGAAACCGACTAACCTAAAGAAAAACTCACATGCCTTCTGATAGGGGTGTGGTTTGATTGTGGAAGTCGTTCCTCTTCCCGCGTCACAAGAGTTTGACACTCCGCTTTGGACTATGTCCAGTTCGCTGCTAAAAAAAAGTTCCACCTTGTGTTGCATCCTTTTTTATGTCGCCCGCACCTGTGGTTCATTTTGGAGAATTCATCCTTTCGGATGATCTCGACAAAGAGTGAGATAAAACTCATTAGCATAAAAATGCAATTCAAATGTGAAAGTGTCTTTTACCGTGTTGACACTTAATTGCTCTCCTTTAACATTTGACGTTAACTCGATCGGCTTAACGTAAATCAAATAAAGCTTATGTGTTATATTTGCAATATAATCTAGATGTACTCTTCATTAGATACCAAAGAAATAAGAGGCTGATTCAATAGGTTGATATTTCTCTCGATGTCATCTTCGATGATTCTTTTGGTGTTTACTCTTGCCAAATAAAAGGATGCGGTTGATGTTGATGGGTAAATATTTCTCTTGGGATGCACAATTTCCTTCTCTTGCAATGCATGACTTCTCTTCCGCGATGCATGGATTCCTTCTCTTGCAATGCATGACCTCTTTTCCGCGATGCATGAATCTCTTTCTCTTGCAATGCATGATTTTGTTCCGCGATGCATGACATTTTCTGCGATGCATGAATTTCTTCTCTTGCAATGCTTGACTTCTTTTCTCTTGCAATGCATGACTTTTTTTTCGCAATGCATGAATTCCTTCTCTTGCAATGCGTGACTTCTTATCCGCGATGCATGAACTCCTTATCTTGCAATGCATGACTTCTCTTTCGTGATGCATGGATTTCTTCTCTTGCAATGCATGACCTCTTTTTCGCGATGCATGAATCTTTTTCTCGTGCAATGCATGATAGTGATATCGTCTCGATTGACAATACGGTAAAATGACCCTCCAAGTAGTGTATCATCTAAATCGACAATATGAATAAAATGAGCCTCCGGATAGTGTATCATCTCAATCGACAATACAAATAAAAATGACCCTCCGGGTGGTAATATTATCATGTTTGATAATATGATGCAAATAATGTCCTTGACGAAAAATCATAAAATGTCTTTCTCGGGGTTTTCGTTTTATTCATCTTTGAACATAGTTGGACATTCATTAGAGACTTCATATTGTCGAGAATTGAATGAAATAATGTTATTCATGTTCCCAAGTCTATGATAATATTAGCATAAAAGATTTCCTGCACCCACAGAAAAATTGTAAATTTTAGGGAGCTCTTTGCCTTCTTGACTTCTGCATATTCGTCAAATGGAGAAATATATTGATTTTGAGGTACACCTACAAACCTGCATCCACAGAAAAATTGTTAATTTCAAGATAAACTGATCTGTGTCGATTTCTTCGCTTGTCTGCTCCTTGTCTTTCTATCTCCGCTTGATTCTCTAATCTCCCGCCACTTGATAGATAAGATAACATATTTTATGCCAAAATAAATGAAACATAAAGGAAAATTTTAAATAAAGATAGATTTTCAACAAGTAATACTTAGTAAAAGGTCACTGCCGAGTCATGTCTCGTCAAGCTTAGCGAATCTCTTTGAGGCTGACGCTTGGAGTCTATCTGATTATTTGCTGGAAAGTATTCAAAATTTGCTCTAGACTGCCGTTAAACCCATGTTGAAATTTTGAGGCCATCCTCAAAATCTCTGTCCCAGTTAACAATCGTGGCTTATCTTTAAATGTCGACGAGACAGTCACGGAATTTTTGAGATCCTCTCAAAAATTCTTTCCCAGTTGCTAATCTCGAGGTATCTTCAGTCTTGACTTGTTGAGGAAAATCTTCTTCTCGGGAATTTTTGAGTCCCTCTAAAAAATTCTATCCCAGTTTCTATTGGAAAGATAAATAGAAACCTTACGAGAGATATGACCGAACCGTTGTGGCGCCTACTGATGTACCGTGGTTTCACGGTATGTCTAATGCTTTTTCCTTAAGTTTAGTGTGTGTCGAGAGCCCTTTTTTTTGTTAATTTTGATATAAGTTTCTCTTTGTTTGCAGAAAATCTGTCCAAGGATGAACGCGGGAGTTTTTGAGAGAAAATTGCAGAAGAGACCACCTACGGAACCTATGACGGTCCATCGCGGCTGTGACGGTCCGTAGGTGGCACCGTAGTGAAGGGAGAAGTTCCTGAAGGAAATTTGGGGAAGTCTGACCAAGTGTGGGATTATGAAAGTCCATGACGGACCGTCACAGCTACGACGGTCCGTCCTGCAGGTTCGTCGTAATGATCAGAGAGTAATCCCAGTACCCAAAATTCCAAAGTTCAAGTGTTTTGGAACGAAGACCCTCGACGGACCGTCGTGCTTGAAACGGTCCGTCATACCTGTCCGTCGAGGGGAATGAAGAAAGCAACATGAGCAGATGTGAAGTATGGGACGACGGAGGCTATGACGGTCCGTCGTGTCCATGACGGTCCGTCACGTGGTCCGTCGACCCAGACGCGTTTGGACAGATTTTTAGTAAATAGAATCCTTATTTGATTAGGTTTTGTTTTTATTATAAATAGTTGGAAAAATCTCACTTTTGGGGTTAGACATTCTGGATAATTTTTAGTTTATAGTTCTTCAATTATATTATTAAATTCTCGATTTTTGGGAATTAAGATATTTTCCGGGAATTGATTGTTGTGGATTTCGTTGATTAATCAAGTTAAATTCTGGGAAATTATTGATTTTCATAAAAGTAAGTGCATGAATTCTTCCATTAACCATATGAATTGTGTAATTACGAACATGGGTAACTAAACCTCATAGCTAGGGTTGTGGGAACCATGGGTGAATAACAAGGTAGTAATCTAACTTCAATAACAATTCTAGAGTGGTGTCTTGCATGTATTGATAATTCTTTCGTTTAGAATTCTTTTTAATGGTGGCCAACGTTAGAACTTGCCTTAATGCTACTTGCCGGACCAAGGAGGTAGATAATAGGAAAAGAATTATCAACATAGATTTAATGTAGACTATCTAATAGACTAGTATTGGTTGGTACGAGTTAATAGCTTAGTCAAAAACCGAATACGATGTTTAATATGAGGTAAAGATAAGGTTTAGTATAGCAACACACGTAGCCGGACCAAGGTGCGGAGTGAAATTCTCTAGATGCCGGACCAAGGATTTAGAGATACATAACTTATCACTTTACGTGCAAGATATCAGGATAGAACTGTTATAGTTAGATTTACCAAGTTAGGAACCTGTGGGGAACACTAAAATCCTAGTTACTTTTATAATTTGATTAAACTCCGAAAGTTAAATTTGTTAGTTGTTCATTCTTATTTAGTTAATCATTTTCATTAATTTAGAAATAAAACCCTCCTTTTTGTCTTTTGGTTTATTGGAAAATAGTTGGCTAAATAATAGTAATAATAAAATAAAGTTAAGTCTGAACTATTTTCCTTGTGGGATCGATCCCAACCTCATTAGTTGGGTTCTTTACTTGATACGACCGCTTTACTTCTTATTTGAGAAGTAAGTTTGAGCGTATCAAATTTTGGCGCCGCTGTCGGGGAAAGTAGCTTTTAGATTAACTTAAATTTATTACTAAAATTTAGTCAATATTTTCCTGATTTTACTTTTTCTGTTGTTTTTGATTTTGCTAGGTTTGACGTCCTTGTATGCCAAATACACGGAGAGGAAAGAGAACTCTTGTTTCCCTACGATCACGAGTTAGAGCGTACACTACGCAAAATGAATCAAAACATGGGTATAAATGATGATGATCCAAACCTGAACATCCCAGCTCCTGTTGATGCTCATGGTCGATTATTACCTGATAATCCTGATCTAGGTGCACAAAGGGGACAAAATCCCGCACCACGTCCTCAAGAATACTACAGAGGTTATGACAATATTGCAGATTCTGATGGGCCACTTGTCTTGCCCCCTCTACCAGAAGGTCACACCTTTGTAGTCACTAGTAGTCTAATGCAAATGCTCACGGCTAGAGGTTTGTTTTCAGGACTACCGTCTGAGGACCCACATGTCCATATAGCTAAGGTGAGGGCAGTGTGTAAAAGCTGTGTAGGGAGGCCTGATTTGAATTTGGATGTAATAGGGCTAAGAGTATTTCCTCTCTCACTGACGGGAGAGGCTGCCATTTGGTTCACTGAGCTCCCTTATAACTCAATCTTCACTTGGAACCAACTAAGGGACGTTTTCTTAGCACGTTACTATCCGGTCTCCAAGAAACTAAATCACAAAGACAGAGTTAACAACTTTGTGGCACTACGAGGAGAGTCAGTTAGTAGTTCTTGGGATAGGTTCACTTCATTTTGCGAAGTGTCCCCAATCACCGCATAGATGATGAGTCACTGAAAGAATCTTTTACCGGGGACAGGATGATAATAATAAAGCGGTATTGGATACTATAGCAGGTGGTTCTTATAGGGAGTGTCCCTATGCTGAAATTGCCGAAAAATTAGCGAAAATCTCCCGGAATAATAAAGCATGGAGTACTAAGAAGACAGATACTGGGAGAAATACTTTTGCAGTGCAATCCACACACAATCCAGCCACAGATGAGATTCGTGAAGAGATGGCACAGATGAGAACTGAGCTTGGGTTAGTGTTAAAACATGTCACTGGGGGTGCAGAAAAGATAAACGCAGTGAACTACTTGTCTAAACCACCACCACCAACTGATGAATATTATTATGAGGAAGATTCTTATGCAGTAAATGATCAGACGGGGGTTTCCGACCAAATGCCCAAGGCTCCAATCAGGAGAATTGGCGCCAAGGTCAAGGAAATCAAGGTCGGAACTATGGTAACTACAACCGCGAGGGTAATTATGTTCGTGATGGAAATTACAACCGCGACAACAACTTCAACAGGGTAACTATGGTAACAGAAATGAGAGGAGTGGGCCCTATGTTCCTCCTCAAAATCGTGAAGTTGCTCCTAGGGATGGTGGAGGTAGTATGGCGCGAGTTGAGGATATGTTGCACAAGATGATGAGGAGGTTCGATGCTAGTGATGAGCACACCAAAGAGTTAAGGAGTGATGTAGCAGGTATTGGACAGAAAGTTGATACACATGCCATATCAATTAAGCAGCTTGAATTGCAAATGGCTCAATTATCTGCAACTGTGAACACACGGCAATCGGGCACTCTTCCTAGCAACACTGTCCAAAATCTGAAAAATGATGGACACTGTATGGCAATTACTACTCGTGGTGGTAAACAAACTATTGACCCACCTATGCCGTCTATTGTGGAAAAGATGATCAAAGATAATAATATAGTGGTAGAGGTTAGTGATGAAGTAGAAGATAACACTGATAAAGATGCTGAAGTGCCTAAAAAGGTAACTCCCATGCCTAGACCTCCACCCCCTTTCCTCAAAGATTAGTGAAAAAGACCGAGGATGGCAAATATCGGCGTTTTATAACAATGTTGAAGCAACTTTCTATCAATGTCCCTTTGGTAGAAGCTCTTGAACAAATGCCCGGTTATGCCAAGTTTATGAAAGATTTGGTTACAAAAAAAAGATCGGTCACTTTTGAGGATGATGACAGAATGCAGCATTGTAGTGCTATTGCTACAAGGTCTTTGGTGCAAAAGAAAGAAGATCCGGGTGCATTTACTATTCCTTGTACAATCGGGTTATTACATTTCGCGAAAGCATTATGTGATCTAGGGGCAAGCATAAATCTCATGCCCCTCTCGATTTACAAGAAGTTGGGTTTGGGCGACCCAAAGCCCACTGCGATGCGGCTACTGATGGCCGATCGAACAGTAAAAAGGCCTATAGGGATACTCCATGATGTGCTAGTAAAAGTAGAGTCGTTCATATTTCCAGCAGATTTTGTCATTCTTGATTGTGAAGTCGATTTTGAGGTGCCCATTATTCTTGGGAGGCCATTCCTTGCTACGGGTAGAGCTTTAGTTGATATGGAAAAAGGGCAGATGAAATTTCGGTTGAACAATGAAGAAGTGACTTTCAACATTTGTAGGTCCATGCGGCAGAGTGGTGAGCTCCAATCGGTATCTGCCATATCCTACAAAGTTGGTGAATCATCCAAAACACAAATAGAAGAACGGCTAGGTGTAGAAGCACTGGCGGCAGTGATAATGAATCTTGATAATGAAGGCATTGAAGAATATATGTCATTAGTCGCTGCCCTTGATCGTGGTAATATTCGATTCAAACCGAAGAAATATGAGCTAGACATGAAGAATCACGAGTCTCCACCCGCTAAACCATCCATAGAGGAGGCTCCAAAGCTAGAACTAAAAGCTCTCCCACCGCATCTCAGGTATGAATTCTTAGGAAATGGTGATACATTGCCGGTAATCATTGCATCAGATCTGAATGAACAACAAGTTGAGAGTTTGGTCAAAGTGCTAAAAAGGTTCAAAAGAGCTATTGGGTGGACCATTGCGGACATTATTGGGATCCCCCTGGTATTTGTTCTCATAAAATCCAACTCATACCTGATCATAAGCCAAATATTGAACACCAGAGACGCTTAAATCCACCTATGCAAGAGGTTGTGAAGAAGGAAATCATAAAATGGTTGGATGCTGGAGTAATTTATCCGATCGCCGATAGTAGTTGGGTATGCCCTGTTCAGTGTGTACCTAAGAAAGGGGGAATGACTGTGGTCCCCAATGAAAAAAATGAACTTGTTCCAATGAGGCCGGTGACTGGATGGAGGGTGTGTATGGATTACCGGAAATTAAATGCATGGACCGAAAAGGACCATTTTCCCATGCCCTTCATGGATCAGATGTTGGATAGACTCGCCGGAAAAGGGTGGTACTGTTTTCTTGATGGTTATTCAGGGTATAATCAGATCTCTATTGCACCAGAAGATCAAGAGAAGACCACTTTTACTTGTCCATATGGGACCTTTGCGTTCAAGAGAATGCGTTTGGGTTGTGCAATGCACCCGCCACATTTCAGAGATGTATGATGTCAATATTCTCCGACATGGTAGAAGATACTATTGAGGTTTTTATGGATGATTTTTCTGTGGTTGGTGAATCATTCGAGCAATGTTTGAGCCATTTATCTGAGGTTCTTAAGAGATGTGAAGATTGCAATTTAGTTCTCAATTGGGAAAAATGCCACTTCATGGTCAAAGAAGGTATTGTTTTAGGCCATCGTATTTCAGAAAAAGGCATAGAAGTTGATCGAGCCAAAGTTGAGGTGATAGAGAGACTTCCTCCACCTATCTCTGTAAAAGGTGTGAGAAGCTTTCTTGGGCATGCAGGTTTTTACAGGAGATTCATCAAAGATTTCTCAAAAATTGCACATCCATTGTGCAAACTGTTGGAAAAAGATTGTAAATTTTCTTTTGATGAATCCTGTCTTAAAGCATTCGGCGATCTCAAAGAAAAACTGGTATCTGCACCTATCATTATTTCTCCGGATTGGAGCAGTCCATTTGAGGTAATGTGTGATGCGAGTGGGGTTGCCCTTGGTGTAGTATTGGGACAAAGAAGGGACAAAATCCTTCATCCCATTTACTATGCTAGTAAAGCCCTCAATGAAGCTTAGAAGAACTATACAGTCACTGAACAAGAGCTCCTTGCCGTAGTATTTGCTTTTGAAAAATTTCGCTTCTATTTGCTAGGTACTAGAGTTATAGTGCATACTGACCATTCAGCCCTGAGATATTTGATGGCGAAGAAGGATGCAAAACCAAGGTTAATTCGTTGGGTATTACTACTGCAAGAATTTGACTTTGAGGTAAGGGATAGAAAAGGGACCGAAAATCAAGTTGCTGATCACTTGTCCCGTTTAGAAGATGAAGCTATGCGAGAGTTGGGGGATAAGACTGATATTGATGACACGTTCCCGATGAGCATGTATTGGCTGCCTCACAAGACCTGATTCCGTGGTTCGCAGATTTTGCGAACTACTTAGCTAGTGATATTGTTCCATCGGACCTGTCTTTTCATCAAAGGAAAAAGTTCATGTACGATGTGAAGAAGTTCTTTTGGGATGAACCATACTTATATAGGAGCTGTGCTGATGGGCTTATTCGGCGTTGTGTGCCAGAAGTTGAGATGTTGAGTATTTTAGAGGCATGCCATTCCTCACCCTTTGGTGGACATCATAGTGGTGTCCGGACTGCTCATAAGATCTTACAAAGTGGTTACTATTGGCCAACTATTCATCAAGATGCTCATGAGTTCGCCAAAGCATGTGATAGATGCCAAAGAGATGGCGGCATTTCAAGAAAGCAAGAGCTCCCTCTAAACCCCATTCTTGTAATTGAGTTATTTGATGTTTGGGGTATTGACTTTATGGGTCCGTTTGTGAGTTCTCATGGAATGAAGTATATTTTAGTAGCAGTTGATTATGTATCCAAGTGGGTGGAAGCCATCGCCATCGCGAATAATGAGGGGAAGAGTGTCACTGCATTCTTGAAAAAGAATATATTCTCTCGATTTGGTACTCCAAGGGCGATTATTAGTGATGGGGGATCCCACTTTTGCAACAAATTGTTCAAGGGATTATTGGAGAAATATGGGGTTCGCCATAATGTGGCCACTCCTTACCATCCTCAAACTAGTGGGCAAGTTGAAGTATCAAATAGGGAAATCAAAGAGATTTTGTCAAAAACAGTGAATGCTAGTAGAACAGATTGGTCAAGGAAGCTTGATGATGCGCTTTGGGCTTACCGGACAGCATATAAGACTCCCATAGGTATGTCACCATACAAACTAGTATATGGGAAAGCATGTCATCTTCCGGTTGAATTAGAGCATAAAGCTATGTGGGCTATGAAGAAGCTAAAAATGGACTGGAACGAAGCTGCAGAACAACGATTAAATGGATTAAATGAACTCGATGAATTTCGCCTTAAGGCTTATGAAAGCTCAGCCCTCTACAAAGAAAAGATGAAGAAGTACCATGACCTAAAAATCGAGAAACGAGAGTTTATGATTGGGGATTCGGTGCTTTTATTCAACTCAAGATTACGCTTGTTTCCGGGCAAGCTCAAGTCTAAATGGACTGGACCTTACTTGATCACCCAATTATTCCCTCATGGAGCGGTTGAGTTGGAAAACAAGGAAGGTGTGCGGTTTAAGGTGAACGGACAACGACTCAAAATCTATATAGGTATGCGGAATCGGCGAATGAGGTGATTGAGGCATATCATCTTGATGAAGTCTGAGTAATCGAGTGTCCTCAGTCGTGCCGCGACGTTAAATCAGGCGCTGGTTGGGAGGCAACCAATAGTTATCATCTAACCACTTTTATAGTTTTTCTTTCTAGTAACGGTAGCATTTTCTATTAATGGGTTGTAAATTTTCAGGTAGCACATCTACAGGGAGTTCTGCAGAAAAGTTACTCTGCATCAGTCACTGACGGATACATCGACGGACCGTCACGCCTGTGACGGACCGTCGCAGTACTCCGTCGTGCCAGGTACGCTCTCTGTATTTTTGAAAAATTAGGGCACATGCGACGGACCGTATGACGGACCTCACAACTGCGACGGACCGTCATCGGGTTTCGTCACGCCATTACCCGGCGACCCGACCCGACCCGGTGAAAGAATTTCAAAAGTTTAAAACGTTTTAAAACCCCCCCACCCATTCATTAACAGTTTCTTTCCCACTTCCCTCCATTTTCTCCCCTTCCAACTTCATTCTCTTCCCAAATTCCCCATATTTCTCCCATTTTTCATCCCAAATTTCCCTCTTGGTCGGAGTCTGCTGCTGTGAGTTTCAGTCTTCTCACTTGAGTGCCATCACTTTTGCATTGTTGTCTCCTCTTCCAAGGTATGTGTTCCTGAAACTCGAACCCATTTACTCTTTTTGTTTGTTTTGTTGTTTTTCCTCATTATTTGCCTATGGGTTTTTGCTTTTTGACTAGATATTGTCTAAACGTAGGTCTTTAATTCCACAAAATGCCTGCTAACACTAGAGAACTTAGGGCTGTAAACTTGCCAATTTGATAGGGCTTTAAACTTGTCCATTAGGGCTCTAAAATGTATTAGAAAACCATGGGTCTTTGTTTTGACTCACATGGGGTGAATTTCGCACCCCCAGTTCTGTCTCTGCTTGCCAGCACGACAACCGATGACGGACCGTCGTAACCACGACGGTCCGTCCTGCACAACCGTCGTGACGGTCAGAGACCCCTATCCTAAGGGTCTCAACACTTTTCTAAGTGTCCACTGACGGACACATGTGACGGACCATCATACTCACGACGGTCCGTCCTGCACAACGTCGTGACGGTCAGAGACCCTGTCCTAAGGGTCTCAACACTTTTCTAAGTGTCCACTGACGGACACATGTGACGACCGTCATACCCACGATGGTCCGTCCTGCACAACCGTCGTGACGGTCAGAGACCCCTTCCTAAGGGTCTCAACACTTTTTCTAAGTGTCCACTGACGGA